>CM042836.1:39047037-39208208 GCA_023653725.1 Bungarus multicinctus
CTAGCCAACACAAACATCTCTATGTTTATAACCTTGGGTGTTCAAACACGTATATTCAAACACTGGTGGGAAAGATTACATCAATTATATGATGCTGGGTAGTAGAGGTGACTACTCTGTGGTTAAAAGAACTCCAACCGGCAGTCACAACAATGTGACTAAAGCTCTATCTGTGTTTTATTTGTGTCTGTGTGTTTGTTTATTAAATTTCTATGCCACCCATCTCACCAAGATGAATATATTATACATAAAAAGCAAGCAGGACTTCAAACTCATTGTCATGGCCATCCTCTTGATTTTTTTTTTTGGCTGACTCCACTGCCAGGAAGGGAACACTGTCATTCTTGACTCGCTTAGTAAAGTTTTTGGCTTTCTGTAAGTGTGAGGATCTGGTACACGTCCATTTGCTGGCTGGGGAATTCAAGGAGTTGAAGTCTACACACCTTAAAGTCTCTGAGATTGAGAAACACTGTTCTACATAATCAGGAATTTGTTTGTAGACCAGCCTTATGTGCATTTTTGGTTTGAACAAGCATTTGCTCATGACTGTCAAAAATCAAGTGAAATATAGAAGATGTGGATAAACAAAAGGCCACCTTGATGAATGGCGTTGTCCACTATGGCACCACTGCTAAGTCATTTGAAGTGCTGATTAAATGTATTACTGTACAATAATCACCATCCATTACAGCTTATGCTAGGAACTGACAACATAGCTAAGGCAGCTGATAATACTGTCAGGAAAATGATTTGTTGGATTGGATGTCCAATGGTGATAAATTACACCACTAAGTCAATGCACAGTAGCAATAAAACAATACATTTTCATTTTGAACTGACAGTGAATTAAAAACCACATATCATAAGTAGTGACCCTATTAAGTATGGATTCAGGACCTAACAGCAACTATGGTTTTTTTCTTCATTTTTTTTAATCATTTACATCACTTGTTTCTTTCATTCTCTATTATTGTATCTGTTCATTTTTTAATTTTATATTTCCAGTGTAGTGATACTCACTGCTTTCTAGAGAATTATTTTCAGGAATCCATCATTAAGGCAATTTATAAATAAGGGCTATCAAATCTTATTCTTTTTAGCTCATTTTTTAGCCAAAATGGATTTGCAATACATGCACTTAATTGTAAATAGTATAATCCCTACAAATGATTTGAAATCTAAAAGATACAACTAGAGAGAAAAGAAGCACAAGGAGGGAAGAGAAAAACAAGAACATTTAAGCACCTACTTTTAAGGCTACACTGTAATGTAAGACATCACCTATCCACATTGCCCATGTGTCAGAATGGTTCAGCAATCATTTTTGGAGGGCAGGAACAAACGTCACTCTGTACTTCTTCTGGTTATAAATCTAACCTCAAGACAGGTTTTCCTGTTGCAATTTTACAATATCCTGGATTTTGGCTGTTGTATTTCTTATAGACTACAGTAATCCTGGCACTTCCCTAACTACTTTGCAGGAAGAGGCATGTCCTGGCAGCTGAGGTCATTTTGAAAGTGAGCAGGGCCAACCATTTCTACCATCCTCATCGAAATAATAGAGCAACCAGACAATGTAGATAATAAGACTTCAGCACAGGCAGGATTTTCTTAAACTGGTTTAGAGTCCATCTGACAGGAGCAGCTTAAGCATGCAGTCAAAATATCCCATAAGCAGAGCCAAATGAATCGGATTTGTGAACAGTCCAGTCCTGTATTTGTGAACACAATTTCAACAGAAAAATCCTCTTTTCTCCCTGTAGCATCTATCACTGAAGACAGAATGTTTGTTTATTAATTATTTCAACAGAACGGATTATTGGATCTGCCTCCCACCTCCATGTCTCTTGCAATCATGTCAAATGGAGCATGAAGTTGAAAAACAACAACAAATGGAGGTAGATGTAAGGCAAAGGACTCAGCACTCTACTACCACATGATTCATGACTTGTTGATTGTTTCATGGATTGGCATGGACTGGCCATTTTAACTTTTTAAAAAAGCTACCTACCCACAAACACATTTGTTTGGGACAAAATGTTTCCTATTTTCATCTCTGTCCCAGTCAGAATCTCTGCCTCATCATTACCCACTGGCAGTAGCAAAACTTGTAATCAGTTGAAACTTAGAGAAATCTTTATTGGTCCTATATAATAGTCTTCTTCAAATCTGGCAAAACACAAGGCATAGTTGGTTAATTATATATATCTTTCATAAGACATTATATCTATAATATAGTATCAATTATAATCGGTTTTACTTAATTCAGGAAAACAAAAACAACTTGTATGAATTATTTTTTGGTGAACAATGCCCATTTAATGAACGTGATATTTGCCTAATGAAAATTGAGTGCAGTCATATAGTTTTCTGCTTAACTTAGCGACTGCCATGATTTATTACATGTTCAATTATAAGTCAAAGTCTACTTGTAGTTTTAGATATTGTTACTTTAGAAAGGGAGGGAGGAAAACACCATGGAGGCAACAATTAAGCTATACCTTTCTATTTTTTATGATTATTATTATATTACCTGAGTATAATTTTGCAAGGTGTCCATCTCCATTGAGTTTGGGCAGCATACAAATTTGCTAAATACATAAAAATAGACATTTATAACAGTGGTGGGATTTACTGCTAGTTCTATGGGTGTGGCTTGATGGGTGTGGCAGGAGAAGGTTGCTGTAAAATCTCCAGAGTTGGTATTTGCTGATTCTCTGAACTACTCAAAATTTCCTCTACCAGTTCTCCAGAACTGGTCAGAACCTGCTGAATACCACCTCTGATTTATAAACTTATGTATGGTGTAGAGAAAAGAAAGTTTTCATTGCTGTTCTCTTATGCATTTGTATGAATGTAGTAACATATTTTTCCTGAAATTTTATCATTTCATAATACAAAAGTTTTAAAATGGACCAGCATGGGACAAAAAAATGTATGTCTTCACACAGGAGAAATTAACATGAAATTCACTGCCAGAAGTTGTAGTGATAGTCATTAGCTTGATCAATATTTTCCAGTCTTGGACTCTATTGATGATAGTAAACTACAATTTCTATTCTTCAGAACAAAAGGTCATGCTGGCTTCGAATAATAGGAGCAGGAATCTATTTTCAAGATTAAATAATAATTCAAGACTAAGTTAACCTAGATCTTATTCATAAATGACTGGTAAGTAATGCTCCATTTGCAGATGAAGTATACCTATCAAAGCTAACATATTGGGGAAAATATCTAGGAAACTGATGCCCTGCTTGTGAGCTCTCACATGCATTTGGCTACCTGCCTGTAGAAGCAGAATACTGAATAAGAATGCAGGATACCCAGCAGAAATATTCTAATGGAATTAATTCCTGATACCCCTAGGGGGAAAAATTATTCTGCTTCTGCATGTTGCTGTAACTATTGTTTTGGTAGTTTCTTATTGGCAAGGAGATTGCTTTCAATGGAACTGGCACTGAGATCAGTTCTATTCAAAAGTTTCTTATCTTATGTTTGTCATTCAAAAGAGGGAACAGCAGGACCAATTATTTTTCTCCCACAACTTGCACACAGAGACATATTTAATTCACTGGGTGATAAATCAACTGAAATGGACATAGAATGGGCATAGGTTTCTCTCCAGCTGGAATTTTGACTGCATAAAGTTCTTCAGTGCTTGCTTTAGGCCTAAATCACTCTGCTAAACAATTAATTCCCACAACATTGTCAAACTATTTACTAAAACTATTACTATTATTCTTCTCTTCCTTCCTATTACTTATCTCCTTCTACTTATGACTTTGTTACTTGTATCTTTTTGATTTATATTGTTTTATTTAGTTTCCTAGTATGATTTTGATTGGTTATTTAGTATTCTATGATTATCACTAAGTGTTGTATCTTATGATTCTTGGTGAATGAATTTTTAATGTGAGAGCTTATGCACCAAAGACAAATTCCTTGTGTGTCCAATCACACTTGGCCAATAAAGAATAAAAAATAAAATTAAAAAATAATCAGTAGTAAATGGGCTCTGTGGTGACGCCAATGGATTTTCATGAGATAGTTAATTATAGGGATGAAAATGCCTGAATGTAGCTATTGTTTCTTCTTAGGCACCAGGCTAGAAAATAAGTTTATTAGTTCAAGTCCCATGTAAGCCATGAAAGCTGGCTTGGGCCAATCACTGTCTCTAAGTCCAACCCATTTCACAGGGTTGTTGTTGTGGGGAAAATAGATGGAGGAAAAAGTAGGATATGTTTACTGTCCCGAGTTATATGTAAAAATAATAAAGGGGGATACAAACAAACAAATAAATAAGTCTGCTTTTATAAAAGTTCTCCAGAAAACAAAGAAAGATAGGAGAAAATGAATTGCTACACAACTTGGACCTGCCAAAATCTGAGTACAGCACACCAAATTATCTGTGGCAGACCAATGTACAAACTAGGGTAACTGATTAAAGCCTAAAGACAGACTTCTTTTCTGCTTTTTATTAATCTAAAATACAAGAATGTTTTTAGTATTCTGAAAGGATAGGGCTTGAACAGTTACAAATAAGAGGGCTGCTAGTGTGAACAATGTCAATTCTGATTTAATTACTTACTTTACAAGCTACTTTGAAATAATTGTTAAAGGGACAGAGAAATCCAGTTTGATGGCTGCCAGGTGATTTCCCATTACACTGCCATTTGTTGCCAGGAAAATTCATTCTCTGCAAAAATGGGAAAGGAGCAGAATCATCAACATTCATAGAGAATTACTGTATTTTATTCTTATCTTAATTAGAAATGGGACAACATTCATTTGATTTGCATTTGAATGTGAACAAACATAATTTGTATTTCCCAAATTAAGATAGGAACTAGGATGCAATTATCCTTCTTCTGTTTTTTATTTTTCAAAATTCTGCAGCACAAGTCTCAATGATGGTAGATACATGAAATATCTACATTAAATAGTATTCAACATTCAAAATTGCATTAGGGAAATTGCACACAAATAAATGGATCTTAGGGGAAAGTGTCTGACATGTGTTACAAAAAATCAAGTGCAAAAATATGTATATTTTTTCATGAATCATGAAAGTATCAATAATGCCTATGAACATTAATTGCAAACTTAAGAAATAAGACATGCAATAGTTGTGCTTCCAAAATGTGAATACTTTAAAACCTAAATTATTCTTCCCTTTTCCCTCAGAACAAAAACAGAAATTCTGAATCTATCTTTGGAGAATTCTTTCACATAAGACACTCATCCCTGTCTGTAAAGGTTTTGCCAAATACTTTTGACCCACCTTTAATTTTATCAGAATAAAACAAAGTTTATATTGTAGAGGATGAGAATCCTAAAACAGAATCTCATGTCTACTTTCATTAATTCTTATACAGAAAAAAATTCCATCCTCTTACAGAACTCCTATTTCTTTCTCCCATTTACCTACTTCTGAGTATTTCATTAAATGCAGCTTGTATTTGATGTCACACTACCTGGCACTAGGAATTCCAGAGATTGTTTCTTCCTCAGCTAGCAATTACAACTTTTAGCAATCTGTATTGCGATGCAATTGAAACTATACTTTAGGTAAATTAGGAGGCATTAATCACTTTTATGAATGATCCATGGGACATGGACAGGAAAAGTGCAAACCCTTTGATCCTGCTGGATCTTTCAGTGGCTTTTCATATCCAGACCATTCTGCCCTGGACTCAAGGCTCCTGTTGCTGGTGGAAATTATGAGAGTGTTGATTGGTATAACAGTACAACATAGCAGTCAATCATTAACTGAGTTGCATTGGCAATTCAACTCAAATAATGATTGACTGCAACTGTTATGCCAATCAACACTGGTCATAATTGGCAATGGACATTCATACTCTTGTCACCTCATAGCTGGATTACTGTTTATATATATTCTTTATATAGGGCCATCTCTGAAGCTTGCTTTAAAGTTATAGCCTGTGTAGAATGTAACCTATCTGATAATAGGAGAGAGTTTGAATACTCATGTAATAGCTTTGTTGCAGAAATGGCAATGACTGCCAATTTACATTCAATTTCAATTCAAGCCCTATTTTGCTTCACTCCTAATGTATCTTTGGCACAGTCTCCTCTGGATAGTATCTACTTTCCCAAAATAAAACAGCAGAGAGGGCACATCTCCACCTATCAGAGGTAGCCTTCTCTATTATGGCACCCTCTCTCTGAAACAACTTTTTCTCTAAAGTCAAGATGGCTTATATCCTATTAATTTGCAGGATGCTGGCTAAAATACTACTTTTTTGCAGAAGCTTTGGGAATGTAACATTGTGCTGTGGCTATCCCATTGAGAAATCCCTATGGAAGTGATTACAGTAAATTCTATGAAAATTAATATGTTTAATGTATTTCTATTTACCAATGTCCTTTAGTATAAGCTGTCTAAAGTTTAGGACTGACATAATATACAAAATCAATCAATCCAGTAAAGATGACTTCATTGATATTTAACTATGATGGTAAAGATTTCCTTGAACTGAACTTGAAAGCTGATGACTACATGGAGTCATATATCTAATTTTCTTGTCAGAAAAAACAATTAAACATTAATTAACATTGCCTTCTTGTGCACTCCGTTTTCCAATTTATCCATCTTGCAATCCATAATATTCTAGTAATATCCCATTTAAGTATTTATCATATTTGATTCTGCTTATTTTTTGCAAGAGGTCCAGATCATTTAGATGCTACCTATCAGAGCTTGATTACAATAGTTGAAATCAATTATATCTAAAACAAAATTTTAAAGCAGAGATTAAAGGCTTATATCTAAGAAAAATCTTTTAAAATTCTTTTATTTTTGAGAATAATGTGTGTCTCCTAAAATAATGTTTTATGTCTTTTATGCCTTTTAATAAAATTTGCTAGCCAGAAAGGTTGCTACTAAGTTCCTTTTTTATTTTTTGCCGCTGCAAACTAATGTAGGCTCTCCTCCTACAAAGTAGCCTACATTAATTTAAAATCAGACTATAATGAAATCCCATCCAATTCTATAAAAATGTATAATAACTTGACCTTATGTATATATATTTTGGAATGTTTTTCCAATAAGGTAAAATTTACTTCTAACATAGCATTGGTGTAAGTATATTTTGTGTATTATCTGAAAAGAACAATGCAGTGTTCAAATGTAAATGAAACCAACATGAAGGGTCCTTGGTGTTCGCTGAGCTGATAATAAAAAATTAATACACAATTTTGCCAGGGGTTTCTGGACATACATGAAAATGAGATCTAAGTGGTGCACTCAACCATACAAGCTCACAGCCAAAATAGCTGGCAAAAGGAAAACAGAGAGGTCTTGGACAGTGACTGTACAAACAGATGGGCTGAAAATACTTCTTCATGTAAGTACTATGCAACATTTAGGTCCAAGGGCTTCATACAACATAAATAATCTCATTAAATATAACATGGATACCTTTTTGAGATTCTTTAGATTTTTTTAGGGCTATATGTGGCTCTAGGGTGCTATGTTGTAGCACCATTATACACTGAATGGAGAAGATGGACCTGATCTGTATCTATGGAAATTCTCAGTCATCCAGGTCATGGATGTCCCAAAGGCATTTTTTCAAAAGGCAACTGGACTTTTCTTTGCTTTTTCCTTGAAAACATTTTGCTCACATCCAAGAACTGTAGAATTGAAAGAGCTTCTTGGATGAGAAGTGAAATATCTTCAAGGAAAAAAAGAAAGTTTAAAAAAGCACCTTTACCTCTATCAATGGGGGAATTGAAGGACTTCTCTGACTCTTCCCAGTCAAAGGCTGAAGGGTCTGATCCATCAGGTTGTCAACCCCAGGAGGCTGACTCAGCAGAAAATCAGGAAGTGCAGATATGGGAGGAATTGGATGATGAGGGGTGAGATTCTAGCAGGATTCCAAGGCTAAGGATATGCAGTTTCTTTAGAAGCAATGATATTGATGCCACAACTGATTCACATCTGCATCTGGCTGATTAAGAAAAGCCAGCATTAACTGCCCTCAGTAGGAAAAAATTCACCAATCTCATATCTATGTTCATATATTCTTGTTTTCTGCTGGCATTTGACTCCTGGAATGTTATCATTCCTATTTGCCTCTCTATCACTGCTGTACCCAATTTCCATTAACTTGTGGTATTTGTCTTCAATGGCTTGATTCTGAACTGAACTCTAAACTACCTGCACTGCATCCAGCTATCAGACTGGATTTCACTTGACAGAGTATGGTTGAAATCGTAGATGTCAGCCATGGCAATACAATTTATGATCCTCCCATTTTTAATGTGTGATACACATAAAATGGGTGGAGCTTCCATTATACCTGTTGGGTGGTGTATTTGTTCAGTCAACTCTCTGCCTGCTATTGTAGCTGATGACAATCAGTAAAATATTTGTAAAAAGAGGATGAGCGGAATAATTTGACTTTGCCTGCCCAAACACACTCAGAACTACGGGAAAGGAAATGTGTTATCTAATCTGTCTGTGTGTGCCTGGCTTTGTGTGCATGAACAAGGGAAATGTGATTCCCCTATATGCCTGAGGTATCAAACTCACAGCCCAGGGGCCAGACCTGGTTTAGCCAAAGGGAAAAGCATCATGATACATCGCATGGCACCGTCATGATGACGTGAGTTTGATACCCCTGGCCTATATGATTCCTCTAACAAAAGATGTGGAGAAAATATTACAGCATAGAGATCAGTGCTTTGCAATTGTATTGCTTATATCAAGATAGTTTTTCACCATCATTTTTTAATATTGTCTTTATTGTCTTTAATATTGTCTTTAACTGCAACATCCAATCAGAGCTTTTAAGTGCCTTCTTTCTGTGGGGTGCCTTCATTTAAATCTTAGCTTCCTGCTGCCCTAGAAAATTAAAATAAGACCTCTACATTTAATACTTATAAAAGCACCTGCAGTGCAGTCGGTACTCATTATATTCTAAATAAGCATACATTGGTTTGTACCTGAAGGCTCATTACTTAACAAAGATGCCAATTGCTGATTCAACAACAGGAGTGAGCATGACCACAAGATTCAAATCAGATTTAGCTTCTGTGACTCTGGAAACAGCCTGATTCATATCTAATTAGGATAAAATCAAAAGCAGCATTGAAAATCCCTGTAGGTTTGTCTTTAATGCCTATGGGGAAAATCTACAGAAAGCATGTAAAGTAGATCTTGCTAAGGGAGTGAACTCTGCTAAATTTCAGAGATATAGTTGTAGTCATCTTGGTGATAAGCTCCTAAAATATTAATTCATAGGGAAAGAGAATGAATGTGTTTCAGACAGATAAGTGAAGAGGAATTAAGATTGAAGTGGATTTTAAAAATCTCAGATCTCCCCAATTATTTGAAATATATTTTCTGTGAAAATTGCAGAGCTGTCCTTCATAAATCAACCTGCCCAATCACAGGTTTTTACATTAGTGAGATCAATGTTCATTTAGGGGTGGGAAGGGAGAATGCAAGAAGGGATCTCTGCTTCATGTTTTCGTATCAGAGACAATAGAGAGAGAGCAAAAGAGGAAAAAATGGAGCCTAATGTCAATCCCTATAACAAAGGTCTCCAAACTTGGCAAGTAGCTAGCTGGAGAATTCTGGGAATTGAAGTCCACAAATCTTAAAGTTGCCAGGTTTGGAGACCTCTGCCCTACAGCCTAGATAGTCTAATAATAACCAACACCTGAGCATTCATTGTCCAAACTCACCACAGCTTTGACTGGACTAGCATGCAGATCCCTTGCATGAGCCAACCAGAAGAAAAGTCTAGTGCTCCAATTTTGGGGATCTGTACAAGGTCTATCAGGTCTTTTTTTTAATTGTTTAAAAAATTTTTTTAATCCACAGACTGCTTATAGCCTGAGAAATCCTGCCTAAGCACATTGTTTCATGTCATCATATGACTTGTTTGGGCACAGCAAAGGATGCCTATTGGAAAAGGTGTCAAACAAAAGTGAAGATGTCAACCATGATGGCACAATATCTGCATTGTCTGCCTAGTCTTTGTCTGAACACACCCAGTGAGGGGGAACAACCAACTCTCTGAGTTATTATTTCATTGCGGCACTCTTTTTCCTATAAAGAAGTTATTCTCTAACATACACTTGTGACATAGGAGGTCTCTTGTGCACTAAACAAAATATATATCTTTATATATAATTAAGTTATTAAGTCAGATTACTTAATGCTAGGAAAAAGACAGGAAATTAAGCAGAAATACAGCCCAAATTACCACATAAACTTTGGGTGTAAAGTACTTGTTCAAATTTAATATGAAATATATGAGTTTGTGGGATCAGGTTCAATTTAAAGTTTTTTTTTTTTTAATTTGCTTTCTTTTCACTTTCTGGGTAACACAATCCTTGGAAATGTTTTTGCTTTTTTTTGCACACAATACATGCCAAAATGTTCTTCCATTGAATGTCATTCTTTCAGATTTTTTCAAAACCCTTAATATTTTAAATAATGTTGTAATACACAACAGAAATTCAGAGGATGGGCAAATTAGAAGCATATAGAATAGAATCAATACTTTTGGTCTCCTAGGTAGGGAATGTTTTAGGCTGTTCTTTTAACATGTTTATTGCTCATTGAATTTTTTTAAAAAATATTTGTGACTGTATAGCCCAATAATCTAGTCAGGAAAATTTATTCTTCTTCCATTTGCTCTCCTGTGGTATCCAATCTCTTAAATCCCCATGTCTAGTTTCCTTGGGAATGTTTCTTTGGCTTATAGCATTATATCAACAATAAACAGGACTGTTTGGAAGGAAGTAATTAATAAGATAATTCCTGGGTTTTTTGCAGGTAAACTGTTTCCAGTCGTGGATTTAAGGGAATGGCTTTTCCTGCTTAGGCAGTTGATTTATATAAAGCTATCTAACTTCTTACTGAATCTTATTAATTATTTTCTGTAAACCTAAAAGATTCTCCCCAGAAGAGATGCATGGATATCACAACAGCCAGCAAAAACCTCAGGGCTGAAAGAAGAAAACAAATTAAGAAATATTTGTTTACAAAATTTACAAGATTATTAGCAGAAAGATAACCCTCTAAAAGTAAGTTAAATCGAGGATCTAGTTTCTTAAAAAACCAAAAGCATGGTATGATAAGGAGAGGGAGACTTTTATTGATGAAATGTAAATTTTTATTTGCAGTGAGTCACAAATAAAATGCTTTTAATAAACTTTTTCCCCCTTAGGGGAAAAATGAGGGGGGGAGGATTTGAACACCATATGCTGAGCTGACAAAACAGAGGAGGAGAGAATCCCAGTTGATAAACTGCTTGCTTACAAGGACACAGAATGCATGCCAAGTGAAAGATTTGTGTGTGTGTGTGTGTGTGTGTGTGTGTGTAGTATACACACACACACACAAACCACTCTTGTACACATATATTTCATGAATTACGAAGGCCATTTAAAAAAAAAACATCAGATCAGATGAAATTCTCAGGGTCATTTCTTAGCTCTGCAGCTCCTCCTGGCTACTCATTAATAGCCAGGAGGAAAACAAAATGGGAAGAATAACAAAGCCTTTGCAATCACAAATTGCAAAGTGGGACAAAATCTAGCAGGAGTAGTGTGGATGAAGAAACAGACTAATACAGATCATACCTGACTTGACCTCCATGGCCCCCCATTTTATGCACTGATTTCCTTTCAGGTCTAAGCTGCAAATTATAGAATTATAGAGTGGAAAAAGGGTCTATAAAGGATCTCCAGTCTGACCCTCCACAAGTGAGTGTTTTCTGCCACTTTGCAATCCCTTTTTCCTGGGTATCCAGTTTCAGTTTCAATAGGTAGCCTATTAGTTCCCCAAAATTTTTCTCCTTATCTCTCATTTATCTTCAGATTTTTTACACCTGATTCTTCAACAGTTCCAACAATGATTCATTGTCCAGGACCCAAAGTATCTGATCTGTCCTTCCCTGCATAGTCAAGTTTGTCAGAGACAAATAGCACAAGCTTAGCCGATAAAACTCAGTGCTGCCTAGACTTAGCCAATTAACTTGTGCACATCACAGTGGTATGCTTGTTCCTGTTTGTATTGTCTCATTCATCTAGTCTGCTGAGGGAATACCATATGTTCACTCCCCCTTTTCTATGTGAAGTTTTTTTTTTTAATCCATTTAAAACGATAATCCAAAAAGTGCCCTTTTATCACTGGCAGTAAAATGGATTAACGGGGGAACTTCATAACCCTCGTGGGCTTCACTATATCTGAGGCAAGATAATATCCATAAATTGTCAATGGCAGGGGTGTCAAACTCATGGTATCACATTGTTATCCCATGACTATCATGACTTTTTTCCTCATTGGGGGTGGGCATGGCCAGTGCATGATGCATCCGGCCCATGGGCCATAAGTTTGACACCCCTGGTCTCTGAGGTTTAAAAGGCTCTTTCTCTGATCCATCTTCATTGTCTTGCAAAATACTTCCACTCAGTAACCACGACTAGTTTGCTCTGCGGCCAACTTCTTTCCTTGAAGGCTTTGTACTGAATTTATAGAACTAAGCATGCACTTTAGTCATGACTGACTCAATATCCATGTTTATTAATATACAGTTTTCCTGATTGTTTCTGTACAAAATGATATAGATCTGAAAGACAGTGTTATACTGTCTTCAAATATATTTTAAGCCATTATAGTTTCAAAGGTTTTGTTTAATGTTCCATCCCTACCACTTTCAGTATCTTTATTCCAATCCTGTTTTACCATTAGTCAGGGAGTAAAGAAATGTATTCCTTTAAAAATATCATTTTATTGAATTTTTTAAATATAAAATTGATGGCGACTAATCCATCCCTTTTAAGTTTGTAAGGTTTTATACATAAAAAGCAATGGCATTGAAGTTTGCTGTAAAATAAAAAGACTTTGCAATTTAAGTAATTAAATTTTATCAAGAAACTGGCTACATCAAGGACAGGTAAACCTTACTTTAATGTCCTGTTCAAAGTTACAATGGCACTGAAAAAATGACTGGTAATCAGTCCTTGCAATTATGCCCAATGCAGAATCCCACAGTCGCATGATCGCCACTTGCATGCTACACAACCACCTTCCAACAAGAGCAGAGTCAGTGGAGAAGTCAGCAGTAAAATCACAAGCCATGGTGATGTGATGTTTCATTTAACAACCTATGATGACTTGATAAACAAAAAAATTGGGAAGTGATATAAGTTCATCATATCAAGTGATATGTCACTTAGTGGTCATACCACATTAGTAATGAGGTTGTCACTACCAACTGTAGTTGTTAAGTGAGGACTCTCTGCATATCAAACCCTTTACTGCAAAAACAATGCAGGATAGATTGTAATATTACCAGATGCATTCATAGGCAATAATGGACCCATATCTATGTAAAGGAAAGTTTGCAGTGTGGGTACCCTAGCGATCTGTCCTGGATCCAGTGTTATTTAGTATTTTTATAAATTGAATGAGGAGATAGAAGAGTTCTTCATCATTTATATATTTATTTTTATCATACCATTCCCAAAGGTGCTTTTTTCAAGAGGCAACTGGACTTCTTTGTTTTTCTTTGAAGATGTTTCACTTTTCACTCAAGAAGCTTCTTCAGAGAGAGGAGGGAGGAGAGAGAGACAGAGACAGAGACTGGTTCAAAGTCACCCAGCTGGCTTTCATGGCAAAAGCTGGACAAGAATAAGAAGTCTCCTGCCTTCCAGCCTGGTGCCTTAATCACTAGATCAAACTTGCTCTCATTAAATCTGCAGACAACACAAATCTGGTGGTGAGGATTGATAATACCTCAGAAAACAGATTTAAAGCATCTCGATAAGCTTGAACATTGGACCTTATCTGACAATATGCAGTCCAGTGGAGAGAAATCTACTTAGATAAATTTTGATAAAACCAGATATGCAGGCATAAAATGAGTGGCACCCGGCTTGACAGTAGTACTTGTGAGTAAAATCTAGACATCCTGGTAGACTACAGGTAAAGCATGAGCTACAGAGTAGCAGTTAACAAAAGAGTCAATGCAATTTTGAGCTGAATCGAGAGAGGTGTAATACTGAGATCATGGAAAGTAATAGTTTCACTCCATCCTGGTCAGACCACACTGCTGTGTTTGTTTGCCACAAAAAAGATGCTGAGGAACTAGAAAAAAAGCAGAGAATAATGAAAAAAGTGGGGAAGGACTTGGAAGTTAAGTCTAATACTTGAAGCACCATCACAGGAGCATGAGGAAATGATATTAAATTAATTATCCATAAGCAGGCAAGAGTAGGACAAGAACCAATAGATGGAAGCTTTACAGAAGAAAATGCAGTATTACATTCTATTGCAGGCTAACCCTGCTCACATTGCCAGGAGTTTGATTCCTTCGATTCTGACCGGCTCAAGGTTAACTCAGCCTTCCATCCTTCCAAGGTCAGTAAAATGAGGATCCAGATTGTTGTGGGCCATATGCTGACTCTGTAAGCCACTTAAGGGGGGCTGTGAAGTGGTATATAAGTCTAAGTGCTATTGCTATTGCTATCTGGCAGCTATAAGTGCTTCATCACTGGAAGTTTTCAACCCAAAATTGTTCAGCTGTTTGAAATTGTCTGGGATAATATAAATATTCCTATCCTAGAGAAGGTATGGAACTAGAAGACCTTTAAAATCCCTTCCAACTTTATAGTACTACAAACTTATTGCAGAGTAATGCAGTGAAATATCAAAGAAAAGCATACTCTAATTGCAAAGGCAGCATTTTTTTTCTCTCAGATTCAATTATTCACTTTGGTCTTGATGAATTCTGCTTAACAATTGTTCTTAAAGTTTATCCCTTTTCCAAATCAAAAGACCAGCAGCAAAGGTATCATGGGAAAAATGTGAGCATTTCCCTTCACTGAAATTATCCCCATAGGAGGTTATCTCTGATGAAATAATTACTTAAATTCCTGCTCTGATACAATTAAAAGGAGGAGAGATGACACTTAATTGAGGGAAATTGGATGTGAACACTTGAGATAAGCTACTTCAGAAGAGGCTCAGATTATTACCTGCCTCAGGCTCCAGTCCCTCCCCTTCCTCATGTTTACACCAAGACAAGTCACACTGATAACAATGGAATTTAGTACAAACCAAGAATGGTTTAGGCAGAACTGTCTCTGACTAGGCATTTACCAGAGACTCGCTTGTCCTGTGCCCTTATCAATTGCAATAAAGCCAATGGCTAGAGACAAATGCTCTTAGAGGTGGCCATGAATGTCTCTCCAGAGGTGACCTGGTACTTGTGCCCTGGCCTTTGCAGCAAGGAAGGTCAATTTCTTATTTCTTTTACAATACACTTCTGTTTCTGGGTTTATACTGTTCTTAATAATATATTTTTTCACTCTTAATAATACATTTTTCACTTTTATATTCTGCATGCATTTATATTTTATAGAAATAAACTGCATTGTAAACTGTTTAGAGAACTTGTTATGAGTGACACAAAACTTCAGAAAATCAAAACAAATATATAAAGGAGCATTAAGAAAATAAAAACAAATATGTAAAGGAGCATTACTGAATATGAAAGGGTGTGAAAGCCACTAAGTCTTCAGGCATTTCCTCTTATTTTTCTGCTGCTTTTTTCCTGCCTCCCTGTTCTTTAATTCTTTTTCTATAATAACTTTAATAGAATTTCCCTCCTTTTTGATGGCCCTGTAAACGTGAGAGGAGATTAGGAGTTTCAGGGAACTACTTTCCCTGACAAATTAATCTTTCCATGGACATATAAATGATAATATCAGTTGTTCAATCTCCTGCCTTTGTTTAATCAATGCAGTAACACCCAGTTTCTCTTGAAAATTAATGTCACGCAACAGGCTTGATTGTGCCTTCAAATACAGTGAAATGGCTACTAATATCAGAAAACTGATGACTTATTGAAACTAGAAACTGGAATCAGATACAAATTGTTCAGACACTTAAATTTGTAGTTGTTATTCAGTCAGTTTCCCTCCCAGTATGTAGGTATATAGGAAGATATGTTCCATGAATCCCATGCCAGCCCAACTGGCATTGAGTATTATGGGAAACAATATGGAGGATACCAGATTAGAGAAGGCTGGTCTATTCACTTGCAACATCATATTATCATTTTTGTCAGCTGAAATAGTCTGTTCAATCGTTGCTTAATAGTTATATCTGACTGCCCTGCTTTTGTTTTTTGTTGCTGTTTATTACACATCAGATAAATGAAGCTCATTGACTATGTATCATAGCTAGGCTGGAGCTCCACAAATCTGCTAGTTTTCTTTCCTGGGTGGAAGGTTACTGTGTTTCCGACATGGAAGAATATATGGCAGCTGGATTGTGTTCAGCTAAACAGCTGCACTGAGCAAAATGTCTTCTCCTTCCATCCAGCACCTTAGTTTCCTGATTTATATGCAGGTGGAAAATGAAGATGGGTTATTGATCTGGACATTAAATTACCCTGGGAGCTTACCAATAACAAAAATGAAAGCAGCAGCCTCCCGACCTACCTTAGCATTTATTTGTTTTCAAATCTCTGCAGTTCCTTTTATATTTGAATGGTAATCCTAAATGTACGTCTCACAAATTAACATGTAATCCAGGGTACATCTCTTTTGAAATAAACCTCCTTCAGTTCACTGGGTTTTATTCTCCGGATAAATGAGTACAAGACAAGAACTGCAAATAGTAATCCTATACCTGTGTACCTGAGCTTCAATCCTATTAAGTTCAATGGAGCTTCCTTCTGAGGAGAGATTTATGGGATTCTACTGCTCTGCTGATTTAAGTGGCTTATTGTTCTGTGTACCTCAAGGATAACATACTGCTTCAGTATTGTAGAAGTTCCATTTATTTATTGCATCTAGCATTAACAGATCCATCTTAAAGGAATATAAATAAACCTGATGGGAGGGTAGCATAGATGTATCTAGGAAGGCACTACTAAATGGAATAATAGTCCAGAATCAAGTAAAGCAACTCCTGATATCTGCCTTCTTCAATCTGATCTTCTCTATTTTAAAAAGTTTTGGGCTGCCCAGCCTTAACTGTACCCTTATATTGACTATTCTTGCTTTGAAAAAGAAATCAGCAGGTTCTGACCAGTTCTGGAAATTTTGAGTAGTTCGGAGAACCGGCAAATACCACCTCTGACTGGCCCCACCCCCATCTATTCTCTACTTCCTGAGTCCCGGCTGGGTCTTCTTTTGTTATCCTGCACAGGAGAATGGAGCTGGAAAGCAGGTTAGTGGGGTAGTGAGGGAATGGGATTTTATAGTAACCTTCCCCCAGGAGTGTAGTGGAATGGAGATTTTACAGTATTCTTCCCCTGCCATGCCCACCAAGCCACACCATGTGCACCAAGCCACGTCCACAGAATCGGTAGTAAAAAAAATTGAATCCCACCACTGAAAAAGATATATACATATCTCCTAAGAATGTGCTTCAGAATGCTGTCTTATAAGTCCCTAGGTGGGATAAGAACTGAGATATCTTTGCAAGTGATATTGCTTTTCTATTCTAGCTTCTTGGGGTTTTTTTCTAATTATTATTCAGGAACAATAACTTAATATAAAACAAGAAACAATAGATTTTCTAACTTTTCAGCTGTGCATTCTGTAAAATATTTTTCCCATTCAACCTGCAGGAATAGAAGGTCAAATAATCTATTAGTGATAGCCTTGATAATGACATAGACAATGAGCAACCTTGATGCATTTGCACGTACTAGTTTTAAAAAGAGCATTTAAAAAGTCAGGAAAAAGAGAAAGACTTGCCATTATAAATAAAAATGCAAAACTGACTAGTATCCACTAAATCAGTGGAGTAAACTTGCTTTTTGAAAATAAGTCAGGAATGTAATAATATGTCTTTCAATTTTATTGCTGGATTCCCCCCCCCCCCCCCCCCGCCAACAAAAAATTATGGAAAATTATTCATTGCATGGCTGTTGATGATGATGGAAAATCCAGTACCTTTGAGTCACTGATAGTCCCTGCAGTTTTCTTGGCAATCAGAAGTGATTTGCCATTACCTGCTACACAGGGCTAAGAAAGACTGACTGGTCCAAGGTCTCCCAAGTGGGACTAGAACTCACAGTTTCTAGCTTAATGCCTAAACCTTTATACCAAACTGGCTCTCATTATATGTACCTGATATCAAATAATAATAATAACAATGAATTATATCAGGGGCCATCCAAGTTCATATCATCTGTACAATTTTTAACTTTTTACCCTGTTTTTATTATGTTATTTCAGCCAATTGTTTAATTCTTTTTAAATCTATTTTAGATTTTTTATTAATTGTGTGGTTTTATCTCGGTTTTATCTAAGTCCCATTTTGGGAGAGGGGGGGCGGTATAAAAAATTTAAATAAATAAATAAATTTTAAGTTTCCTAAAACATTACCTTTATACAGCAATTAATGATGTTGGGGTGACTGTAACATTTTTAATTAATTTTTCATTATTTACTTTCACAATTCAGAGAAACAATTTAACTGTTTTACAGATGGTAAAACTCTGAGTCTTACGAATAGGCTATATAAAAACCTTGCTAATAAGACAACAGAAACAATTATGGCATAGAATTGTGGCTTTCAGTCTTCTTTCCTTCAGGACATCTTACCCATAGAGATCTTTAAGCTGAGAAATATGGCAGGGATAATCACAGTAGATGATTACATTCTAGCCCACACATTAGGCCAAGAAGGGTAGATGAGTCCAATTCATATAGGAATTTGTGAAAATTGATTTCTCAAGAGCTCTAAGACTAACTGGGCTTTTCTCTCATTTTGAATTCTGTGTAAAATGTCCTAGAAAAGAAATATTGGATGTGGTATCTAATATAATTAGCAAAACTGTGATTTGTTAAAAAAAGAAATAAAGATAGGCCATATTTATAGTTTCCAGTGAAGCTATATAATGTTATGGAAAACAAGAAAATAACAATCAATCAATACCATTTCCATTCTTTTTTCTTTTTACCTCCAGTCATGTAAACAAGAACCCCATTATAACCAGGCCAATTTAAAAGGTCATTTGAAGAAGCCAAGCTGCAGTAAGTAATAATTTCCTATATAATCTGAATTATGTTATGCATCAGATAAATTAAACCACAAATCCAAATCAAATATCAGTTCAAGAAGATTCCTGTGCTCTGTTGGAAAATTACTGTAATTTTCAGTTTAGTTTGCACCTAGCACACTCCCAGTCAATCTCTGTATCCAGAATAGAGAAAGCTACCACACTACTCAATTAAGCCAGCAAAAATGGATAGCTTGATGTTCATCGATTAAACATCAACAAACATCAAGAACTTTCCAGAGCCACATGAAACAATTTTCTGGATAATTAGCATAGGAAGTACTCAAGGGAGTGATCTTTAGTTATTCCAGCCTCAACTTTTTAATTCTGCTGTTGTTATGCAGCAGAAGAGAGATGGAAAGTAAGACACCAGGTGATCTCTTCTCTATTCTGCACCATGAAAGAAACAATTTAATGGATGAGGAGAATGCATCCAATATACTTGGCAAAAAATTTTTGGATAACAGTAACAACAGAAACATGAACCAGAAAACAAAACCCAAACTGAAAAACAATAACCAAAATCAAGTAACAGATCAAGACCTTAGATGGCAGCAGTCCATGGCACAAAAGCTTTTTGGAAAAGTTGTTTCCAATGCTTTCTAATATGGACACTCCCAAAGAGAATTATCCTGATCTCAGCTGACAGGCTGTTCCAAAGAGTAGACCTGCAAATTAAAAGAAGAGACTTTGTACCTCAGTAGCCCTCATTTTGTGAATGTGGACTACCAACAACAGTTACTATTGTATGTTCAAATCAGCTAGATCAATTCTGGAAATATAGTTTGGAGCTATCTAGTTCCAAACCATAAAGGACTCAATAAACAAAAAACAACACTTTGAATTGTAGTTATCCACTGGAAACCTAGGGAGAATCTGCAACATAGGTGATATGAATAAATTAATAAGTGAGCCAGTTAAATTTGAACAACCTGCAACTTCGTGATGGTCTTCAGAGGCAGCCCTTGTATTGCAGTAATCTAAACAGATGGTGATGATAGAATGAATTACTGTGACTGAATTATTTTGCTTCTTTTAGGACCAGAAGTGGGATACACCCATTGTTCAGCAAAGTCACTCCTAGACTCAGTCTTCATTCACTCAACTAATAGTAGTTGTGAATATAAGAGAACCCATAAGTTGCAGGTAGTGTTACCCTGTCTAGACACAACGCTGAGACAAACAGCAACTCTGTTTTATAAAAATGAACAAGCTAAAATAGCATATAAAGTATTAATGAGTATACGTTTTGTCTTCAAATGCAGAACACTGGATTAAAGCCACTTTTTAAAGAAACCTTATTTATTTCAATGGATCTATTTTCATTTACAATAAGTCTGATTCCAACCCACTGACTTTAAGTTTCAGGTATACAATGACTATGGGACAGGGGTGAGATTCTACCAGTTTGGACCAGTTCTATAGAACCAGTTGTTATGATCCTGTGCAGTTCGGAGAACCAGCAAATCACACCACTGGTTGGCCCCTCCCCTCCTGTCAGATTTCTTGTTTTCTAGTTAATTTAAATCACTGTTGTACTGTTTTGCCTTCACCCAAAAGTCAGGAGTGGTATTCAGGGGGTTGGAGGGTGAGGGAGAAATGACCTGAGAGCAGAGCTGAACCTTCCTTAGGACTGAAGCTTCTATTTTTCAGTGCAGACTCAGGCAGCAAATTGCAGAAAGGTAGATCTGTGAGTGAATCTGTGATTCTGCAAGCAACTTAATCTGCTTTGTCTGATTTTGGGTAAAAGTTGCTCTCTTTTTTGTATTTAAAAAATTCAATATTTACATAAATATTTACAATATTTACATACAAGCCACGCCCACCCAGTCACATGACCACCAAGCCACACCCACAAAGTAGACCATGCCCACAGAACCAGTTGTCAAGAAATTTGAATCCCACCTGTGCTATGGGATCAAAGTAGGTTTAGCCCACTATTTGTGTGATCAAACTGGAATATGTTCTCCCTGCTGCATATCTCTCCCCTTCTCTTTTCCCTTTCATGTGTGTGTGTGTGTGTGAGAGAGAGAGAGAGAGAGAGAGAGAGAGAGAGAGAAATAAGATTAATTACCTAAATAATCTCAGCTTCCTCTCCTCAAAACAGTGCTGGAACTTTGCATTCTGTTTGGAGAATTCTATAGATGTTATATTTCTTTCCCTTTTCCCCTTTATGTTTTCTGTTTTAATGAACCATCCAGATTGGCTGCATTTCCCAGAAGGATTCTCTGAATATTTTATGTCTTGGTTCTTTTTCATATGCAGATCTGGTTTGTCTGAAACCATGCAAGGTCAAGTACAAAGGAGATGTATGTTATTTTTAGAACTTACAGAGTGCATGGCATGTGAATGTTGGGAGCACTAACATACAGCAAGATATCAGGAGAAAAGATGTGTTTCCTCATACCTACCTCCTTTGCATGATCCAATAGAAGGGACCAGCTTTATTGCTTTCTTCCCTCTGATCATGTCCCCTCACAATATTCTGCAAGTACCCAGAGCAAAACACGGTGGAGCAAAAGAATCCAAATGGCCTGAGGTTGCATTGAAGAAGCATTGTTGTTTTGCTGCAATGTTAAATTCTGTTAATGGTTGCCCATGTTAATGATTGCCTAAAAGCAGTTGCAGGATCAATCCTATGGCTGAGTCCAGTTAGGATATTTATATATCCATTCCATAGGGTCTTTGTTGAAGTTATCAGAATAACAGCAAACCCAGATCAGAATGCTATAGATTGCAACCCCAATACATCTAGAGAGCCTCTCAGGGACGTAAGTGTACTTACTCATTGTGACATATCATAGAATGAAATGTAACAAAGCATAATCAGGATCAACCATGGGATTTAACCGCTATCACTTTGCTAGGAACAAACTGGTTTTACCTTGTAGAGTAAGGGATTCCATGTATATTCCCATTCATTTGTACATTTGGTTAGCATGCTACAATCAGAAGTAAATTTTAGACGGTAGAAAAAGTTGATTGGTAACTACACAAAGTCTAGAAAATCATATGTTTGTTTAGTTCAGTTTTGAAAACTATAAGTGAGGTTTAAAAAACTGACTAAAAATGGTCAATAACCACTTAAATTTGCTAGATTGTTTCTAACTCTGTGGAATTTCCAATCATGGTTCTCCTACAGAGCCAAATACTTTCCTTTTGATCTGAGGTTATGTGGACAATTGAATCTTGAATATAGATCAGGGGTGTCAAACTCACATCATCATGGCAGCATCATGTGACGTATAGGAACTTTTTCCCCCTTCCCTAAACCAGGTGTGGGTGTGGCCAGAACATGATGCATCTAGCCCTTGGGCGAGGAGTTTGACAGCCCTAATATAGATAGACCACTTTATAAAGTAGATTTACTTGTTCGCAGAATAATAGTTTGATCAGCTAAAATGTCCTCCTTATCTCATGACTGCTGGTAACAACACTCAGCTAGACTTTGTTGATCTTGAAAAAGCAAAGCATGAATTGGTTGTATTTGTATGGGGGAGCAGCAGAAATCTTTAGACTATAGAATAATTTGAAAATGTATGGAAAGAAACATCCCAGCAAAAGGCAGTTGCAAACTACTTTCACATTGTGAAAGAAAAATTACACAGATAAATTCAACTCCAGGAAATCTTTCTTTTAAGTCATATTTGCTAGATCAGAGTCTATACTTTTGGTCTCTTCAGGGTTTGATCCCAACCTGATCCCCAAATACACTGCTTCCCATACTTCCTCCTGAATGTGCTTTGACTTCAGATCTTTCTCTGATTTTTGCTTCTTCTTTTTTTCATGTTCCCTACTTATTTATCCCTACTGGTACCAGCACTTCAAAGTAGACCATCTTATGAAAAAGACCTCACTACAACTTCTTGAATTCTATTTTATTGTTATAGGGTATAATAACTATAACATAAATTCTCATTTTCTCTTGTCTACCAAAGTGATTCTAAGTGGGGCAATCTTTAATTTCTTTGCCATGTGCCCTTTGTCCTTTTATATGTCAGCTCTTTAAGATATATCAGATAGGAACAGCAAACATAATTTTATCATACATGCTCTTGCAAATCTGAACGTACTTACCCTTCCCCACCTCCTTATCTTCATGATATCTAGGAAGGGTCATGTCAGAGACATTTTCTCAAATTATATTTATAGGCAGGAAGCAGATTTATTTTGTCTGACTGTTGTTTTGGTAGCAGTTCTTCCTCCTGCTCTTCAAGGTTATTCCTACTGTCCATTACATATCAAACACCAGGCTAAGCTCATGTTTGCATAATGACTCTTGCATTCCTTCTTCATGGCCATCTCAAGCGGTCTAAGTTTCTCAGTTGCTGTTCTTGTTTGAATTTTCCTATCAAAGTAATTATCAGTGACATAAGCTTGAAGTTCCACTACTAAATTTAAATTATGTCTACACAAAGACACCTTGGCTCTTTAAACTGTCCAAGAGATACTATCTTAGTTTTCTAGGACATACTCTATTGGCTAAAAACAGTAGATTTTCAAGTATATGAGGTTAGTATAAGGTTAGTTAGTTTGCAGCCAATGAAATCTTTCTCACTGGATTAGTCTATGGACCAATCTAGTGCAGCAATTTTCATTATACAATGGGCAACTGGATAACTTGGGAAATTCAGAAGCATGGACAGGAGGTTGAATATATTCTTATCACATTTAATTCAACACTTATCTTACTCATCTGACATTTTTTCTCACAGGTATTTAGAAAAAAATAATGCAATACCAATCTTAAATATATAAATACCAAAAACAAATAAACAAATAACAGACTACATCTTAATGACCATCAACTGATATTTTCATTTTTCCATTAAGCTTCCAGATCTATTCACAAGCCAAATATTTTTTCACAATGGATAGCAGCTGATTGTGCCTCTAAATTTTATTGTTGTTTTTATTCTCCATTTCAGCCACCGATGAAGCTTTCTACTTCAATTTTCCTTTAATTTAGTAACATCTTCCCATACTTGCCAAGTAATTATGCTTCTTTCACTGTCTTCTGTCAATAGAAATAGTCTTCAATAAAGCCGCAAAACTTTCATTGTTCTTTTTCAACAACCAGCAACTGGGATTCCTAATATACATAGTTTTGAGGGGAATGTAACAAATTTTAATTTGCCATTTCTTTTATTCAGTTTCAAAGGAAGATACAATTGAGGGAAACCTGTTTGGGTCTCCTTCAATCTCAGATTTTCTCTGTCTTTAATAAGCGGTATATATTTAAAGTTCAAAATATGATATAAACTGGAGAAAGATCAGGTATGCCAAAGAATTTTACAAGTCATAGTGAAGGAGTAAGTGGATTGAATTTGTTTCCACAATTAAGGTGAATGATTAGCCTGATTTTTCCCCTCACCATAAGCAGGTAGAGATGGCATGTTTTGATCATATCACATTCAGAAAAGCCCTATTAGATCAAACCAAAAGCCTAAGTAGTAAAATATCATGGAGTCCTCAATAAACAGCTAGACACCTTAAAGAACTAGACATGAGAGCAATAATCGTCCCTGTTCTTTATCCATATCAGAAACAGGCATTCTATGGTGATAGGACAGCAAGTAACCCTTACTAAATATTACAAAGATTCATTCTTTCCAAGAAAGAAAATATGTAGCATTATCAAATAGAATATTTGATATTCTATTGAATATGAGAGAGGAGGTTGCTTATACTAAAACAGGATTCTTTGAAAACAAGAAGCTATATGAACAGTCATGTAGTATCCCAGGAAGTTCTCAGGAAGGAGTCTTGAAAGAGTCCCATATTGTGAGCATGTCAAATTTTTAAAAAATTAAGCAATGATAGAGGAAACCAATCTGCCTCCCAGGTCTTGAGTTAGGCTGGATGGAGCCCCACTTTGTCCTGTGTTGCATTTTTATTGTTTCTTGTAGTGTGACCTATCAATTCAATCTGGAGGCAGATGGCATTTAAACTGAATGAAATAAATAAAATAAATAAGCATATATTTTAAAAGTAAATGCAACTTTCATCTGATACCCTCCCCCCCCCCCCACACACACACACACAATTTGATCTCATAAACTTTTCACAGCTTTTAATTTAAACATTGGAATCAGTGATGGGATTCTTACTACCAGTTCTGTGGGCATGGCTTAGTGGGCGTGGCAGAGGAAGGATACTGTAAAATCTCTAGTCAGAGATGGTATTTGCCATTTCTTTTCAAAATTTCCACTACCGGTTCTCTAGAACTGACCAGAACCTGCTGAATGCCACCTCTGATTGGAATTATTGTTTGTTTGTTCGTTTGTTTGTTTGTTTAAATTATATCCCACCCATTTCACTCTTCAAAGTGACTCTTAATTTTAAATCAAAGGCTCAAAAACCTGCTTATGATTTCAAAAGAGTGTACCTTCCCTGTTCCATTACCCAAGCTTCTAATTTTATATGACTATAACTTATCTGTCATTCAACCTCCAAGTTATTTAACTAGAAACATTACAGAATCTAAATTCTCCCTGTCTGAATAAAAAAATCAGAATCCCAAAGGTCCAAGATGACCTTCAAATCTATAGCCCATGATTGCATTTCAACCCTAAAAAAATAATTCGTGACTTAATATCTTTAATATCACAGCTGCATCATAACTCCACTCTCTCCCTTTAGCCTCAAGTTTCTTTGAATATCACTATGGATTAAATCTTAACTAAACAATCCTTCTTAGCACTTAAGCAACATGAAAGTACTTTTGCCAAGAGTGTACTTTCTTTGTCTAAGAGCAACTAGACCACTTTCAGGTCAGAGAGAAGGAAGGAGTTTATTATGTGCCTACAAATTGTTTGTTTATACACATCATCAAAATACTTGGCAAACTTTGAAATGAATGGCAAACCACATTGTGTGAAAGAATATTTATGGAGCATTTTTCGGTAAGTATGACCTGAAAGCTTCTACTCTTCAACAAGGGACTTCCCACAAATGAAATATGAGATGATAAACCAATATGAGTTTGAACTGAATATATTAAATATAAGAGTAGGTGATAAAGAGATGTTTCACATATTTCAATGTTAACTTATCATACTTTTTTTAAAAAAAAGAGTAGATTCCAATGTGATGATTTTGAACCTAGTCCTCTCCTTAACATACTAGTTTTCTACTCAAGTGGATGTTTATTTAATTTCCTTGCTTGGTTCAGAAAAAAAAAACATTCAGTCGCAACTGCTCCAAAGTGGAACAATCACGAAACTAATTCCCTTATCTTAGCATGTTTTTCAGAGGTCTAAGAAACAAGGCCCTCTGGCTCAGATACTTACAAAATACAGAATAACAGAGTTGGAAGAGACCTTGGAGGTCTTTTAGTCCAACATCCTACCCTATACCATTCTGCACAAATGTCTGTCCAATCTCTTAAAAACCTCCAATAATGGAGCACCCTCAACTTGGCAAAAGTACTTTCATGTTGCTTAAGTGCTAAGAAGGCAAAGTGTTCCTAGTTTTTTTTTTTTAATCTGTATCTCCTGATAAAATGTTTTTTTTCTGAAAATGGTGACAAGAAAAAATTCTGCATAAGATTGGGGTGGGGGGCTTCTACCAATTAGTACATAAACTATTGAAATAAATCAGCCTTTCAGATGAATTGGATTACAATTCACATGATTCCTGGTTGGATAGGACTAAATATGACTAAATATGTGTAAGGAAGCTTAATAAATTTCCATGGAAAATTATTGTTCTTTGTTATTTTCCTTCTTCTGTGGTTTTGTTTTGCTTCCTCTTTCACTGTTCTTCTGAATCCATCCTGTGTTATCATGTCCATAAATTTTCTTTAGGCTCCTTTCTATTTTCTCCCCTGACATTCATCTTTTTTTGTAAATTTTAAAAACATGAGAAAAACAGAGCTGCTTCCATATTCCTTTACAGGCAAGAAACCTGACAGCTTCCAATAATCTGGTCAGGAAATATGGTGCTCCCATAAAGTAGAGGAATTCATCCTGGGATCCTAGGGCAACATGTGGCCCCCAGGATGGCTTGGATGCTCCAAGCTATGAGCATCAATAAAGTTTCCTACTGAATTTTAATTGGTAATGTGACAGCAGTGTTCTATATTTAACTCTGTGGGGAATAATCAAATGTACTAAAATTAATTAAGTGTGGATTTACATTTAATCAAATTTAATTTTTAGTAAGACCCTACCTACCTTGGAGAGTGCACCTATGTCAATTCATTTGGCTTAAAAATTGTTTCTTAGTCCTGCCATAAAGAAAGTCAGTCTATACTGGATTATAGGGAGCAAGTACAAATGAATTTCAGCAAACAAAACTTCTCTGAATGTTGCAATGTGCTAAATTCTCTCATTGATGCCGAACAAGTGCAAAAAGTACATGATGAGCACACAAAGCAGAGGCAGACACATTGTAACCCCACCTTTTCTGAAACCCTGATAGTCTGAAAATCCTGATGCACAGAAATGTTCTTCCTTGGGCATCACATGACTCACCACAAATCTTAAAGGCGGGTCCTCAGGGAAGAGAGTGATGGTGGGAGGCAGGAGGAGCTTACTTTCCCAGTTGTTGAAGAGCAAGCATGGCTGTGTTTTTCCTCAACCTGTGGTTCTTCTTGGGGGCTTGCTTAGGGTGCCAGCATCCCCTCTGTCAGTGCTCGGACAAAATGGCATTCATCTGTCAGGAGAGTGAGGTGACATATGTACCACAGGACATCCCCAGGAATTCCACTGAACTGTGAGTAAAAAGAGAGAAGCAGACAAAAAACAGCCAAGTCAACAGCAGCTTTTGTTCTTTTCTTTCTGGGTCAGCTTCTCATTTGATAGGTCCGGTGAACATTTTCAATGTCTTTGTGTGGGGTGGAAGCTTTTGGGGATTGATGATTCTTCCAGAGCACTGCAGCCCTTGAAGTTCATTCCCATGGTATTTTGCAGCTGCAAAGCAAAGATAAGCCACCTCAGACAGAAGTTTAAAACAAAGTTTCTTTTGATAGCAGTGGATGCTTTCAAAATAATTTATATTAAAACACCCAGTCCTTCCTCTCTAAAACTTGAATTTTAGTGCAGTTGAAATTGAACAGAGCACATCCACTTGCTAAGAAACTAGAAATCTGGCAATGGTCACTTCTTCAGGAAGAAGGTATAGGTTTCTTGGCATAAACTTGGTGGTTTGTGTTAGGATCACACAGTATTTTGCAGAGTTTCGTAAAGAGGCAGGGTGATTCTTGAGGAAAGTCAGTGAAGCTAATGAGAATAAATGAGACAGTTCATTTCTCCAGCGGAAGAGTTTCTTAAAGTTCTCATTCATTTTCTACAGACATGAAGCAATTTACAAATTGCTCCCACCTTCTCTGGAGCACAGCACCAATGCTGTGTTGTTGCTACATTAAAAACAATAGTATTTTTCCCATTTCACAAACAAAGAAGTTTCTCTCTCTGACTACTAATGATGCAGAGTACAAATATGTGCCCATATTGAGTTCATAGCATTAAATCTTGCTTGATGCAGTTGAATCCTTTAGATGTCTCAGAGTTCAGTGGGGCTTAGTCCCAAGAAAGTGGGTCTAATTTGGCAGTCTTAATAAACCTCATGACATAGCTGTAACTGCAGAAGAGCTGCCTTACATCAATAAAGTTTTATAGGATTATCTTTACAAAGAAGAGATCTTGTAAGTGAATTTGTAGTTTCTTTTTTTAGGAAAAAAATCAATGCAGCCATGTACCAAAAGGAAGAATAGATATGAAGATTTCTCCCCTAAATAAAAATGTAATTAAATAATTCTATTTCCATGCAAGTAATAGCAAAAAAGTAAATAGCCTGAGAGAGAACTGAAAGTGACTGGGAAGTGAGATCATCTACTAGTAAATTTGTGTCTGGCTGCACTACTTTAATGTGCAGGTTGGAGTTACCCCTCAAAATGAAAATCTATTTTTATGAAAGTAGTATATCAAGGCAAAGGGCAGGCTAGATGCTATCTGTCATATATATCTTTCTATGTGGTGAAATGGCATTAATGGAGAAATGTGATACTGGGCAGCTCAAATACTGTATACTTTCAGAGCCTTTCCTCATTCTTCGTAACCATGGCACAAACACCTCCCAGCAACTTTTGTGTCTTCTATGTCCTCATAATACTGCCTTTATCTTATCCCACCCTCCATTCTTCATAACTGACACAGCTAAGAGTCATTTATTTATTTAATTGTCAAATTTATATGGCTATCCATCTCACACAAAAGTAATAAAGAATAAGACCACCAGTTAAAACATTAATGATAATAAACACAAATAATATCAGGTGAGGGAATGCATTATTGGGGACCGTCCACAGTTAAGCACATTCCAAAACAAGCCCACCAGACAGCTAATATGGACAAGCTCTCCTTTAAAGCAGCATTGACTTTTGTGGGGACTGTGGGAAAAAAGCAAAAGAGTGGTTAGACTATCCTGAGGAAAGGAAAGGGCTCATGAGTTGGTTAACAAAAGTTCCCCACATTTCAGTGTTTCGTTTCAGACTATCTGTATCCATTAACATTTATTTTGTTTTTATATCACTCTTTCAGACTGTTAGGCAGGAACATTGAAAAAATATCATGGAGGAAGGCACTGCCAAATACCTTGCACTACTGCCAAACCGCATAGCTGTGTTCGTGTAAACACTAGGAGTCAAGCTTGACTGAAGGGCATCTTTACCTTTTCATTTTTTAGCAGTAAACCAATTTTCTGGTTCTATCTCTTTAAAATTATGTATGTATGTACTGTATGTATGTATGTATCCAAAAATTCATATTCTGCTTGACAGAAAATCTGAGACATATTGTAGAAATGGGAGACTCTCTCCCCTATTTCTATCCTTGTAGAAATTATGCTATCAATTCCATTTTTAGTCTTCCTAAGTCTTTTTACCTGAGGAATAATCACAACTCTGCTTTAGATTTTGTTTAAGACTAAATTTCAACAGCAGTGTGCAGTCTGTCTCTTTTGTAACATTTATTCTTCTCAGCTGTTCCTCTCAGTTGTTCTTATGCGAAAGTATTCACTCAACAATCCAAATTTGGAAGAAAAGCAGATGGATAAAAGAAAAAGATGAAAAATGTCCATTAATCAAATTCTTAATAGGTGTTGGACCAAATAGTGATTCAATGTCTTCTTTGGAGAGTTCAAGAACATTGTGAAAAGTCATACTGGCAATGCCTGGATGAGCATGTTAAACCCTACAGATTTAATAGAAAGATAGGCCATATGCAAGAGGTTCAAAAGAATTATTTAATTCAATCAAATCAAATCCCCACTCAATGCAGGAATCAAATAATCATGCAGGGAGATAGCAGGATTTCCTTCCCTCTTTTCATCTGAATCACAGAAAATGTTCCCCATAAACATTTTCTAGTTGGGCTCCTTAGCCTGTAGAGCCAAGTCAGATGGTTAAGATGGGCTACAGCAGGCCCCCTTTCTATTTTCAATTACTATTCCATTTGTGCATGAACATTGATGAAAGCAATTCTTTCCCTGGATTTGTATGATGTGATTAATTATATCATTGAAAGATCTAGCTGGTTCTTTTGTACAACATACTAAGCTTGGTTAGTTGCAATTGAGGTTATAGTTTTGTATGTATGTATGTGTGCTTTATAAAATGGGTTCATTTACTAAACAAGCATATTAACCAAATTAAGCAAGTCCAATCATCGTATACAGGTCTGCACAGATTTACCTTGGAAAAAATCCCACTGAAGATAATACTTAAATTAGAATTCACAGGCTTCCTTACTCATCAAAGTGTTTAGGTACTCAGATAATAATGTGGAAATGTAGCAAAAATCTCCAGCCCCCCATTTTACTCTGATTATTAAATAAGACTTTATTTCTATTAAAGATCAGTGTGAGGACACTGCTCAAAATATATATTTCATAAATGCTATAAATAAAGCAGTTTGTGTAGTAACTTTGTGCAGAGAATAACAGAGTAACAGAAAAGGGGAGTAGATTATTACTAAATGGGTAGATTAATTTATAGAATACTACTATCTTTATTAGTGACTTGAATTCATACATTTGCAAAATTTTAATATGGTCTGATTTTGGTTTACAGTTCTGCAATATTCAGATACATCAATGCTCTGATGTTCTTTTATAGATCTCATAACTTGGGATATTCAGATAAAGGAATAATTTCTAGTACAGAAACAAGCTCATTTGAAATCATTGCCAGCTCACTGCCATCTAGCATGCTATAAAGTAAAATTTAGATGACCTAGGATTATTATTTCAAAGGTACTGCTTGAGAATATCCAGAAGTAGAGTATGCTGTAAATATGATAGTGTATGCATACAAGAGAGAGAATATAATCAATATAATAGAATAATATAATGATAGCATGCCATATGTTGAATATTAGTTATTCAGAAATACGTTCTGAGTCAAGGAGCTCACTAGATAATCTAAAATCAGGTACTGTTCTTACTATAGTGAGAATAAAATGAAAAGAGAGATCAAAATAACATGGGAATCTCTCAGGGTTTTCTTTTAAGAAAAAATGGTTGAAAAATAAGTAGTGAGAGAAGATTAATAATATATTAAAACTCCCCAACAAAGTCCCCTATAAAGGTCCAAGGCAGTGTTTCTCAACTTTGGCAACTTTAAGATGTGTGGAATTTCCCAGCCAGCAAATTTTAGCCTTTCATGCAGTCCCCAGAAATGTTTTGTACTTTTCTGGCTGCTCCCCCACACCTCCAATATCATTTGCTTGTTTTCATTGCTAATAACAAGTACATATGTTAGAATCCTGCTTCTTGGCCTAGATTTACATGACAGCCTGAGCTAAGAACACTGTTTTCACACTGGAAACAATAACGATAGAGATTACAGAAGTTTCCTGCCCTCACTAGTTTGAAATGTTCCTATGAATTTTGCAAGCAATCAAGGTTGCAGAAGATTGTTGGTGCTTTTTGTCTGCTAACTATTGAGTCTAGACAGGGATGATGAGAAGCCTAAACAAAAAGTTGGAATATAGACATCCAATGCTGATTTGCTCACTCAGTTTTACCTTTGAGAAACAATTCTTTTTAAAATTACTGTCTTTCTGATGACACGTCCTTAAAGTAGATTGCACACTGAAAGATCTAAATTTATCTGCCAGGAATTTTCAATCATTTCTGCTGTCTGATCTGTGACATATAAAAAATAGGGATGGGGTATATTTAATGTAATTACATTCATCAATAGACTTCTCTACCAACCAAAGGCTTGAAATGCATTTCAGACACTAATAGAAAACCCTTCGGATTAAACAAATGCATATAGTTTTGAATTCAGGACATCCTGTAAATAAATGTACTTAAGAGGTCAGTTCCCTAGTCTGCTCCTTGAAATCGCAGAGTTTGGAAGTCACTTATAAAGAGATTTATTACTGGGAAGTTGTGCCAACTGTCTCTAAATTCAGGTTGGGACATTTCCTTCCAAAAGACTGAACCTATGAGGAACCCAGGACTTCCTTGGTAGAAGGTGGAAGATTATCTTAAGTTCTGCTTCAAGAAAATATTGCGTCCTGCGGGAGGAGGGTTTCCTCCATGCTGGTGGACATTGATAACTGTGCTTGGTCTTACAGCATCTGTATTGCATTATTTCTAAAATTCACCCTTTATCTCTACTTAATAGTAAAGGATAATTTATGGAGAAAACTAGTTTGCCACTCATTTAGCACCTGCTTCCTATTATTCACTTTAAAACAAAACAATATATCTGCTAAAATGCATTGCCTAAACCAATTGCCTTTCTGTCCAGCTTCTTAATCAGGACTAGTCCATTAGCACTAGGGCTGCCATTCCAGATTACCAGGTAATATTTTATTATTGAATGTATAAGCCACTTCTCTGTGTATTCCAACATCCAAGGCAGTTTGCAACAGTAACAAAATCGAAGTTTCTTTCTCACCTACCTAATAGTCTAACTTCTAAGAGCCTTCTAAGACACGGGTGTCAAACTCAATCATGTCACGTGACATATTGTGACGTGTTACAATGTTTTTTGCTTTTGCTGAGCTGGGGGTGGACATGGTCTGCATGTGACATATCTGGCCTGCGGGCCGCCAGTTTGACGGGTCTGCTCTAAGGCCTCTTCAGAAAGATCATTTCTGACTAATAGTGGACAAGCTCATATCAGGTGAAGTAACTGCAAATAAACAGAGTCTAAGCCATTTGAGGCTTTAAATGTCATCAACTTTAAACTGTGCCCAGCAGGCAGTTGTTATCACTTAGGGGCTGCAGGTTTTTTGCTTAGGTAAAGACAGTGAAAATAACTGTTAACTTTTGCCAGCTCAGGTAGTCATTTTTGGCACAATAGCAATAGTATTTTGGTAAAATGAAACCCAATTATGACCAAATTTCACCTCAGTCCCAAAATTCATTTTATTTTCTAACTTGTAGCACCCCTATTTTATCTATATTGAGTTTCAGCTTGTTTTACCTCTCTCAGCTCATTTTCAAGTAGGCAACATTCAAGTGTACTAAAAAGTTGGGTATCATCAGCATCCTGGCTGTATCCAAAACCAAACTCCAAATGACTCCCTCAATGGTTTCATGTATATGCTAAACAGCATAAGAAATAACACAGAGCTTTGTGGAATGGCATGAAATCTTGAGTGATTCTGGATTGGATAACCTCAGCATGGACTCCAAACTCCTCCAAAAAGTCTAAGACTTAATACTATGGCAAAGAAGAATAGTATACTAAATAGTATTCCTATATTTCCCTGGTCACCCAAATGCAGCAGCATTCAATTTGACCGGCTGATGGGTAGCAATCCTATATGCTCTTACCACCTCTCTAGGTTAAAGTTGCAGTATATCCAAGGAAGCTAGATGAAAGAAAGTTAGACCTCCAATTTTAATTTCTGTTTTCTAATGCCACATCAGTTGCTAGTAAGATTTCTGTTGCTGTTGTTTTAACCATTCAGCCATGTCTGAGTCTTGGCAACTTTATAGGCAAGTGCTCTCCATCCTACCCTGTCAAACACAGCTTCTTTCGGTTGTTGGGTGTTCATCTTTGTATCAGTTTTGATGTTATCAGACCAGCATGTACTTTGCTTGCCCCTTCTTGTTCCACTACCCATTCCTAGCATCACTGACTTCTCCAATTAAGTTGCATGCATGATATGGCCAAAGTAAATCAGACATAGTCTTGTAATTTTGGCTTCTAATGATGTATCTGGTTTATATGATTCAGCATCTCTCTGTTGGTTGCTCTGACAGTCCATGGCATACATAATAATTTATACCAGCACCACAGTTCAAAGGTGTCAATTCTTTTTCGATCAGCCATGCTTAGTGTCCAACTCTTATACCCATACATCATTGTAGGGAAGACTATTCTCTATCTAACCTGCTTTTTATATTTATATCAATATCTCTGTTTTTCCAGACCTTATTCATGTTAACCATTGCAGTGCGGCATAAGGTTATCCTGCATTTGATTTCAGGAGTAGAAGTACCATCATGAACAATTTTTGATCCGAGGAAAATAAATTTTTGAAATAATTCAATTTCTTTTTTATTGATTTTAAACATTGCATGTCTATGTGCACCTGTTGTCATTATTTTTGTTTTCCTGATATTAACATTCAAACATTTAAATATTTGATATTTAAACATTCAAATATTTCTTTTATCAAGCATTTAATCCTGAATGAAAGTACTAATCTAGTAAATATCACACAGAATGTAAGAACCAGTTTCTCCAATTTTTCTACCAGAGTATTCTGTAATATAGGAGGCTAGGAGCTGACAATGAAGAAGTTGCAGCTTCACATCATATTCCTACTTTGACTTCTATTTTAATTTTTGACTTCTAGCATTTAATATTCCTGGCTCCTGGCTGGAATAAGTATAATGATGTATATTTGTTCATTCAACTGCTTTTCCCACCATTTCCCCAATATATTTAATAATGCCAAACAAAAAATCAAATAACAAAAAAGCAATTCCTCCTGTGTTAGAATCTCAAAATACTCTATGTTTAGTTATGTAGATGAACATGTTGATTCCACTCAAGGTGCTCTCATCCCCTCTTTGATGATCACCCTATCAGCAGGGAGTGAGGTCTTTTTTAGCCTAAGGAGCAAGTTGATAGAACAGTTAGGCAGGAAAGCTCCTTATGGGGAGTTCTTCACACCATAATTCTGTAAAGAAAATTGGAAGCAGGAAATAGCTGCAGATTCTCCCCCACTGTGTACTGGAGTGAGATTTCCCAAGGAAACAAAGTGACCTACTATTAATGGTTCTTAAACTTGCTATCTAAGGTAGCTTCTCATTACATTAGTCCTTTGGTAAATTACTCCTTTGCTAAAGGTTGCCAGGAGGCCAACTTCAAAACATTTTTGGTGGCTTGAAGATTATCAGAATGGTCAAAAGAGAACAGTTTAGGGGAAGAGAAGGATTTCTAATGAAGTCCATAAAACCTGAGAACATGTTGAACGCAAGAATCTCACTGCAGTCATCCCATTCTCATTTTTCTCATCTCTCCTTCTCATCTTTTTCATATGAGAGGCCACAGAATGATTCAAAGTCTATTACTGAACATTAGAAATGAGATTTAGTTGCCAAGGCAGTTGTTATCACTGGGTAAAGCCATCAAAAAGGTTTTACTGCCAGCATATCCCTGAAGAATATAGAAGATTTACTGCTATTCCTAGAGAAATTTGGTAAGGTGTTTTGCCAGGGAAATAACTTGCCAGATAAATAATTTCAAGAGGTCATTTGTGCACAGTTTTAATAAACCTTATATAAGCTAGATGTCATTACCACTATGCAGATGATTTATTGCTTATATCCTTATATCTCAGATAGGCTTGTATAGACAGTTAAGAACTTTGGATAGCTATTGCTCCTTAAATTATCTAACTGAATGCAGAAAAATCAAAGGAGTTCCTTTTCCCCCACGTGGAAAATAAGAAAAAGATTCAAATGGATTATTGGGGAACATAGAATAAGTTTTCTCTTGCTTTAATACTGTCCACAAGAGTGATTATCACTTGCATAAGTGGAGATCATAATAGTTACACATGAAAGGGGAAAATTTGTTTACTGTTAGTCTATAATTTTACTTGTAAGGCAGGTATAATGTGGAAGTTTATTCCAATACAGTGAATTATACTGTTCAACTTTAGCAACTCCTGAAATAGCATAATTCCATTCTACAGTTGCTCTTATCACAATGAAACACAGAGCTTCTTGAGTTAGTGTCTCTCATGGGTAAGCAAACAAGGACTCTGTGTACTTCTTGAAATTCCTTGAAAGAAATACTTAAGACAAATGGCAAAAAAGGAGAACAAACCGTTATTAAAACACAGATAAAAATGCCTCTACAAACAAAAGTCTGCTTTTATTCTCAGGAATGAAGGGCTATGTTTATTTATTAACACAATTAACATGAACATTGTTACTTAACATCTTTCTTAAACAGTTAAAATCAGTGATTTGGAAATTCCAAAAAGTTTTGACACTTGGTTGTTATTTCTGTAAGTCAGCCATGTTTTCCTTCATTATGGCTGGATTATACCTCTCAAGTTATTTTCAGGACTCATCCATAAAAACATATCTTGGATTTCTCCACTTTTATTGATTTATTTAAAGCAGACAACATGGTAATGGATTTTGATAGACAATAAGTTATTTCAACTTAACTGATTCATTCTATGAATCAAGAACTTATACACCCAGACAATAAGTGGCTTTCTCTTTCTCTCTATTTGTTTACTGTATACATGTCACATGCTACTTAGCAACCATTTTATATGTTCAAAAAAAGTGTCTCTTTCTAGAGAGAGAGGGAAAAAAAAGAGACTGAGAAAGAGACTGATACATATCCCTTTGTATTTTTTCACCTCTCCTTCATCAACTCACTGTTCCACATTCCTGGAGTTGTTTTGGTCACCTTAGAACAGTGATGGCAAACCTTTTTGGCACTGAGTGCCCAAATCGGAACACGCATACATGTGTATACCTGTGTGTGTGCTGGAGCACCGGAAATCTAAGACCAGCTGGCCAGTGTGTGCATACCTGTTTTTTGACCATTTTTCGGGTCATTTTTCTTTATCGGGCCATAAACGTCCCGAAAAATGGCCTAAAAATGGCCCTGAAAATGGCCTATTTTGGGGGCATTTTTCAGGCCGTTTTCCAGTGCTCCAGTGTCTGTGAAGACCAGCTGGCCAGAAGCCAGGAACAGCTGGTGATGACATGTATGCCCACAGAGAGTGTTCTGCATGTCACCTCTGGCACGTGTGCCATAGGATCACCATCACAGCCCTAGAACCTTTTATTTTTCTACATAATTTATTATTGTGACTCTCAGTGTTCTTCTCCATTTGTCAGTGCATAAATGACATGGATGTTGCTGTTTTGGCAGCTTAAACTCAGAGACTGAAGATCATAAATAGAATATAAAGAATAGTTCCCGTTTTCTATCTTCAGAATGCTGTGAATTATCTCTGCCACTCATTCCATTTTGGGCTTAATTAGAAAAAATCTGGAATTAATTTCAGGATTAAAATTAATCCCATCTTGAATTTATGATGCTTCCATTGAAACATGAAAATGTTTACTTTTGAATAGCCTGTATATGAGTTTGATGATAATTTGTAGCAGATTTTAGAGCCTTCAATATGCATGCATATATGTAAGTACCTATGTATGTATATGACCAGAGGTAGTATTCAGCAGATTCTGACCAGTTCTGGATAACCAGTAGCGAAAATTTTGAGTAGTTGGGAGAATTGGCAAATCCCACCTCTGACTGGCCCTGCTCATTCTCTGCCTCCCGAGTCCCATCTGATAGTCTGGGTCTTCTTTTGTTGCCCTGCACAGGATAATGAGCTGAAAAGCTGGTTAGTGGGATGGGGAGGGAATGGGGATTTTGCAGTAACTTTCCCCTGCCCATGCCCACCAAACCACGCCCACAGAACCGGTAGTAAAAAAAAATTTGAATCCCCCCCACTGTCTATGACCCAAGGTGGAGACTATACAAAGAGGCTTCAGAGGCACATAGTGGTGAGGTGTAACATGCAGGCAGGAACAACAGATGCTGAATGTCAAAATAGAATAGCTGACATTGTTTAAAGTAATATCTGAACAGTATGTAACTTACACCTTCTCAAGTCCAGATGGGAGATCCCTAGAATGTCAGGAGGTATAAGAGGGCTAAAATACTGTGGGACTTTCAGATCCAGGCAGGCAGGGCAATACTTGCCAAATGACCAGTTATTTTGGTAGTAGACAAGGACCAGAGGACAGCAGGGTTGATAAATGTAGCAGTGCCAAGTAATAGCAACATTAAGAAGGAGTATGAGAAGCTAGAGAAATACCAGAGCCAAAAGGAGAGTATATGGAAAGTAAAGGCCAAAGTGGCATGGTAGGAGCACCTGAGGCTGTGGCTCCAATACAGTATATTCCAGAAACAACCTTAGAGCTCTCTGATCAAAAGAGTGCAATATTAGGAACATCTAAAATACTGTGCAGAACCTTCAAATTTGCAGGCCTTTAATAAAAGAACTGAGACTGAGAAAGATGCACATCACCCATAGGGGTAAGAAGAGATATTGTTATTGTTGTTGTCATCATTGTTGCAAAAGAGCAACTTTCCTTCATATAATCACACTGAGTTTCTTCATATTATATGCATAATCACATCCAGATAACACAAGATAATACATTGAGACTGTTCCTGTATATCAAAGCATATCAAGATGTTCCTGGTATCTTGGTCTATAATTGATCATAACATCGCTGCAGTGTCATCCACTTACACAAAACCATATGCATATCAATAAAACATAGGAGAAAGAAATCTTAATGAGGCTTTCTATCTGATTTCATCAAATTGTGATCAAGAGGATCCTTTGTGAAAAGGAAAATGCAAATGAGTGGAAAACCCTCTGCACAACATTTAGATATAAAAGAAAAATAAGAGGATTTCTAATGCATTATATGATTATTCTCATATAATCATAGTTGGATAGAAATGAATAACATCACATTCCAACAAACAAAAGTCCTTCGCTGAATTCATAATTTGCGAATTAAATTCTCCTGCTGTGTGAGGGAATGATAGTCACTGGCTTAGATGGCTTTAAAAAGAAATAAGAAATTAATAGAGGTCTACAAAAGGCTATCAGCTAGCTAAATAAATGGTTCACCCCCTGAATGCAATTACATATTAATTGATGCAGGGCAAAGAGGCATTTGCTTGGTCACAATTAGACCCAGGAACAAAGAATTAAATAAGGACAGGATTATATCCCATGGATAAAAATTGCAAGACAGTGTATTTCAGGTAACTTTTGGGGAAACTTCTTAATGAGAAATGCTATTCAGAATGGAAATAGGGTTTCTTGAGAAACGATGGTAATATTTCATTTATACACGAGTATAAATTTGTTATTCCCTTTTGGGATAAGCAACATTGCACAAAATCAAAAGAACTAACAAATAAGAAGTACAGCTAAATGCAGTTACAGCAACACCAGTCTTCATAATGCTCCATATTTTTCTACTCTTCTTTTAAAAACTTTTCACTTCTATCATTTTTGAGGATCCCATCAACTTTGTTCAATTTTGACTTTCTTGGGCACTCCTTCTTCTTGAGCCAGTTATCCTTCATATATTTATAACTATTAAATAATATTTTTGTCACATGGTTCTTGTTCATAATCTCTCTGTAGGAGAAAACGAACTCAATGTGCTGACTTTTATACTGGCCACTTACTTTAATATTCAGTCCATATATATTTCATTCAACACCGAGTTATTCTTTATTTTATTGCTTTCTGTTTTACCATACATACTTACTATTTGCTTCATTCAAGCTATTTTTATGTTTCTCCTGAAATTTTCACCTTTCGCTTCCATAGAGTATAACAAACTGAGTAAAAGCTCTCTCTTATTCACAGCCATTTTTGCTTCTCTCAGCAAACATTCATTACTCCCAAAACAGTACATAACTGCCTGGTACCACCTACTGGTATTTGCATGTCCTAAAATTTGTCCATCCATTTCTCATCTTTAGTGAACATTATATGAAGGTACGCTAATATATCTATGTCTTCAGGTTTTTTTTACTGTTTAACTTGCAATTGCTCATTTCATGTTCATTGTCAAACATAGCTATTTTGGACATTTCTTTTCAGATCTATACTTCTTATAGCTCACCTTCAATCTAACATTTCATTGCAAATCAATTGCATATTCAGCCAACAACATAGGATTATCTCTAAACATACATATATATCTTTTACTTTCATTATATAGCATTATTATTGCATTCAAGAACCATCAATTCCATATTCCATATTCCCTTCTCCCATCTATCACTTATTAGCCAAATCTGCCCCTATCCAGATAGTACCAACTTCAGTGTTCCCTGATTACATTATACAGTGACAAGAAATTCTGAACTCAGTCAATAAAGCTTTAATCTCCTCTATTACTTAAATAAGGTCCCTTTTACCCCACATTGAAGCCTTTCCTCCATTTTCTATTCTTTAACTGGAATTACGTAGAACTTCTAATATTTTGTTCTGACTCTTCCTATTTATCTTTTGTCTACTAGCTCTTGGTGCTCTGTTAAGAAAATTTCACATTTGTACCACCAAAAGCAAATTTAAAGATGGATGTGGTCATTTATTTTTGTTTGCTTGCTTTGGTTTTGTATTCCTGAATTTGTGTTAAATTTACTACAGTCTGTGGGACTGCACAAACAGCATACTCATTTTAAACTCACAACAGCAGATGGGAGATGCTTCATATACTAGTATTTCTTGTCCCTCCTTTTCTGTTTCAAAGCAAAATGGGCCTCTGCAAATATATTTCCAGATTGCAATCTCACAAAAGGGAGTGAACTGGAATTCTGCAATGATTTGTATCAAATGCTTTTGAAGAGTCTTCTCTGAAAAAAAAATGTAATTAATTTCCTAAAGCCAGCAGCAAGATTTTCTTTTCCATAATGTCTCTAAGCTGCTGGAGAAGCTGTGTTTTTTTTACTTATTTGTTACTAACATTTCCATGCTATTGTACTCACAATGGCTAGAACAGTGCACTAAAAAAAACCTCAGAGGATTAAAAGCAACAGGACAGTAATAAATAACATACATTCCACTGATGTTGACCAACAGGTTGGAACATCAAACATTTCCAAATCATCTCTCCCAGAGTCATGGATTCATTTCTTTATAGAAAATCATTACGGAGAAAGTAGTCTTTATATGTGGAAACCATCTATCCTGTAAAAAAAGGATATCATGGATATGCTATGAAGTACCTGTAGATGACATTCTTTCAGAAGTGGACTCCCAGCATTCTCTCTCTCCCCCTCTCTCCCTCCCTCCTTCCCTCCCTCTCTTTCTCTCCATTGTATAACATATATAGAAATATGGTGATTGGATGAGGTTCAGTGTATGAATTTTTGTCATTGTGTTATGCACCTTGGACTCATAGACACAAACCAAACATTCTAACTACTGCATCACACTGGGTTTCTCCTTCCTGGATCCTCCACTGGCCCCTTGGAGGAGGAATTTCTTTCTCAATGCTGCTAATCAAAGGCTTAGGGCAAAGCAAGGACTGGATTTTGTTTTTGCTTTTCTCACTAAATTGCTAAGTTTGATGCTTTTCAGAAAGTCTCTGTGAAATGTGGGTACTTGGATTTGAATAAAAATATGCTTTCCATTGATAACATTTTAAGAATAGTTTTGGATAATGAGACTGGAAGCTTATTATTTTTTCTATTTTTATTTTAACACAAAGCATCAATAAACAAAAATTACAGCAAAGAAATGATTTGCAGAGAGCTGGGGTTGTTGATTAGCACTAGCAATAGCACTTAGATGTATGTACAACTTTACAGTGTTTTACAGCTCACTCTAAGTGGTTTTACAAAGTCAGCATATGGCCACAACAATTTGGGCCCTCATTTTACCAACCTCAAAAGGATGGAAGGCTGAGTCAACCTTGAGCCTGATGAGATTTGAACTGCCAAATTGCAGGCAGCCGGCAGGCAGCAGAAATAGCCTGCAGTTCTGCACTCTAACCACTGCGTCACCATGGTTCATTCCTGTCTTTTGCCTATAAAATCATATATTCTCACTTACAAATCTGTTTTCCCAACAAGAACTATATGGATGGAAGTGGCCTATTTTCTCCTTCTTTGAAAAAAAAAGAAATGTTTTATCAGGGCTGTCAAACTTGCAGTCCGCAGGCCAGATATGTCACATATGCCACACCCCCGCCCAGTTTAGCAAAAAGGAGGGAAGTCCCAATACATCACATGATGCCGTCATGACAACACAAGTTTGATACCCCTGCTTTATGAACTTTACATGCTGTGTTTCCTTCCCTCCCTGCTTATAAACACACATATACACACACATTTGCTAATTGTATAGAATTTGAAATAAAATATATTTGTATTTGCTTTTCTTTGTGAAATATTCAGAGTATCTAGATGGAAAAAAATAAGAATGCCGAATTTAAAACAAACTTGTCCAAATAGGAAGACTGATCTTTTTGTCCCTCTGAAAATTTGTGCAAACTCTTTGCAGGTGTCGAAATAAATTCTGGCTTCATTCCTTATTTTTGCTGATAACCCAGGTGGCTGCATTCTTTCAGCCTGGAGGACATCAAGCAGCCAAATCTCTCCCTCAAATGAAGGTTGAAGGAATGGCATCAGCCTGCAGCTGGAGAAAGGGGGATGGAAAGATGTCAAGGGGAGAGAGCTCCCAAAACCTTGAACACCAAGAGCATGAACTAAATCTGCAAAGAAACAGCTATTCATCCAGAGATATAATTGATCCAATAATTTAAGAAACAACAGATTTGAAAGGCATACTCTCCTCCCTTCACTTGGTTTCACTGAACATTAAAAAACTGGCAGGCCTTGGGATCTGCCCTTGAATAAAACTTGTACTTGCTATGCAGAGGCAGAGCAGAGGCATTGCTAGTATAAACATCTCCATTTGGAAATTCTCTACTTAACATAATTATAGTTGCACAAAGTCTTTCCTATTGCTAGCATCAGGGTTCATCCAGGTTTTTGGTGGTGATGCTTCTGTTCTGGTTCTTCTACTGTTGGCTTATCTGATGTTCAAGAAAGTTGTGTAAACTTTGTAAATATTAATATTCATTTTCATTCATTATAGCTTATTTTGGAACTATTTTTAATTATAAAAATAGGATAGAAATTTTATAAATAAATTTGTGCTTTTGAGAAAAATATTACTAACAATAAAGTAATCTAACTATGGGCAATTGGTTTGCATGACATGGAAAATTACAGCTCTGTGTGGCTGTATATGCAGGCATTCATCCATCCACCTGTTTTTAATACTTTTCTTTCTGTAGAAATCTATTGAATAATACTGCACCCCTTGAATGAAATGTTTGAGGAACAACCCACCCACTGTGTAAAAGGATGCAGTTTCCATCAAGATGATTCAGTTCTTATCTACTATAATGATAGCCCTCTGTAGCAAATGCACATTTTCTTTAATAATGGTTTACATTTGTTTCCATTCAAAAAGCACCTGAAAAGGTTGGAAGGGTTGGCAGTTCTATTTACTATTCTCCCCTACTCCAGCACAAAGAATTTCCCTTTATTCCTGAAATAGAAGCCAACCCAACCCAACCCCTCAATTTAAAGTTGGTGATGCTTGTAAAGGTAGGGAAATTTGGGGCTTTGAATTATTTCTAAATCAGAACCTGTAAAAGCACATCGAAGATCAGAAACTGAAAATAAGCTATTAATGCAATATTGTCATTTAAAAGGCTACTTCAGCTACTGATTGGTTGATTGACTATGATTATGACTATTGAATATTGATTATGTGCCATCAAGTTGTTGTTGATTTCTAATGACCACATAGATAGATTTGTTCCATGATCAATTTTTGACTAAAATTGGAAAAACAGAGCATACAAACCATGAGAAGTTTAGTTCTACACTATTCTATGTTTATCATGTTACATCTATTTTTTTGTTTCCATTTCTAGTTGTCACATTTTAAGGATATTGACAAAACTGCACTTTTGTGAATTTTGTGATTGAGTTTGCACCGCAAAACAAACATGTGCACATTGATTATTTAATATGGAAGAGAATACACCAAGCAAATCTAAGCATTTCAAGAGTGAGGAGGGGGAGAGAGAGATCAGTGCTAATCATAATTCCCCATTTTAGGGGGAAAAAATCAACATTATTTCCATTGTGGCTCACCATTTTCCACTGGCAATAGTTTAAACATTTGCAGCTAGGCTGGACTTGCTTTGCATTTCAAACTCTGTACTATTATTAAAACACTTTGGGGAAATTTTAAGAACCTCTATCCATTTAAGATTCTGCAATCTATTTTCATTTGTCCTACTCTTTTAATAAGGATGGAATGTTTTGTAATCCAGTTCTTCATGTTGTTATGAACATTGTCCAAGTCAAGGGGCAAAAGCTTCACATCCTCTGTTTTTTTCAATCTTTTTTTCGAAATCTTGCTTGGGAAGAAAATTGTCAGGATAAACTGCTGATATACATTCAAACTAATTATCTTTTATTTGTTGCATTTTATGAAGTTCTCCAAATCATATGAATTTTTAGTATAACTTATATAATCATGCCATATATGGACATCTTGGTCCCCTCAAGATTTTTAGACTGTCTACTAATTTGTATGGAATTCATAGGAATTGATAACAGAAGTGTGTTGAAGAAGGAGCAGCTCATGTGCTAAAATATGGACTGAAAAAATGCTGCTTTGTCTAGTTCTAGCAAGGACATAAGGATGGGAGATAATTTGGTACTCTTCATATAGGGAACTGACATCCTCGATCAAAATTTGAATTAAATATATTTATCTTTTGGTCAATTCACCTTGAATTTTGTAGTGTAGTTTCCAAATAGTTTGAAGTCCTACACAAACATGTATAAATATGAAAAATGTGTGGAAAAGGCACATTTTTGGAGAATAAATAAAATAAATGTATCTGCGTGTTTGTGTGTATGTATACATGGGTGAGTGCATGTGTATGTGTACATCTATTTGATTAGTACAGAAAGAGAATGAAACTGATTTGTGTGTTCAGTTTAAATGAATTATATTTGGCTGCTACTGAGCAAATAGCTCTTCTGGGCTGAAATTAAAGTCCCTTTTTATGCTCTGCTTGAATTACTGAATTGACATTTTAACCAAGATTCCATATGAGATTTCGATGAAAGTAAACTGTTGCATTTCCATTGATTGGGATATTCGTTTGCCTTGGAACATTACAGGACATACTCCAAAATCCATGGAGAGAACAAAATTTTGTGTTAGTGTAATGTTTGTCTCTCGAGGGTTCAGTGCTGTATTTTTGAAATTAAGCACAGGGCAGGGAGGCAAGAAAGCAATGCTTACTAGAAACAGAAAGATAAAGACAATCTGTTGAAATGAAGGCTGTTCTCTCCCCCTTACCTTGCCTGTTTATCTACATTTCAGCCACAACACTGATAACAATACTTGTGTACTGTAGCAATACAGGCCAGTAATTTCTAAGATCTATTTGACAAGCATTTACCAAGAGAAATCCATTGATTTAATAATAAAGGGCTCCAGTGAGTCCAGGTTATGCAGTGCATATAAGTATGTGTATATGTAGACCAAATGTCCCATACCAGCAGGATTTCTTATATAACCTGTCTCCAATATGCACTGGGCTAATCTCTTCTTAGACTAGTATTCTTCACTAGTCTAGTATTCTTCAAACTAGGTAGCTTTATGATGTGTGGTCTCCAACTCCCAGAGTTCCCCAGCTACCATGCATTAAAAAAAATCAGGAAGTGAGTTTAGACTATTCTGAAAGAACAACAAATGAATAAGTATTTGTTTCATTGCAATTAAATATTACTGATATATTTATATCAGCAAAAATATTGTTATACTTTTTCTTCAGGTGGAGAAACACTGACTTGATTTTCTCCTGTCAGTTTACAAAAATAAAAGGGCCAATATTGATTACTATGTATTTGGATTTCAGGTCTAATATAAATGGTCTACATCAGAAGTTCTTGGCCCAATGTAATTTTCCAAATAGCTTTAAGGACTATTCTGCTGAAATATTATCACCTGATATTTTGTGTGGCCTTCTGCTTCGAAATTTAAAGATGATTTATACAATCGACACAATCATTTCTAGAGGCTTCTTTTAGATTACTGGAAAACATGTGACTCTAAAGCAGTGGGAACATAGAGGTAATATCAGAGAGTGATTTGTTACAAAGTCAGCTAGTGGGAATTCCGAGAGTTGTAATTCAACACACATAACTTGAGGAAACATAGTTGGGGATGGCAATTGAAGAGGAAAGTGGGGCTTTGTTTCCCAATGATGGCCAAAGTACTTAATTGAGCTTGGCGATTTGCTAATGGTACAAGACTGATCAAGGATTTTAACACAAATTAGGTAATCTTTAATAATCTTTTTCTGGTATTCTGTTTTCCTACAGCAGGATTGGTTAGTCCAGAAAAACTATAGTTCTGAGCATATTTCACTATTGGTCATGATGGCTGAAGGTATTAGAAGTTGTAGAAAAGTAAGCACGTTTCCCATTATTGCCCTAAAAGGATGTTCTAATGTGACAGAATTGTTCAGGTTGTTAGTTTGATTATGTGCCACCAAATAGTTTTCAACTCCTAGTGACTACATAGATATATTTACTCCGTGACAATTTATTTTTAACCTGTTTTCTCAGTACTCCCAAAGGTGCACCCATCACCACTGTAACTCAGACCATCCATCTGGTGTTGATCATCCTCTTCTTTGTTTTCTTTCTACCTTTCCCAACATTAGAAGCTTGTTCAGAGAGCTAGGTCTTTACATAATGTGTCCAAAGAAGAATCATTTGAGCCTGGTCATGTGGGCCTTAAGTGAGAAGTCTGGATGGATTTGTTCGATTATCCATTGATTTGTGTGGGTCTGCTACAATATTTTCCAACACCAAAGTTCAAAGGCATCAATACTGTTCTTATTTTGCTTCTTTAAAGTCCACAATTTGCTTCCATAGAGTGTCACGTGGCTTGAACAATTGTGGGTTTTGTAGGTATAGACACACCACAGCTTCTGACTATCTTTTCCAAGGCTGCTACTCTACCAAGCGCAATGCTGTGGCATATAGTATTTCCTGATTCCTTTACTGTTAATGGTTGATCCTAAAATGCAGAAACTATCCATTCTTCAATACTTTCATTGTCAAATTTAAGGGTGATTGTTCTACTTATTATCATTAGTTTGTTCTTTATATTTAATTTTAGTTCCATTTTTTCACTGTACTCCTTAACTTTTAATACTAGGGAGGGTGTCAAATTCTTTGAAATTTTGGCTGTTAGATATTGTCCTCAGCATAGCACAGATTATTGATGTTTCTTCCTCCAATTTTAAAAACACACTCATCTTCTTCCAATACAGCTTTGCTTAAATATATTTGGCATATAGACTGAATAAATAAGAAGAAAATATACATATACTTGCTGCATGATTTCATTTAGTCCAAAGCATCCTGAATTCAAGAGGACCAGTGAGTTAAAGGGAATGTCAGCTCTGGAAGCCATATTAGCCTGAGAAAGTGGGAGAGGGGTGATTTCAAATGAGTAGTTCTAAGTAGACAAAATAAAATTCTTTTCTTAGTTCAAGGTTATTAATTGTGGCACAGCAGGAAAAAAGGATCTTACACTGGGACGGATTGTGATTGGTCCATGTGATGTGATGATGGGAAAAAAGGGGATAGGTTGTAGTTTGTGACATTGTGGGAAGTCCGGGAAACTTTTAGTTTCAAGATTCCATAGATGTGCCAATTGCTATTCTAATAAAGGTACTTTTGAGATTATGCTTGTCTCAGAGTTACTGATTGGAATGGAGTTTTGCTGGAACGCTGACAAGTCAACTAATTGTCAGTTCTGAAGTATACACGGTAAGGTAAAAGACTGATAATCTGCCTGACAAGTGAGTGAGTGAGGAATAACTAACTTGAATATGAGGACATGATAGATGTAAAGCCATATGTATCTCTGTTAAGTATGTGGACAGATCAGTACTAAAATTGGAAGATGGGAGAAAACTGGAAGATTAAAAAAAAGAACCTTATAAAACCAATAGTCCATCTAGTTTTCATTAAGCTCTAAGTTATACATTACTTTATCTGACATCTCACACAGAAATGAAATGGCCGTATCTTATAAGGAATATTGGGAAGACAACCTCCAGCTCAATGCTAGGGTCCTACTGACTAGGAACTATAATTTATCAACAATTGGAGGATCCCTGGTATAACTACTAAAGAGCGATCAAACTGAACAGATAATTTTTGAATATGATAGACTGAAGAGAGAGTAAATAAAAGCCATTAAGTTGCTTTTTTTTTAGAGTAGATTTTTTAAAACTGTGCTCTGTAGCATTTCCTGGCAATATTTTCTGTTCCTCTATGTTAGAAAATAAGCCTCAATATTAAAAACATATAATCTTCAGTTCTAATTCTTAATATAATGAAGCTAAGCTCCTAGAAACATTTTATTTGAGAAGAATCAGATTATTAACTTCTCCATTAATCATCTGTCCTGTGGTGGAGGTTTGTTTGTTTGTTTGTTTGTCTAATATTCTATATCTTTAATGGCAAAAAAAGACCAAATTTAAGTATTTCGTTGGGACAGGAAAAATATGATTTCAACTACAATGTTCTTCTTCCCTGAGTTTGAAAAAAATGAAGATTTAGGATATCAACCACTAAAAAAAGAAGGCTGTTGAGCTGGAAGTACTGATATTCTCATTAATCCTATTTTTCTTGATAGAATCAGCAAGGGACATTGAAAAGAAACTAAATATAAAAATACCCACTGAAATAAAACCAAATCTAACAGTAGTTTTTAGAACCTCCTTTTCTTAGCATGGAATGGATTCGTTTTTGTTATCTCATTACACAGCACTGAGATCATGGAGTGACAGCAGATGGATCTCAAGAAGATGAAAGATCACTTGCCAAGGTCAATTATCAAGAAAAAAATTCTAGCCTCAAACACTCTGAATCTCTAAAATACAGGCAAGAAGAAGACTTTATTGCTTGTTGCTTTGTTAACAAAGAGGTGTACTGGATATTGGGTTTAAGATACCAATCAGTGTATGGCTATGGGTTTAGGAGGCCTGCCACAGGTGTGAGTACCTAGATGACCTTAGTATGTATTTAAAAAAATTAAGCAGGCTCAAATGCAGTTTACTACTTGATAGATCACTTTAAAAACCCTCTAAACTAAGTTGGAGATTGAAAACAAAAACTTGAAAAAAAGCAATGACAAACATCAAGAAAACTAAGTTAAACTACTCTGGAGTATTTTGTCCTATCTGAGAGGAATTTATGAGTCTGTTTGTGTATGTGCTGCTTATCAAATTTATACAGCTGCACCCATCTCACCAAAGCAATCTTGTTGATATTGTTGTTGTTGTTGTTGTAATTATCCACAGCCAAAATAAATCCACTGCAGGATGAAGGCCTTTTCATGAGAAATTATGGACAGTAATCCACAGTGCTGGCCCAATGTAGGTTGGTAGAGCCTTGGTGCCGCAGTGGTTAGAATGCAGAACTGCAGGCTAACTCACTGCTCACTCCAGGAGTTCAATTCTGAACAGCTCAAGGCTGACTCAGTCTCCTATCCTTCCGAGATTGGTAAAATGAGGACCCAGACTGTCGGGGACAATATGCTGACTCTGTAAAATACTTAGAGAGGACTGTAAAGCACTGTGAAGTGGTATATAAGTCTAGGTGCTATTGCTATTGCTAGATAGATATGTTTTGACTTTCCAGTCTTATCTAGGTTTGAGAGAGCATGACTGTCCCAAAATGACTCAGCCAACTTCTAAGCATAAAGGAGCAATACAACTCAGAACCTCCAAGTAGACTGTGGCTCTAATTTGGGGGAGAATATGCTCTTGCATCATTGATATGTGGAGGAAGAGAAAGCATTACTTCCTTGCTCACAGGCAGCAATAGTTTACCTCCTCTAAACAGCACACCTTATCCAAAACCAAGCAAAAGCATTACCCTTTTCAAGACTAGGCCCATCCTGGCTGTCACTGTATAGTACAGCAGAATAGCAAGACATTCAGTGCCACTGTTGTTAAATGACATTATGCTAAAGCTGGGAAAGTGCAAAATCTCAGTAGGTACATTTTCAAGAGTTGCAAAAGATAATTTTCCAGGTATGATGATGCAATAGCTTAAGAATTATTTAAAATTAGCCTATGCCCATAATTTTTTTCCAGTCACCTTGAGGGAGATTGAAAACATATTATTTAGTGCACAAGTTAAATTGTGATTGTGGTGCATGAAAAAGTATTTCCATCTTCATTTTTAACTGCCTGCAATTGCAGCATTGAGTACAGAGCTGCACAGATGAAATAGTTCTGCATGGTGAATGATTAAAATAAACATTGAATTCTTTGTCCCGATAACTCTTTTCTAGGATATCAGTGTTGAGACTGAGAGCATCATCTTTTCATGACTAAACCTACTTTTTGAAGGGCAAGTTTCTGAATTATTTTGTGATGTCCCAGATTTTAGCAGAAGTACCAATACAATATTCTGTTTTTATTTGGATTCATCTTTCTTTCACATTAATTAATTATCTAACAGTTTCCATTATAGTGATGAATGGAATGGAATGTGAAAAGCGATTTTGTACATTAGAGTGCATGTATGCTTTTCTGCAGGCAATCTGAAGTGACTGAGACAGAGAAACTCTGTAGTGTCCCTGTTCCCCAAATTTGTTTTTTAATTAGACTTGATAATCCAGAATAGATTTTATACTCACTGCAAGAAGCATTTTCCTTTTCCCATTCTTGTTTTTGAAGAAAAAATAAAATGGGGCACTCGGGTAATATGTTTGCTGTAGCCCAGGTAGATTTCTTTTGGTGGAAGTCATAAATGGCCTGCATAGGGGCTGGTTTCAAAATTCCCACCACTTGTTCATCATTTAAATACCATTTTCTTTCCACTGTGTGTGTAAAACTGTAAAACTCTTTAACTCTTCAAAACTCTTTTCAAGAATGTCTCCCAAATACACACAGGAATGTGTGTTTGTGTGTATGAAAATAAAAAATGCTTTCTCACCTCTATGTGTATTATATGTCTTCCTCAATTTCAAATCCTCTACCAAAGATGACTGGAAGTTTGAGGGTTCTATGCATTATTTTAGATGTTCCTAGCACTGCTCTCTTCTTTTTCAGAGAACTCTCATGTTGTTCCTGGGATCTATTGGAGCCACTCTCCCAACTTTGGAGTCACAGCTGCATACCACAATGTCTGGTTGATTGGCCAGTACCTGGCTATCCATTTGGATCTGGAAGCCCCACAGTATCTTACCCTGTTATTCTCTATAATCTTCCCAACTGGACTTAGCCTATACACTGTGCAGATATGCCCATACAAAATACCAGCAATGTGATTGTGCCATTCGGTATATGCTGTTCCTGTTTGCATCTTAAATCTGGCCACTATGTGTTGCGCTGTCTCTGAAGCCTCTGTACAGTCTTCACCTCAGGTCCTACTTAGTACGATAGATCCCTGCTTCTACGGAACTGGTGCTTAGTCCCTCTTCTTGTGCTGTTATGATCAATGCCTCAGTGCTACAATTTGCCCACCCCTTTCCACCCACTGGCAGGATTTATTAATATTTGCCACCTCTTCATCTGTCAATTATATCCCTTGCAGGGTCTTCTCTAGCCATGGCACATCTTTTGCTTGAACTTTTTCCCATGTCTGCTGCTGCGTCAAGCATTCTCTCAGCAACTCATCCTTAATTCCCTGAGTCTCAGACAGGATAGTGGCTTTGAACTCAGTAGACTCCACCTGCCCCTTTTCTGTCTGGAGTACAGTCTCTGGGTGTTGGATCTAGGGTGGAGATCTCTACACATTGTGGGAAGTGTCTGAGTCTTCATATTGGCAGCTTCCATGTCCTTTATTGGCCAGCTCACTATACCAATGGGATATCTGATGACTGGCAAGGCATATATGTTGGTGGCATGAATTTTGTTATTCTCATTGAGCTGGCTCTTCAGAATCTACTGATCCTTTGGTGCTTCTTTAAACTTATTATCTCCTCATTCTGCTTTCCATGTGACAAAGTACTTGTATGCCTACTATGCAACCCACTAGTAGTTTCACTCTTTTACTACTTCCCCTCTCTTGACTAGCATTTGGCCACACCTCTCCAGCCTGAATGACATCTCAATAGCCTCACATGTAGATTCCCATCAGCTGGATCAGTCTCATTCTTTCTTGGCATACAAGTTGACATCATACATGTAGAAGAGGTGGCTGATGATAGTTCTACTCTGATTTTGTAGTCCTTGTGATTATTTGGCTGAGAGAGTTCAAGCAGAACAACAGTGGGAGAAGTGTATGACCTTAGTATACAGTATGTCATGCACTAAATGTCCACTTGTGTAAGCTATTTACTTCCAGCGTTGTCTTCCACATTGAATCCATTGGGTTCTTGAGGTAGATAGCAATAGCACTTAGACTTATATACCACTTTACAGCCCTCTCTAAGAAGTTTACAAAGTCAGCATATTGCCCCCAACAATCTAGGTCCTCATTTTACCCACCTCGGAAGGATGGAAGGCTGAGTCAACCTTGAGCCTGGTGAGATTTGAACTGCCAAATTGCAGTCAGCTGGCAGTCATCAGTAGTCTGTAGTCCTGTAGTTCATGCAATCTTTAGTGTCCTGATGATTTTGTATAGCACCAAGCATTCACAGATCCATGTGTGTGACATTGAGGCAGAAGCTTTCCTGTAGTCAATTCAGGCTTGACTCAGATTCGTTTGTCTGGGCTTTGAGTCTTGGGTGACTGCTTTATCAATTAGCAATTGGTATTTTGAGCCTCTAGTGTTGTTCCCAATGACCTTCTAAATTGTACTCATGTACTGGTTCATATGGTCCTATAACTTGACAGTTACAATGTCTGATAGGACTTTTCCATATTGTGAGGAGGCAGATTATTGGCTGGTAGTTTAATATTGCTGTTCCCTTGTCTTTCATGATTAGCACTGACCTTCCATGTGCTAATCAGTCTGGTGGGGGCCTACTGCTAGCAATTGGTTCATCTTTTTTGCTAGGAATTTGAGCACAGCATGTATATCTCAAGACACTGTACTCATAGATCCATCTTTAGCCCATGGAAAATCACTTGGAGATTTTTCAAGTCATTCTATCTTTAACCGTTGAAGACCTGGCTTTTCGAGCAGGCCGGCCTGGGCTGAGAGAGGGTTTTAATGTGTCTCCAGTAATTTTAATTTGGGGGTTTTAAGGGGGTGGGGTGGGCTTTTTATTCGGCCAAATATCCAATTTAATCTTTTTTAACTTTTGTATTATTGTTGGGGTTTTAGATTGGCTGTACACCGCCCTGAGTCCCTAGGGAGAAGGGCGGTATAAAAATTAAATAAATAAAATAAAATAAAAATAATAAAACCAACCTACTTTCCTACTTCCCAATATCTTTCTGGGAACAACGTGATGGAAAAATATCATGGAAATCACTGTGAGCTCCTAAAACTAGGAGGAAAAAGATAACAAATAAAAGTACATTTCTCAGTGTGCACAATATATTTTAATAAGCATATGCATCATTTATGCATATCTATTCTGTATTTTTTGGCAATGTGCCCATGCTGTATCGTTCACTGATCTGAAACCCATGCAACTAGCTAAGAAGAAAAGTCATTTAAAGAATACTGGAAATTATTAAAAATAGAGATATGGCTATCAGAATGACTTTTAGTTATTAAAAGATTGAACAATATAATCAATCTTAAAGACTTGACTTGAATTTTGATACATGAAAATGGTTATAATCAAAATTCATTTCTCCTGTAATAACCTGGACAAGAGAGAGTCCAGTATAAAAGGAAGCCTACCTCCACACTTCTGCAACTCCGTTAGGAACAGGGAGGAGAATATAGTGCAAATATAGTGATAAATATTTATCATCAATTTATAAATTAGCCTTGCAGTTTAAATCATGTCCTCTTTATAATAAATAAGTGTAAATTAAGTAATAACATTTTTCAGTTTGTATAGAGCTCTTGCTATAAATTATCACAAATGTCATAAAAAGGAACTGGTAATATGAAATATTTTTTTCTTTCATGGGAAATGAACATTGCATACATATTAAAAATGTGTTCAACAATCAAAAGTAGTTTGGGGAATCCCAGTCCTATCAAACGATTATAAATTGGACAGAGGGAAAAGCTCAGCCTGACCCTGATTAGAACCTTCCCCTGACATGGATGGATATCTTTTTCTTGAATTAGATTGCTACCCAATGTTTGCCACAATACCAAGCAGAACAGCTGGGAGGAAAGATGGGGAAATTGACAGAAAGCAGTAGGCAGTGAAGGATTAACTAGGCACCCCATCTGCCTTTCTGGGCAAGTATTTCACTACACAGTATCCTCATGATAGTCAGCTAGTGTTATTCTATTTATCTGAATTAATCTTTGCTTTCTCTCCAAAGACTATTCATTATATATCTGAATCTTTGATTTTAATAGATAAATTGCCCTTTAACCACTATTGACTCAAAATTCTGAACTTTTTCATTGACTTCAGAGGCAGATTTCCCATGTTTTAATGAATATATTTCTGTGTCATGTTGTTATTTTTGTTGTATTAATACTGAGGCAAAGATCCACTTTTCATTTGTAGCCTGCCTAGCTGAAGATACTTTTACTTTGGAATGGCAGATAATGCTGGTGGGATGCAAAAGGACTGACTAAGGGAATCTTAGATCTTTTTAAAAACCAATTATGTGTTGGCAGAAATTGTATTTTAGCCCCTTGCTCTCAGAACAACAATTATTTCTCAGCACATTCCCTGATTGCTCTCTGTATTGGCAGAAAGCAATAATATACTTCTTTGATCTCAGTGCAACCAATCTGTCTGAAATCACAGTTTGCTTGGAATCAACCAAAGGTCCCTGGGCCACTAAGCACACAGAAACAGTTAAGTGACTGATTTTGCAAAACTAAGTGAGGTCAAACCTGGAAAGCAGTTGCACAGGAAACCTCTGGAGAATATCGACCTAAACTCAGATGAAAAATATCTTCCCTGAAGAAAGGAAGAGCCAACAGCTTTTGTGCTGCTGGTAGGAAAATTATACTGAGGTATTAATGAAGACTTCAGAAACAAGGGTTGAATCAGGGTACTCTTTAGCTGACTGGTGAAGAGATCAAAATTTACCTTCCTCCTTGTGAGCCTGTTTTTGGTTTTGGTTTTTAGTGAAGAAATCTCTTTAAATTCCTGCAAAGAACCAAAGAAACTAGTTACCACTGAGTGACAACTTGGGGTTAAAGTGTCCCACACATTAGGACTAAATCAAAATCTCATCTTTTCCTGCTGATCCAGACAAATTAAGAAAACTCCTGAGATGTCTGGCAAATGTTGGACTTTGCATGCACAAGCCAGAGCCCCAATTCTTACAGGATTCCCCTCTTCCCCAAGGAAAAATATGAACTGATGTCTTAACTCCAGAAAACAGACACTAACAAATAATCTAATTACTACTTATTCCTTTTTGATAGCAACTTGTTCTGCATAATTGTAGCTTATAGATAAAAAAGTCTTCCAATTTCTAGGTCTATTTAGCTCAGTAGGACATTGAGCACAAATTTGTTATCACATCATCCCATTCCAAGTAGAATGGGACCAGTTCATACTCCTTAGTTAATGCCTTTAAAATTGTTTTAATTATCTGTGTTCTACATCAGCAGTATTTTGAATGGCTAACAATTGAAAAGACAGTGGAAAAAGTTAAAGGCAAAAAGCTCCTTTTAAGCACTCATATTTTCCCAATATCCACATTTTAGATGGATGTCAAACTGTTTCTTCTTATGTTTTCCATTCTTTGAATAAAACAGTGAGGACCAAATTTTCTAACATTTTATTATGAACAAATGCTACCCAGCTCAAGGGGAATTCTTTATATGGAATTTTACAATTCAAAATCACTGCATTTTTCAACAATTCCAAATTAACTTTAGATAAATTTGATTGTTTAGAATAGATGCCTGAATTTATGGTCTCATGGTAATAGGAAGGGACATTTATATTAAAATTTTAGAATTACATACCACTGCAAAGTTTGAGAACCCTTTTTTTATTATTGAAAAAATCCATTCTTTCATCCATTTACATGACACTGACACAATGAAAAATGTCTTTATATCTTCACTTAATTTTCAGATTTTTATATCCCTAACACAGGAACCTACAACCCGTCCTACACTAGAAGTACAGCTAGACAAATCTGGAGGTTCTTGTCCAGTGGCTCCTGTATTCTTGAGAAGGGAAATTAGCTTAAGAAAATCTATTATTTGAGTTTATCTCTCTTCCCTTTCTCCTTTAGAATTCTCTGTGTCCAACCTCCTCTCATTTCTTTTCTTTTTCTTAAGAAATGTGCATGCTTTTAAGGCAGGAGTGGGATGCTACCAGTTCTGGCCGGCTCTATAGAATTGGTAGCTCTGAAGAGCAGCAAACATCGAACTGGTTCTGTGTTTGCTGCTGTTTGGCCCACCCACCCACCTGGGCTCTTACCTGTCCTTTATTTCCTGCTTTTTCAACCTCAGCTGCTTTGCGCGGCACAGCTGAGGTTGAAAAAGCAGGAAAAGAAAGTAACTTTTCAAACTCTGCGCATCTGTGCGCAGCCCTTTTTCAGCTGTCCAAGCGGCACAGCTTAAAGATTTTTACACACGTGCGTGTGCGCAAAACATAGTCACCGAACTAGTAGTAACACTGGTTGAATCCCACTCCTGTCTTAAGATCCTATACTTGTAACCACTTGTGAGGGTTCTCTATTTTCCAAGGACTGGACACACCACAGCATAGTAGATTTGTACACAATACTTCATAGCCTCCCCCAACAACAAGCTATTGCTCTCCTTTCTACTAGGAATTGCAAAATGATGTCCAAACAAAACTCTAAAAGTCTGTAAAGTGACATAGAACCTTTGTCTTCTACCAAAAGTTCTTACTTATTGGGATAAGGTGCTGCCTCAGTGTGGTTATTCCTTTCCTAGTTGTTCCCAAGCTTCAAGCAGGAATCCCATAATTGCTTGTGGTCCTGGCAGTCCTCTTGTTGAGTTGTAACCTTCACTTCCCCATCTGCTTTTTCCCTCCCATCTATACAGTTTGTCCTAGCATTTGCTTTTTGTAAGCTAAGGGTCTGGATGGGATGAGGCTGCCTCTGAACTTTTGTATCTTTGAAATGCAACATGTAGTTCAATTAGCCAGGCAGCTGGAAGGCTGGTGTGGATACTTATGAAGATATTTGTGAGGGAGCAAGTGAGCGAATCAATGAATGAATGCATGAGCCCATCTCACAGGTTTCCAGGTTATAAACTTTTACAGCCTATAAAACAAGAGCAGTGCTGGGCTTTAAGAAAATGGAGTGGGAATGGTTTCTGCTGGCTGCAACTGCTTTTCCCAAGCACAGACAACAATACCAGTTCCATTTCATCACAGGACCCTATATATATTTCAAGGACACACACACACACACACACACACATATATATATATACACACACATATATTAGCACATGCTGAATTTTTGTATAGTCTTTCTCATTTTGAAGAGCTTATATGATTAACTATTGCAGGAGTTACCTGTTATCTAATTTAGATAACAGCTCTGAAGTTACCTTGGCCATTTCTTGCTTAGATGAATCCACCTAATATCCACACAAAAAAGGCAATAAGAAAGAGACTTAGAGAAAGAAAAACGTACAGATCATCTTCAGCAGCCAAAATCCTTTCAAGCCCTTTTTTTCCCCCTCATTTCCTGGTTCTGTTCATTGATGTCTTTGTGAACCTTCAATTCATCTCAGCTATTGTGCATTTTATGTTTGGTTAGGTATACGTATAAATTTTTACCTATTTTTAACATTTAATATAATCGTGTATTTGAGACAGGCAACCATCTAAATCAGAATACAATCAATCAATCAGAATAGAGCTGGAAAGGACCTTAGAAGTCTTCTAGTCCAACTCACTGCCTAAGCACCAGTCTTTTTTTAAAAACCTCCAGTGATGAAGTACCCACTACTTCTGAAAGCAAATTGTTCCAGTGATTAATTGTTCTCACTGATTAGGAAGTTTCTCCTTAATTCCAGGTTGCTTCTCTCCTTGATTAGTTTCCATCCATTGTTTCTTGCCTTGCCTTCTGGTGCTCTGGAAAATAAATTGACCCTGTCTTCTTTGTGGCAGCCCCTCAAACACTGGAATACTGCTATCATGTCACCCCTAATCCTTCTTTAATCTAGACTAGCTATACCCAATTCCTGCAATAGTTCTTCATATGTTTTTTGCCACCAGGCCTTTAATCATCTTAGTTGCTCTTCTTTGCACTTCTTCCAAAGTTTCAAGATCTTTTATAAATGTGACTAATCTGGATGCAGTATTCCATGTGTGATCTTACTAAGGATTTATAAAGTACTAAAACTTCACATGATTTTGATTCTATGCCTCTATTTATTACAATCAAGGATTGTATTAGCTTTTTTGGCTGCTGCCACACATCGTTGGTTCATGTTTAAGCGATCATCCACTAGGACTCCAATGTCCTTTTCATAGTTACTGTTTTTGAGCCAGGTTTCACCTAATCTGTACTTACACCTTTGGTTTTTCCTGTCTAGGTGTAAATAAAACCTTGTTTTTCTCCACATTAAATTTCATATTGTTGGCTATGGTCTATTGTTCAACTTTGTCAAGATCTTTTTGGATCCTGAGCTTGTCTTCTGGGGTGTTGGCTATTCCTGCCAGCTTAGTATCATCTGCATATTTGATGAATTCCTCTTCAATCTCCTCATCTAAGTCATTTATGAAGATATTGAAAAGTACTGGGTCTAAGACAGACCTTACTTACTTCACTGCTTACTTCCCCCCATTTAGCTGTAGTATCATTAAGGATTATTAGTTGAGTACAATTTGTCAGCCAGTTACAAATCCCTCTAGTAGTGATGCTGTTTATCCCACATTTGTCTAGTTTGCTGAGAAGTAGATTGAGGTCTACTTTGTTTAAACAGACCAGAATCTTCACTTTTGCTGAAATCTGTATACTATGTCCACTCATTTCACTGGTCTACTAATTTAGACACTTTGTCAAAGAATGGTTTGGTATTATCTGTTTTTAATAAATCCATGCTAGCTACTAGTTATAACTTTATTTGATTCTGTGTGATTACAGATTTTTTTTTTAATTTCTTCCAGTATCTTCCCAGGTTTTGATGTTAGGCTGATTGGTCTGTAGTTTCCTGAGTCTGATTTTTTCCCTTTTTTTGAAGATGGGAACCACATCAACTCTTTTCCAATCTTCTGGTAGTTCCCCAGTGCTCCAAGATTTTTGAAAGTTATGGTATGGTTCTGAGATAACATCTGCCAGTTCCTTCAGAACTGGAGTGTAATCCATTAGGTCCTGGTGATTTATATTTTAAGTTGATTGTTCATTGCAAAAAGAACTGGGAGATTTTGTGTCATCTCGAAGGCTTGTTCCCCTCCTCCCCCAATATAACCTCCTCAGTTCCATTATATGATATGATATCCTGAGCAGGTGGCTGTGATGTGATGTTCTGGGTTTTGGTTTGGCTCCGAGTTTGAGGCCTGGCTATGGGTTCATGGCATGTGTCAGTTTGCTTGGTTTGGGGGTCGGGGTGTGTGGCAGCTGGTGATGCAGCCATGGTCTGGTTTCTGGATGGTGGTTGCCTTTCGTCTATGGGGTAGGTTTGGGTTTGAGTCTGGTGATGGAGATTGGTGGCAGTGTCATGTGTTTTTTTGGGTCTGGTGTTGGTTTTCGTGGCTGGGACTCACCAGCTGCCACACACCCCAACCCCCAAACCAAGCAAACTGACACACACCATGAACACATAGCCAGGCCTCAAACTCAGAGCCAAACCAAAACCTGGAACGTCACATCACAGCCACCTGCTCAGGATATCACATCATGGAACTCAGGAGGTTACACCACAAAACCTCAGGTTGTTACAACATAGTCAATGACCCAGAAGACTACAGCACAAGACCTAAGATGTCACAACAATAGAACTCAGAAGGTCATCACACAGCCCATCATCCAGGTCATTACAACACAGGAATCTAATAGACACACAGCCAATACCTCAGCCACACATGTTCTTACGAAAAAGCCAGCCAATCTGCAAGCATAAACTCCATCAACCAATCAAGAAATGACAACACAGCCAACCTCCCCACCAGTATTTATAAAGAGACAGCAGCTCTGATCATGCTTTGCTCGCACAAGCATGAAGCTGAAAGCAGCAGCCTGAAGATGGCGAGTGGGAGCTCGTCGAAATGTCACCAAGATACTCTCAATCTTACATGGGAAAAGACCCGAACACACCAAGACCTGCATACCTGTACCCATGAAGACCTACGAATATACCTCCAGCCCAAACATACCCCAGCCAGCTACCCAAATAAAACCTAGCTTCCTAATAAATAATTATCGGCCATTTACAAGAAACCAAGCTGCATTAAGAAACCCCAATGCACAAAACACAATGTTGCCAACCAACCAAAAACACAACAACTCGAAGACCAATAAAAACAGACCTAGACTCCCAGCCAATCAAGATGAGGAAAAAACCATTCAAATATAACAGAAAGCCAGCACCAAATTCAAACAAAAAACGACTGCCAAGCCTGGCACACAAAATTAAAAAGAACCTACTACACAAGCCTGAGGATGGCAGATGAGATTCTGCCAAAACGTCACTATAATAAAAGCACAAATATTATGTGGGAAAATACCCAAAGAAACCTAAATACCACACATATAAATACCCGTGAAAACGTAAGAAAACATATATATATATATATATATATACACACACACACACACAAACACACACACACACACACCGGTGGTGAAATGCGACCAGTTCTGCCCAGTTCTGGAGAGGCGGTAGTGGCGATGAGCAACAGAGAGAGAACCGGTTCTCTCCGCTGCTCTGTGTTTGGCCCGCCCACCCGCCTGGTCTCCTATACTCACTTTTATGGCCAGAATTCGAAGCACAGCTGCTTTGCATGGCGCAGAATAGCGCCGCGCCGCAGCTGCTGCAGCAATCGGCATCATGCAGGCTTGCAGGAGGAGAGGTAGAACAACTCTGCGCCTGTGCAAATGCCTCTGCACCTGCGCAAAGTGCATGTTTGGTGTGCGTGTGCACGCAAAGTGTGTGCATGCATGCAAAGCGCGTCCCCCAAGCCACGCCCACCGAACCGGTGGCAACTTTATTTGAATTCAGTCCCTGATACACACACACCCATATGGCATACGCATACACGCACACATACATACACACACACACACACACACACACACACACACACACACACACACATATATATATATATATATATATATACAGTACCTTGAATCGAGGTAGGGAAATGATTTATGGGATTCACTAAATAGCAAAATCTATTATTACAGAGCTCATTACAGGGAACTTCAAGCTTAAGTCAACAGTTTCCTTTTAATAATAAATATTCTTGGGGATATTATTACATTTAATGTGGATTGCAAAAACACCAGTATATGAAATGTGGATGTACAACCTCCAGTCATCAGGACATGCTCCAGAGGAATATGCCACCACTGCAGAGCTATGAATTTTGGCTCGGAGGCTGCTGGCATGATCAGTAATATTATGCAGCAGATAGAATCAAGTCAAGAATCACTCACCCTATCCAGGACTAAGTGAGAAATGGATGGAGTAGAAAAAGAAAAAAGATTTTAAAACAATATTGCAAAGAAAATTTGATTCACAGTTGCTATTAGAAAAGAAATCTGTGCTCTGAAGAGATAAAAGTGAAGATGCATCTATCAAAGCAAGATTGCTGAGGCAAGAACTGCAGTAATTCAAGAAACAATTAGCTGTCACCCCTAAGGGGAAGCAGACTATGAAAAGTAGTTAGCTGATGATATCATCTTTATATTATGAGTGGCTTCAGAGGAGAATTCTCACTTCCAGGGACAAAAAATGATACTGAAACCTGGAGAAGTTGTCTAATCACTGGCTATTCACAGTTGTCAGAATCAACTTGTTTTAATTTTAAATCCTGTCTGTTTCATTCAATCTGCCATAATCAATGGCTGGATTCACTTATTATATTAAGGTATTAGAATATAAGAACAGCCCTGCTGGATCAGCGAAAGTCTATCCCAGTTTGGTTTTTTGGTTGTATAGTAACCATGTAGATGCCTCTTGGGTGCTTGTGTAGCAGGAAACCGAGACATATTTCTCACAAAGTTACTTCCCTGCAATTATCTGGAGACACACCACCCCCAGCCCAGAGACAACAATCTAGCAGCCCATAATAGACTTGTCCAGCATGAATTTATCCAATTCTTTAAAGTCATTCGAGGTGGTGTCCAGCACCACATTTTGGACAGGTTAATTATGTGCTATGTGAACAAGAGCTTGCTTATGTCTGCACTAAATCTTCTTTCAATCAGTTTGACTGGATGACTGCTAGTCTTAATGTTTGAGAAAGTGGGGGGCGGACTTCTTCCTATCTATCTTCTCCATGTTTTGTGAATGATTTCATCCGCCTCATTCATGTCTTTTCTCACACAACTTTTTTTTCAACTTAAAAAACAATTTAACTAATTGTTAAATAATTGTAGCTAATTTCTTCCCAGGAAAATTGTCAAACTCCCCTAATAATGTTAGTTCTCCTCAGCAGCACTTTTTCCACCTATATTTTTCTTCGTTTTTCAAGCATAGTGACCTGAAATATAGACTTGTTTAAGGATATTACAGTGGTAGTATTTTCCATCCCTCTTAACTGAGATCTTTTGAATCAATCACAATGGTCTAATTCATACATACTTGAGCCCTGTTTTTCAATGTTGTATAGGTCAGGGTCTCTTTATTTCAATTCACCAAAATGAAGCAAAGCACATTACTAATTTAGTAAATCTAGCTGTTGCACTATTAAACATCCTTAAAAACCATAGTGGTTGTGTTTAGATGTAACACTGTTAATGTAGGAACATCCCAGAGGAAGCTTTATGACACATTCTGTGCTACCATTTATCCAGATTGAGAATTCTTTTTGGTATTAATTATCGCTTAATTAATCTCAGGATTATACATTTTTATTGTAACCTTTTCTCTGTTAATATTAATACAACATTCTTGGCTTGAATGAAAAACTCTTGGACAGCAAGATGGGTGGCATATGAATTTAGTAAATAATAAATAGTTATTAATTGAAACATTTTTTTATTTTCTAGCAAAAATAGTAAATTTTTAATAAATTTAAAATTAACTAAAGGAAAAAAGAAAATGGTAGAATCTAAGGTTTATGCAAATAAAACTAAACAATTGCCCCACATTTTGAGATAAATAAGCTGTATTTTAAAATATTGGTTTGATCTATATTCTCAAAATTAACATATTCAAGTGTTGCAAACAATAAGCATGATATTAGAATATTGGCATCAGTTTATGAATCAATTATTTTGATGAATGAGACAAATTGTCATCTTATTCATCCATCTATTTCAAGGAACGAAATGAATTCACTGGGTGTTTGTTATCTAATTTGGTTTTGGATTTTTGTTATTGTACACTTGTTGTTTTATTTATAGAACACTCAAAGTCTCTAAACTGAACAATGTTCAAGGTCTCTGATTTAGCCTAGTAGTTTTGCAGAGACACCAAACTCAAAACAAGCAACCGATATTCCTTTTTACAAATAAATATAAGCAGCTGGCACAAAGCCAATCAGATTTTTAACTTTTAGTTCTGCATGCTGCTGTTGATTTATTTTATTTTATTATTTTTTTTGGAATTGTAGATCCTGATTAACTCTTGCATATCCTTCAGATGATACGTATATTCCAACCTGTTTGTTTGCAGTTTCTGCTTCTAAGCCATCAGAGCATAACCCTAACTCTAACCTTCAAAGTATTTAAAACAATACCCTGTGAATTTTGCTTGCTAATTACTGTATGCATTTTATACAAAATATTTTCATTTGCTTATGTTTTTTGTAAAGGACTATCATAACATTGCTATATTATTAACTTGCTAAGTATTTCATTTTTATTATGGTTTAATATTTTATCCCGCCCATTCTCTTATCTTCATGGTTGAGCAGCGTCTTTTACTCATGTCTTTTCATTTCTTCTGAACTCTGCATTCTGACAGCTACATCGCACTGGAGCCATGGTCTACTAGCTATATTTCTTCTGCTTATGATTCATTTAACCCACACTGTTTCTATTACTGAAGTAAACAAAAAAAGAAGTGCACATTTTTCAGAATCTCACTATCAGATTTAGGAGAAAGCCAAAACTGAATAAATTTTATAATCTCAATAACTTAGTATGTTTTGGCATGTAATCCTAGTTGCTTTTTAGTCAAAAGGTGAATCAAAATTAAATATTATGCAGTACTTAATAAAATATGCATCTTCTTGTGCTTTTGGGATATTTTTATTATGCAGTACTTAATAAATAAAATATGCATCTTCTTATGCTTTCAGGATATTTTTCCTCACCAAAATAAGAATCATCCCCAAAGGAGCTTTCTCAGGATTTGGAGAAGTGGAAAAAATGTATGTATTTTCAAATATTCTCTTCATATCTTGGTGCCTTACATGCCTTCTCTTCCCTGACCCACAATGTCTTAATTGAACCAGCCTAGAGCAACTTCATGCCTTCTAGATATGTTCAACATCAATTCTATTATTCCCAGCCAATATACGGAGCAGACACTTATAAGAGTGACAATCCAATTATAAGAGCCATCAAATTGGTACAGATTGAATTTAACTGGAATACTGAGGTGGATTTAGTGAATGATCTGCAGAGAGCAAAACAGAAGTAGCCTTCCAAAGCAGTGTTATCTAGCAACTTGATAGAAATGGAGATGGAAAGGATAGAGATATACATGCACACACATATGGGGTTATACTATAACTCAGTTGAGCACCAAAATCAATGACATAAGAGACATTTGCAATGTTAGTTCAAGACTAAGCAGCAGCATCCATCAGGAGTCACAATCCTATATAAGGCTTGAGGGTACAGTAGTATCACATCATTGTGCCTGCCATGTTGCAGATTTGGACAGCCCCATCTACACACCCTTGCTCTTACTTTTTTATTCAGAAAGGGCTTCTGAACCGAGCTTCAAATCTCTGCCCCCAAATCCTGACTTGATAGCACCAAGAACAATAGCAATTGTTACTGAGGACAATCAACTGCCCTCCCCTTTATAAAATATAAGTCATCAGTAGAGAACCCAAAGGTGCTTTTTCAAAAGGCAACTGGAGTTTCTTGTTTTCTTTGAAGATGTTTCGTTTCTCATCCCAAAAGCTTCTTCAGCTCTGACTGGATGGTAGGCCACTTGAATAGCCCTCTCTGAACAGAGGGGAAGGGATACATCATCTACTTCCAGACTACAATACAGTCCTTTCAGGAGTTCCAAGCAGGCTCCATACCCATTTCACTACTCAGTGACCTTGAGGACACAGATAAACCTCCAAGTGGCCTCAAAGAATTTTCTAAAAGAATGCAAATGACCAGCTGTCTGCAAAGAATATAAATCTTCCATTTCCCATCATCCAGTCAGAGTTTTTTTTCTTTAAAAAAAAACAGTTTTATTTCAGTTTTCACAAAACACGCAAAAAAAAAAACATCTTTTTTTAGTGAACAGCTTGGTTCCAGGTTTTCAAATCTCCATACAGATATAATCTCAGTTACATATTCATCTTTTATCTTTCATATTCAATTTCACATCTTATCCCTACTTTAAATGTTCTTTATTAATTTTTCCCCTCAAATGCTTCCCTCGGGCTTATTTTATAACTCTCTCATTCATTTCTGAATCTATTACATATTCTTTTCAAGGTTTTCATATTTTCAAAATAATTATACATACTTTTATCTGTCCTGTGTACAATTTAAATCTATATCCACATTTCAAACATTACAAAACAAGGTTTCCCTTATAATTGCTAATTAAAGTGTGTCACCTTCATATCTTATATTTGATTCCCTTTCACATGCCATTAAATATTCTACTTCTAAATTATCCTATTAAACAATTATAATTTCCATCACCTAATAATTATATTATAACATAAATTCCTTTTTTAGTCAGATTCTACATGGTACTTCCCTTTTAAATTACCTCTAAACAATTTTAAGTTTAATTAAAAAAAAAAAATGGAAGAAAATAATTAATCAATTCAAATTCATCCTAAAGAAAAAACTGGTATTAATTCCATTACAATCCTTCTCATAATTCATTTCAATCACATTTTATAAATCCTTAATATACATTAATATAATTCAATTGTATTTTACATATTTTTGTTTTTTATTTGATCTAGATGTTATCGTATATTCCATTAAGTAACAATCCCCATTTCATCTTCCATTTTAATTACATGTATTTTTCTGTTTTCTACATAATTTCTTACTTCTAAAATATTTATACAATCCCTTATCACCATGCAGAATTCTCTATTTTAATTTTAATTTCAACCATTATCTCTGTGTCCATCAATCAAACTATACCCTTTAATTCTTGTTTGTTTCCCATATTTCTTTATTTCCTGATTCTGTTTTTTATAACTTCTTTCCCCCTTTATCTTTTTTTTTTTTTTTTGCATTTATATGCTGCCCTTCTCCGGAGACTCAGGGCAGCTTACAGTTATGGAGCACCATACTAAGTGCTCGGCACTAGCCTTCATTCCATTGTATATGCCTGCTAGGGCTTTTGGCCGCCTCAAGCGGCATTTTTACAAAGTCAGCTTATTGTCCCCTTCCCTCTTTAATGCTTCCTTCTGGAAACCTCCCTTCTGCTCTTTCCTTATATTTTGTTTATTTCTCACCCATTCCTTTTTCTGATTACCTCCTCCAATTTCCAATTTTTAAGTCTCTTTTTCCCCCTTTTTTTTTCCAGAGATTGCAGAACAAAGCCAATTCTTCTTTCGCTTGAAATTGTTCCTTTATATTTTTAGTACCATTTTCAGTTCCAAATAAAGTTCTGCCATCTTTCAATACTTTCCAGTACTTTTAGACAACCAAATTATATAGGATTGCTTCCCAAAATTAATTTCAATTATATCAACTAGTAATCCAATGTCCAAAGTTTCCAAGATCCTCAATCAATTCCAAAACAGTTTCTTCTTACTTCTTTTTTTGTTGCAAAGTTCCAAGCTCCACTTTCACTTTCCAGGGGCTCTATTTGATTGTAGCAACATTTCATTTACTTTGTTATCCTTTAAAAGTCTTTTAAAAGTTCATGTTAATTTCTTTTGGCATCAGGTGGCAGTCTGAGTCCAAGTTCCACCACCTTTTTTCAGATTTTTTTCCCTCTTCTGTGCCGCAACTTTAAAAATCTTTTCCTAAGAATTCTTAAGTATTTTAGCTCCAGGGTACCTTGTATTCAGATGTTAATCCTTCTTAGCCTAGTCACTGAAGCTGTCCCCTTTCTTCTCTCTGCTCCTGCATGATCTTGTCCTGTCAGATCTTCCTCTTTGGGATGGCCGTTTTGGCCATCGCTGCATCTGCCTTCAGAGAGGAGTTTCATGCCTTGCCAGGGAGGGGGAATGCAGCTCCCCCAACTCAGCTGGCATTCTCCCCTTTCTCTGCCACCTCTATGGGGCAGCTTCGGCCCCAAATCAGGTAGATTGGGGCCCTCCAGCGGCAAGCACCAAACAAAACCGCAGATAGTTGCAGATTTGGTCTGTCACCGAGGGAGCCTAACCAGAATTTCTGAAGAAATTCTTTGATGAGAAGTGAAATGCCTTCAAAGAAAAACAAGAAAGTCCAGTTACCTTTTGAAAATGCAGTTTTGGGACAACCATGACCTGGATCACTGAGAATCTCCATAGACATCAATAGAGGAATTTTCTCAAGAAGGAAAGTGGAGTGGGCTTGGTTCCTTCACTCAATTATGTACTTGAAGTTTTTATGTCTACTTTTTGATTTTACCAATATGCTAAGACAAAGCCAAACAAGGCAAATTACAGACCAGCCAATTGCTATTTATTCATAAATCATAATTAAACATACATCTCATTACAGCATAGTGTACAAATCCAGCTAAACATAATAAATATATCATATGGTAACACAAGAATTCTGCAACCAATAACCCCATTTAATGCAAATAGAACTTCTTGCCATTCAAAATATTCCTTTGGCCACCAATTGAAAGTAGATAACTTCTCAGTAGATAAAATTAAATCCTAATTCCTGGAATAACAGCACAAATGGCAACTATGTAAATTACAATGTAAAGGTTATATCCATCAAGCAATTTGATAAGAGCCAATATTTATTATTTAATTCTGTAGCAGAGAAAGAAATATCTGGACTCTCTTATGATCCCAAGTCAGCAACGATCAATCATCCATTTCAGAGAATATACTTATACAAGCAGTGGTGGGATTCAAATAATATAACAACCAGTTCTCTGCCCTAATGATTTCTTCCAACAACCAGTTCACCAAACTGCTCAGAAAGTTAACAACTGGTTCTCCCAAACTGGTGCAAACTAGCTGAATCCCACCACTGTATACAAGGGCTTAATGCTTCTCCTATGACACCTGTCTTTGCAACGTGCAAGTCATCTCCACCAAGTTCTTCATTCCCACATGAATTTTCACTACCAGCAGACACTTTGGAGGGATTAGCCTGAGTCTAGTGTGAACTCAGTTTCCTTGTGAAAGCTCTTCTTGCTGGCAAAATTTGGTACATTGAAATTTTTATACTCATTTTCTACAGCTAGGCCCTGAGAGAGAGCCTATTTGACGCCATCCTTTCCTCTAAAAGGATGGATGAATTTTTAATTCATGAAATCTCTGAGGGAAATATATATTTATTGTTAGATTTATTTATTTATTTAAGCAGATCGGCAGTATGGTAGCATGCCATATGTGTATTGAAGTATCTAATTTGTCTACTGCAGACAAAATGAATTTCATTAGATAGAAGCACTACATTATTAATAGCTGTTTCCTTCAAACAGCATACTATTCATTTTAATATTGGTGTACATATGTGTGCACATGTACAATCATTGTGTTATAGAGGGGGAAGAAGGAGCTCACACAAGGAGTTTCTTGTTCTATATGCAGATATATCACTTCATTATATAGTTTGTGTCCAGCAATTATCATGACTTCTGCCGATAAATGTTTTAAGGCTTATATGTTTGATTTGTGAGCTATTTCATATTTCATTGCTACTTCTCAACTGCAGATGCTGCTGATGCTGATTGGTCTCATTTGCATATTCATTTTCAGAGCAGTTTCCCCACAGAGTTGCCATGGCACATTGGTGTATTTTCAAAAGAAAGTCATTCTTTAGCATTTAGAGTTTTGTCTTTCGATTAACAGTATCTGTCCCTCGTATCACCTCCCCAATCAACATTCTTTCACATATTATACAAGGCAGGCAGCTCGTTTCCAGGTAATGAAAGATGATGTAAACATTTTTCAGATAGATTCATCAGTTGTCCCTACTCTCTAAGGATTCTTGGTAATTTGCATAAACTGCCCACTTCAAGTAAGCTCACGTAGAATCTGCCTTGTTTTTTGCCTTGGTTCCCCTTCTAAGTGGGAGAACTGCAGTCTCCCAAGAAATCATCATTTAGTCTACTCCAACACACTCTACACAGGGTTGTCCCTGAAGAGCATTTGGAAATTTAATTGGTGCAGAACATGGCTGTGCAAGTAGTAAATGTGCTACATATATGGTGCATATGACACTACTTTTGTGTGATCTGGATTGGTTACCATGTGCTTCTGGGTGAAATTCATGGGGCTTATTGTCACCTTTAAAGCTCAGGTTACTTGAGGGATTGCCTTTTTCCAGTTTCTACCCATCTACCCATTCAACATGATCTAGCAGATCAGCCAAAAATGTCAATTGACAGGGACTAAAAAACAGACTTTTTCTGCAGAGGCTCCTGGTGTATGGAATATTATCTCTTTGGAGATTACAATGGCCCCAAACCCAGTCAGTTTTTCATAAGGTCCTTTAAAAAGTGGCTAAGTTTACAAGCCTTGGATATGGAATGTGTCAAGGGCCCCATTTATTGGCTTTATTGCTAATTGGCCAGGTATCTCAGCTGCTATGAATATTTATTTTGGATGTTTTTATTACTTTTTTTTAGTATTTTAAAATGTTTTAGTGTTTTAATTGTAATATACAGTATGTTTTAAACTGTAAGCCACCCAGAGTCATTGACTGAAATAAGCATCTATAGAAATTGATTAAATAAATAAATCAACACACACACATACACACACACACACACACCTTGATATAACAGGCTACAAAATACCATTTTATTGACTGTTTAAATTCAAAAAATTTAAATAACACATGCACCCGTTGCATAGAAATGAACAACACCAAAGAAACCATTTGACAGCTTCTTTATCTCATTGAACATGAAGTTTTCCTTTATTAATGGAGAACATCCCATCCTCATCTTCCATGCTATCTCCTTGAAGATTCAGAAACATTCTATCCTGTCTGAGAATAATAATGTACTTGGTCCATCCCATGCAACATTTGCTCTAGCAAGAATATTTCTGCTCCAGTCAGCTTCTCAGATGAACCTTGATCAGACTGGACCATCAGTCTAGCTAATTAGATTGCAAGTAAGGCAGAAAAGCCCATAGCCATTTCTTGTTCTTCCTAACATTAAAAAAAGCACAAGTTATGCAATAAATATAAGGCACTTGGTTGCCCTTTCATGATATCCAACATCAGTTGTCTAAAACAGTTGCCATCTCTAATATAAATACAATCCAGCTTTATTAAACTACCATCACTTTGATGGTCAAAGTATGAAATAATGCACCTCCATGCCAACCCATGATCCTGTATAGCTTTGCTTTTAGCCTTCTGAGCTGAAATACAGAGAGTAGCATAATACTGCAGAAACAAGCAGCGAAGTCCAGATTTTGCTATTTTCCAGAACCATTCATAAGCAGTGAACCTAAAAATACAGGCATAGTTTTTGCAGCATGGGATTCTCTTAAATCTTACACTTACTTGAAGAAAATGGGGAAATCACTATAAGGACTGTAGCAATTAAAAGGTTTTTTTATTATTTTATTTTAACATAAACATATTCACACTTAAAAAAAATTATTAATCCACAGCACTAGACTATCCGATTATTCCTTACAAATCCAAAATCAAATCTGAAATATATACTCTGCAAAAAAATATATTTTAGATCTTAATTACTCCAGGAATAATAACAAAAATGAAACAGACCATAACTTAGAATGACAGGCTAGGGAAGCAAATTATTTGTTTCACTCCAAGTCCATAAGAGAAAAGAGTGAACATGTTATTCAACAGTTACAAGACCACTAAGCAATTGAGCAGCAGACTCCATGACATTATGTGTTTGTCCAGAAGGAGAAAAAAACCCATGAAGTTGCTTTGGTGTGTGTGGGGGTATTGGGTGGGAATCTGGAATAGGCAAATTTCCAACCTAGGATATCAGTCTAAAGCAAACTTTGTTTGGTAAAAAAATACAATTCTTTTCAGATTCTTTGGTAGGTTCCACTGCATGGAACACTAGATAGCTGGTTGTTGGGTTTACACTTACAAACCTTTTCAGAACTGGGAAAACAGGTTCTAGTCACGTGGCATCTGTACTTCCATTGGTTGCTATTAAGTATTGCTCTGACCCCATTAATTTCCACCACTAAGTTACGAGACACCTCAAAAAGTGAGTTTACAGAAGATGTGATAAATGTAAGTCAGAAGAAAGCTCCTGTTTTCCATACAATCAAGGCACTTTGGAATAATGGAAAGACAGGCAACAAAAAAACAACCCCTATAACATTCAAAACCCACCAAGAGAAATCTGAAAGACATTCTGAGAAAAAGATAGAAAAATAGAAGCCTCTCTGACAAATTTGGAGGCAGATTTTTTTACAATTTTTGACATTATTTCAGCTATTTTTGTGGTTTTAAAAAGATCTTTCAGGTATCTTAATTAAATTACAATTCATAAAATGCTTCCTCTTAAATAGCATCTATATGACTTAAATATCAAAATGCACAGTGAAGTGCATCTAGATTATGTGGTCTGTACTCTCAAGGGTACACTCTCAGTGAGCAACAATGTAGCTGTTATGCATAATCTCTACTAATGTAAATTAAGAGTATTTAACTTCCTTTTTGTCCTAAGGCCAATGTGCACACTGCTGAATTTCCATAATCGTATGTATTTCTTCTCAAGCATTGCAGAACAACTTTTAATATGCTTTTCTTATTCTTAAAAATTTGACATGTGAAAAAAAATACGTTTGAATGCCAAAAACTAGATAAAATATGCCACAAATAGTTTGGATGTTGAACCAGTAGTTTATGGGTTATATTTCTTCATTGAAGTACTTTTAGTTGAGCCTAAAGGACTTTTATGACCTACTGAGGATCCAGGAGCAAAACTGCACATACCTCTTCCAGACGTAGATTATTGCTTAGAAGAAGGATGTGCAATCCTCTCAACCCAGGAGCCACAACCAAATAGCTGACTATAAAAGATAAAATCAGCTATTTGCCACTGAATATCTGCAACCTCCAAAACACAGACTCATCACAATATAGATACTCAGCAGAAAATAACTGATCTTCAGCAATGTGATTTGGGAGTTAAAATAAAGTGGCAATTATCAAATCTATTTTCCATTTCAATCATCCACCTAAAATAGCCCCAAAGGCAAAAAATATGTTGAGTTCCTCACTTTAACAACTCCCTTCTATGGCTTGTTTTGCTCTATCCACCTAACTAGGAGAGCAACTAACAAACTGCTATTCAACATCAAGGCCTATCAGTGTGAGTGACCTTGAGCACTATGTTATGTTTTCAGTTTCTTGAAGAAGTAACAAAAAGGAGTTGATCGTTTATGATATTCCTGCCAATAACCTAATACTACTGGCTATCAAAGAGCAGGTCTTTTCCTAGACATATTTTAAAATGTGTGGAATCAATGGGCCAAGAGCAACATTCCATAAAACCAGAGTTTATGAGACAACCAGGGTGCTAAATATTTATAAGCTCAGACTATATACCTAGGTCAACCATTATACATATACATACCTGGCTATATATGAACCATTATATGAAAAAAATGGTGTACAAAGGAAATGTGGTGTTTCCTTCTCAGCTGGGTAGCTATTGACTTATCTGCAGAACTCAGTAGGGCTATTTGCAGCCTGCATAATGCTTTCTCAAAACTTGCTGAAGCCTTACAATAAGGCCACTACAAAGAGTTGGCTCAAAATGATGGCATTGATTTCAACAACCCTAATTTAGTTTACAATGCAGAGAAAGAATGATAAAGTTCTGCAATTTTTAAGAACGTGCAACATATTTTTTCCATTTATGTAGCAATTACATCCTGTTGTATATTATTATATTTTGCTTTTATTTCTCTACAGTAAAAGATGTGTATGCTTTTGCATTTTAATTTGCATTTTAATTCATAGCAACCTCCTGTGCCAAAACCTTAAAACATAGATGAGTTTAGAATTTTGTGTCTTAATTGGCGATCTGCAGCTATTCTGCCATTTCTGTATAATCAGAAAATACAAAAAGAAATATTTAAATGCACTGATTTTAAAGTTGTGGGGTAATGTGTAACAGGAGAAGCTCTGAACATTAAAAAAACTCATATTCATGCCTAAGAAGAAAAACAAAATGAAGTCTGTTCCTTAATTTTGCTATTCATTGTCATCACTTCTTAAGAAAATCTATAGTATATGATTTGAAGCGGACCTTACTTAATCATACTGATTGTGAGAAGCTGAAGGCTAATTAGAAGACAAGTTGCTGCAGTAATTTCTGGGTCATGAACCCAAAGAAAGAATATTTGGTAGTTTTACCCAGAATTGTTTATAGAGAGTAGCTGAGACTTTCAAAATTAAAAGATAATTCATTCAAATCAATTCTGGAGCACAAGTGAGTTATGTGACATGTCACAAGGAATATTTACTGCTGTTTATTTTCTTTTTACAATTTCTAAATTATATGCCACTTTAAAATAAAAGAAATAATAGTGTCCATGTGTGCATGTGCAAGTAGATACATGGATAAATGGATGAACTGGCAGAGTGGACAGCGCTTTTCTATTGGATTGAGGCAGGAATGGAGTAGTGTTCATATGGAGTGTATGGAGTAGCTGCAAATTTCTGTTTAAGATGTAAGAACCTGAACCAGAACCAAAAGTTTGGCCAGAAAAATTGCAATATATTAGAATTAAACAGAACAAACATGTCTTTTTGTTAAGGTTTATGTCAGGTTTATAGGCTGAAAGAGGAAGCATGAAAGTGAATCAAAGGATCCATTTACAATAGTAATTGGTATGTTGTGATTGGATACTATTGTGCCTATAGATATCTTAGCTGGTACTTACAAAAGCCTCAATGTACAGTTTATCTATATTTTTATATTTCTTTTTTATATTCTTTAATTATTTTAAGAACAAGAACCTATCAATCCATGACATACTAGCCTTCAACATCTTTATTTTTAAGAGTGACATACTAGTGAAAAAAACATTGTAAATGGCTGCAAATTAGTGTATTCCACTGCCAGGAAAAAATGTATCGGTAATCAAGGATGGTACAGAACAACCTAACAGGTTACAGGGGATGACAGAACAATCATGAAAAGCCATTTTCTGGTAAATGAGTGCAATGTGACCAGGCCACATCCATCATAGTGAATATTTTATGAGAGCATCCACAACAAAACTGCAAAATTCAAATATCAGCAGAAAAAAATTATTGACTATTGATCATTCACTAATATATATGTGTGCATGTGCATATGTGTGTGTGTGTGTGTGTGTGTATGTGTTAGTGAACCTTAAAAACAGGATAACCATACAAAATTGGTGCTATTTGTGTAGCAACTAACATGACAAAAAAAGAAAAATATAGCAAAAATAGGACAAATAAGGATAAAAATATTTTTTAAAATGTGCTTTTCCTATTTTCAACAGTAGATGCTCATAAATATTTATTTTGATATGAATATAGTAGAAATACAGTATAAATTCATACATCTCACTATAAAGGGAAAGACAGAACTCTGGATATTAACATTGGAACCATTTCTAAAATCTGATTTTGATCTTTTATTTATTTGATTTATTTGATTGTCAATCGCTTACAAGATAATAGGTATAAGTATATACATTGTTATGAATACATGAAATGGGTACATATAAGAAAAATAAAAGAAACAATAGGACAGGGATGGTAGGCACATTGGTGTGCTTATGCTCGCCCCCTACAGATCTCTTAGGAAAGGAGTGAGGTCAATAGTAAACAGTCTAAGGTTAACGTTTTTGGGGTTTGGGGAAGAAACCACAGAGTCAGGTAGAGTATTCCAGACATTGACCACTCTGTTGCTGAAGTTGTATTTCCTGCAATCAAGTTTGGTGCGGTTAACATTGAGTTTGTATCTTCATAATTAACTTGGACCAGAAAGGACAGCATAACTACAAGATTACAGATCCTTCCCAAAGAGGCTTACAAAATATAACAGAAGGGAACACGGAATATGACAAGGTGGAGAGAAAAAATATAAACAGGAGATCAACTTGCAACAATTGCATTCCATGGAGGTGTGCTATATACAGTATGGTTATTTTGGTGAAGACAGCTCTCAGTTGGTTAATTCTTCTGTAAATTTCCATTCAAGATAGAATAAGATAGCAAGAAAATATAGGAATTAAGGAACTGCGGTATTGTAGCCAATTGGAGATGAACTAGTTCTCTAAACCTTCAGTTTCCTTCAATGGCCAGGAAAAAAAGCTAGGCAAAATAGTAGAAGTCTAGCAAGATCTAAATTTATTTTATTTTTATTTATTTATTTATTTTTGTCAATTGCTTACAAGGTAATAGGTATAAGTAAAAACATAATTATGAATATATGGATACATATAAAAAAAATAAGAAAAATTAAAAGAAACTATAGGACAGGGATGGTAGGGACAATGGTGCACTTATGCACGCCCCCTACAAACCTCTTAGGAAAGGGGTGAAGTCAATAGTAGACAGTCTAAAGTTAAAGTTTTTGGGGTTTGGGGAAGAAACCACAGAGTCAGGTAGAGTATTCCAGACATTGACCACTCTGTTGCTGAAGTCGTATTTCCTGCAATCAAGTTTGGTGTGATTAACCTTGAGTTTGTATCTATTGTTTGCTCTTGTGTTGTTATGGTGGATTCATTGACAGGTAGGACATTGCAATGTATGATTTTATATACTATACTTAGATCGGACTGAAGGCAGCATAGTTCTAGGTTTGCTAGGTCTAGAATTTGGAGTCATAAGGTGGCATAAGGTATTCTGCAATGAGTAGAGGACTGGAGAACTCTTCTTGTGAAATATTTCTGGACTTTCTCAACTGTGTTAATATCAGATACGTAATGTGGGTTCCAGACTGATGAGCTGTATTCGAGTATTGGTCTAGCAAATGTTGTGTATGCTCTAGTTATTAGTGTAATATTACCAGAGAAAAAGCTACGTAAGATTAGGTTAACAACTCTTAACGCCTTTTTGACTATGTAGTTACAGTGGGCTCTAGCACTTAGGTCATTAGAGATGAGTACTCCAAGATCCTTTACAGAGTTTGGATCATCAACAAGATTTGACTATTCAGCCTGTATTTTATTTTCTGATTTTTTTTGCCAATATGTAAGACAGAGCATTTATTTGTTGAGATTTGAAGTTGCCATTTGTTTGACCATTCTGATACATAGTCAAGGTCTTTTTGAAGGGTAGCAGTATTGTCTGTGGTGTTGAATAGCTTTACATCATCAGAGAAGAGAACGCAGTTGCTCTTGATATGATCACAGAGGTAATTTATGTAGAGTATGAAAAGAGTTGGTCCTAGAACACTGCCTTGGGGGACACCATTATTGACAGATACAGAATTTGATAGGACGCTCCCAATTTTGACCATTTGTTGTCTGTTTGACAGGAATGCTTCTATCCAGTTATGCAGGTGTCCAGAGATACCGTAAGATTTTAGTTTGAGGAGTAGTTTGTCATGTACCATGGAATCAAAGGCTTTGCAGAAGTCTATGTAGATTGCATCTATTGCTTTGCCCTGATCGAGTTGTGTAGTCCATATGTTTTTGCATTGTAAGAGTTGCAGATTACATGATAGTTTTTTCCTGAAATCAAATTGTTTAAATAGAGACCAAATATTAGGATGATTAATTTAGGTCTTCTAATTGTCTGCCAGAACATGAGAGGAGGAAGAGGAAGAGAAGGTAGTGACAGCAGAAAAGCTTAAAATTGAAGCAACATAAGCCTGACTATTGTTTTTCTTCTGCTCACTTCTGAATTTCTAGACTTGCCAAAATAAGAACTTCCTCCTCTGCTCCTTTCTGCATGTTGCATAAATTACAAGATAAATATTACAATTATTTTAAACCTAGCATGTTCTCAAATAAAAAACAATCCCTTTGAGAGGGAGCTAGTATTCAAGGAGGTAGAAACTGTATCTAGTTGTTCAGCTTGGCTGAATTGCAAGAGACAGCTCATAAACCTAAAAGACACATTTTTATAGAAGACGGGTTGGTTTGTTTAATTCACCATTTGATTTTTTTAAGTGAAATATACAGCATCACTGTAAAGCACCTGCTGTTCCCAGCTTCATCATAATGTGTAATGTAGTGGAATTAGCAATAGAAATGCAGTTAATCGCATTTCTCATTATGAGTGGATAATTTATATAAGGGTGGACATAAATTTTGGTGTTTGCATTTTCTAAGTTGTTTATAAAGTTAATTAAATATGTTCTTTCTCTACTGTCTCCCTCCTGGGGTAGAAAAATAATACTTACCAGCCCAAATTATTCTAAGAACCTTGTCAAATTCCCTAAGTGGATGCAAAGAAGGTGTGAAGAAAGGAAGATATTAACATTTATAGTACATATCTCAGCTTCAGCCTCCAAAAGTTCGCCTGAAAACCTGAACTGACTCCCCATATTTACATATTGTATTTCTGAACCAGTCCAGTCTGCCTTTAATATACACTGATTGTCAATCAGACCAGTAGAAAATTGACTTTTTCTGTGAAGATTTCATGTTTAATGGAACTCTTTCTCATGGGAGATATATCTGGAATCATCAATCAACCTTTTAAGCAGACCTTAAAAAGTTATCCATTTTGAATTGTTTTTTACAAAGTGGCTAGGAAGATTTCATAAAAATTTCTTCATTCATAAATCTGATGGTTTTAAATTCTATTAATTGTTAAATATACTATTTACGAGTGTATTTCTAGTCAATGAAACCTCTCAAATGGCTAAATCCTGCAAGTGTGATATTACAATTTTCCCACTCTTAAGTCTTTCCTGTTTCTTTCATTGATTATTAAACAATTGTGGACTCCTGCCTCATTTGTGTGATGGTTTCCTAAGCCATATTGTTTCCCGCATTCTTCAAGGTTGTCCGTGCATTCCATTACATCATGTTAGATGGTCTACATTGAGAATATGGATTAGGTACAGGTTGAGCTCAAAAACACCTTTGTGGCTCTCGGCACAAGAAGCATTTTAAAGGCAAGAAATAATAGGCAAATACAAATAGTTGACTTATTGTGAAATACTAGAATTTTGTCACAAGGAATACAAAATAAATTCAAAGGAACATAATTGCCAATGGTTTCCTTATTTACAGTTATTAGAAACATTTAAAGGAGACGAAAGAGTTTATGGTTCTGAACATTGTAAGACTGAGTTTGAAATGGATTTGTTTATTTATTTATCACCTTTATACATTGTCATTTTCAATATTAAAGTGAATCTTGGCTTACAGATTAAAACATCTATAAAATCTGTACAAAAAAACCTCCCAAAAATCAAAAGACTACATTAAATAGAATTAAAAGGACAGAAGTAAAAAGACAGAGGCACTGGCCTAAGTCATTGATTATCCCAGGGTTGCATATTGCCCTTACATCCCTATGCCAGTTGACAGAGCCAAGTTTTCACACTCATGCAGAAGGCCAAAAACATTTATTTATTTATTTATTTATTTATTTATTTATTTATTTATTTATTTATTTATTTATTTATTTTTACTTATTTATTTATTTATTTATTGGTTTTCTATACAGCCCTCTCCCTGCAGGGACTCGGGCAGTGTATAACCAAAGTTAAAATACAGTACAAATACAATATTTAAAAAACAATTTAAAAGATTAAATATGGTGGCTCAAAGATAAAACTCAATCAAGAGTATAAAAGACTAAAACCAATTAAAACCAATTTAAACCCTATAAAACCCTAGGCCAGACTGGCTTGATGAAATAGGTATGTTTTCAACGCGCACCAGAAGGTCGAAAGGTCAGGGATGGTCCTCATCTCCGGGGGCAATTCGTTCCAGAGGGAGGGTGCCCCCAAGGAGAAGGCCCATACCCTCAGGGTCACCAGCCGTCCAGCCAGCGGCACCCCAAGGAGGCCCTCCCTATGGGAGCACACTGGGCGACGGGAGATCGATGACGGCAGTAGGCAGTCCCGTAAGTACCCAGGTCCCAAGCCATGGAGCGCTTTAAAGATAGTCACTAATACCTTGAATCGCACCCGGAAGGCTACCGGGAGCCAATGCAGCTCACGCAAGAGTGGCGTAACATGGGAGCTCCGAGAAGCCCCCAAAACCTTACACACATGTAAAGAAAAGACAACGAAACAAATAGCTTTCTGTCGGTATGGTCTCTGGTGATGAGCCGAAAGACAGAAAAGAAAGCAGTATGCTTTCTCCCTTAATTGGGGCTTAACAGGGTGTTGTAATACAAAGTATATACTTATTCCCCTGCCTCTGCTGATAAGGAGAGAGCCAGATGGTGTAATGGCAATTACAACTGCCTCACATGTAATACTTCCCTGGTTCGAATCCCAGTAAGGGTATGGCTAGCTGAAGAGAGCTAACAAGCTCGAAATAGATCTATACTAGTCTCCCTTATTTATTATTTAAAAAATTATCAGCTTAAAAACCTTACACACATGTAAAGAAAAGACAACGAAACAAATAGCTTTCTGTCGGTATGGTCTCTGGTGATGAGCCAAAAGACAGAAAAGAAAGTAGTATGCTTTCTCCCTTAATTGGGGCTTAACAGGGTGTTGTAATACAAAATATATATATATATAGCCATCATGCTGTAACTTTTCAAGCAGACCTTGAAAAAAGCAGAGCACAGAAAGGAGCAAAAATAGTAATCCAAATTAATTAAAGGCATAAAATTCAAGAAAAAATACTTGTATATTATGAAAAGTAGAAGGTTGTAGATTATCTTTGCTATGCTTAATTAGGCGTTTATTATTTAATCTTATTTCTATTAATTTATATCAGGGGTGGGATTCTACCAGTTCGGACCAATTCTATAGAACCCCTTGTTAACTTTCTAAGCAGTTCGGAGAACTGGTAGTTAGAAGCAATCTCCTTTTGTTTTTTTCCACCCTTATTACTTTCTTGGCAGTATGTCTAGATTTATTGTCTCTGAAGGAAGTTTTTTCCTTTCCTGATATTTTCTTAAAGGGGAAGGGTTGTTTTAAGCTTTTTACATTGCTGTTGGGAGGAAATACTCTCCTGGAAATACTTCCAGCCGGCAATGATAAGCACTTTATAAGAAATAATTGAATAATGAAGCAGAGCTGCGGAAAGTCGCTTTTTAATGACAAGGAACCAAGATGAGTGACATTCAGCAAGGCTTCTTGGCTAGCTAGAAAGATTGACATTCAAACATGAGTTTACATATCCTTTCTGAGTTTTGGTCTAAAACTGGTTTTTGGCGAAGGTTAATTCTGTGCTTGGTGACGTTTAATCCTGTGTTTATTGATGGGATAATTTTCCCTATTCAGCTTTGTTTGGAAGGAAAAAGATTAATCTCTGTTCCTGAAAAGAAACTGGGTTAAGAAATCTGGCTAGTTCCTGTGTGTATTTGTTCTGGTAATTGGTTTAACAAGCAACAGCTACTATTGTGATTTAATTATCTGTATTGTATTTGAATTTTTTTCCTTTCCTCATGGTTTCTTTTTCTATCTGGGAGGGGGTCTTCCTTCACTACTTTAGTGGTATCTGGCACTGTTCTTTTGGGGTGGCAGGATGCAAGGTTGGCACTGATTGGCAGGATGCAAGGTTGGCACTGATTTTTTGCTGCCTTTCTGGGGGGCATGTGACCTTTTCCTTAGGATATCTTGTGAGGTGAGTGAGACCAGCTGGTATCTTTAAGTGGTGCAAATGGATCTAAGGATTGCTTCTTCTGAGTGTGCTCTTTCTGGAAATCTTAAATGACCTCTCTACTAAAGGCTTTCACTTTATAACCAAGAGTTGACTGCTGATAGTTATCACTGAATTTTAACTATTTAAATTTCTCAAGGTGCTCTGGAACTCTGACTACTGATTTGTAACTCTGGCTTGCAGGTAGTTTTAATCTAATGATTGGTATTTAGGACAGCGTTTTGCAAGCAAAGAAGCTTTTTGTATTTTTGTACGGGAAATCCTTGACTTACAGTAGTTCATTTACTGACCATTCAAAGTTACAATGCTACTGAAAAAAGTGACTTAGGACCGTTTTTCACACTTACGACCATTGCACTATCCCACTGTCATGAGACGCCAGGCGAGAAGTGCCCGTTGACATGAGTGACATCGAGTTGGCCACGCCCACCCAGTCACATAACCACCAAGCCACACTCACCAACTAAGCCACGCCCACAGAACCAGTTGCTAAAAAAATTGAATTCCACCCCTGATTTATATATATTGAACTGTTTTATGAAGGTGTCAGCCTTGAAAATCATGATAACATTTTTAGAAGGAAACAAATGTTAAATGATTCCTTGTTTTTATTCCTCTTTAACACAGGAAGATCTCCAATGTAAATCCCACTATTGTCAAACCCGCACTGAGTCTAGTTAGACATAACACATATATATGTATGTGGACAAAGTTAATACATCATATTGATTGAGAAAAATATCTGTAGCTCATGGTTGGAAAAAAAAACAACTAAGCTCAGAGAGCATCAAGGACCCCTCATTAATACATCATGCTAAGACATACTGCAGCCTGGTTCACTTGACAATGGTTTGTGTATCTATGGCTAGATATTAATCATCTGTTAATCATCTAGCACTTAATGCAAGCTGCCTGCAATTAGTGCAGGCTCGAATCCCTCTAGGCTCAAGATTGACTCAGCCTTCCATCCTCTCAGGGTAGGTAAATTGAGGACCCAAGATTGTTGGGGGCAATAAGCTGACTTTGTGAAAATGCCGCTTGGGGGTCCAAAAGCCCTAGTAATAAGCAGGCATATACAATGGAATGAAGGCTATTGCTGAGCACTTAACATGGTGCTCCATAGACTGTAAGACTGAGTCTCCGGAGAAGGGCAGCATATAAATGCAAATATATATATATTGGATAAACATAGCCAACCTGTGTAATTCAACCAACCAAGATTAAATAAACATGTTTATTGCTGTAATATTGCACATTCTTGCAAGTTGTTACTTCTGACATTAATGCCAATATGAACAAACAAAGTTACATGGACAGCAGAATGACCTGTATTACTTTAGTTTCCAGGCAATCATTGTCAATACAAGTGATGAAGGTATAAACAAACTTCTGAAAATCAAAAAGAAAGTTTTTTAAGCAAGTCTCTTTCTTGCTGTGATGGTTGATCACAACTATATTTATCTGAAAGAAAAACTAGGTTATTTCTCCCAAACATTAACTTTAAATTGAGAAGATTATGTCTTATTTATGGTAAACAGTTTGGTGCTAAAAAAATCTCTTAGAGATATGATTTAATTTTAAAAGCAATAGTGTGTTTTAATGGACTCCAGTTTACAGCTATTTAATTCTTGAAAATTATAAAAATTTTGAATTATTTGTTTTATGCATTCAGTATTTGCCCAATTAACATTTCCAGTCATTTATTTCCATTACCTTGACAGCGAGATCTCTCAAAATGATGCACTGGAAACCATAGAATCAGATGTTTTCTCCCACCTGCCCAAGCTTTATGAAATGTAAGTAATTTATTTATTTAAATTTCTATACCGCCCCCTCTCCCAAAAAGGGACTCGGGGCGGTGTACAGCCTACTAAAAATGGAGTATATACAATAAAAACAAATTAAATGACATGAATCCGGCCGAATCCCTTCAGATATAAAATTCCAAGGTTTAAAATGCCAGGATTAAATTAAAAAGTTAAAATTTAAAAATTTAAAAACCGAATTAAATTAAAACCCCATAAACCGTTTACTGGGCCAGGCCAGCCTGTTGGAAAAATAAGTAATAAATGGATCTGAAAATAGAAAATCTCATTAAAAATGTAATGAACTAATTGATGAAATGATATAAATGTTATTTATATTTATCAAAAGAAAAGGGGGCAAAAGTCTATTTCTATCCCACCATTGGTAACGGCCATGACCTCTTTTCCTTGCAGCCTGAAAAAAAATGCATTTTTTTTATTTTTAAAAAAATAGAAATTAGCCCTTGGCTGCCATTTCTTCACTTCTAGACTGAGTAGAATCACTATAAGGCATCATCCACCAAACATTCTCATGGAGGGTATTATGAAGGTGTGGTACCATCAGTGAAAAGGCTGCCTCTTTTTTCTTGCTTGCCTAATATTAAAAATGGTGGCACTTGGGAGAAGTTTCAAATAATAATCTAGGATGATAAACAGTTTCAAAAGGGAAGCATTGAAGCCCTTATATACTCAATGAGTTGTAAGGAATGATGGATTTGGAGTAAAGAAAGGAATTGCCAGATGGATCATAATCCTTGAACAGGTAAATTTTCAAAATAAGCTCTGGCCAAAATCAAATTCATAAACTCAATTTATCATGTTATAAGTTAGTCCTTTAATAAGAACAGATCAATAAAAAGATACTAATAGTTTATTTACAATAAGCTTGTACTTGAGCTATAGTTTTCATAAGTAAATGTACATATTAATTACACTGACATCAGAAAAGTATTTTCTGTAGGGTAATGGTCCTCAGGAGATGGTGGTGACTTCACTAAGCTTTATTTTCTGTAAACATGTAACTCAATATCAAGGTTATAGTGAAATTTTATATTTGACAAGCTACATACAGCTTGGTAAGTAAATATTGCTTACTCATTCTGTTATCTCTCAAAGAACAAGACTTGAGTCTTTACAATGCATATTCTTATGGACATTTTTCTTTTTTCCTTATAGAAGGATTGAGAAAGCAAACAATCTTGTTTATATTGATAGACATGCATTCCAGAATCTTCCTAGTCTCAGATATTTGTAAGTTTATAATTTATGTAACTGTTTCAAATCAAGTTATTTTTACATACAGTATTATTTTTGTTTTCTCTACACAATAACCACCCAGTCAATTTCTTTCATGTAATTAACACAACTGCTCCTGTTGTGAAATCTGTTCGTAGTCCCAGTTCAAAAATGAAAGTTTTGATGATGGCAATATTATTTTATTTCTGGTTCTGTAGCTTATGCATTTACTGCTATATATTTTTTAGTGTTTGTAGAATGTAACTGTGGGAATAAAATGGAATTGTCCCTTGGTAAGTGTGGCAGCTTCTTCCTTCTCCCATTTCTGTATATGAAACATGTTGTAAGCTTCTAAAGCCTTTTGGGAAAAAATAAACAGCATAATTCTAAGAACTACAAGTCACTATTAGAAATATATCTCTAATTCTGTTATGTTTAAGGAGCAAAGGGCAATTCTGCTCTTCCCTTTGCTACCATAATGATCCACATAATGATCCAGAAGAGCATTCTGGTTCTAAGAGGGTTTGTTTTTAATGTACTCCATTGACTTAATTGAAGCCATAGATGGAAAGCAGGTTAGTGGGGTGGAGAGGGAATGGGATTTTGCAGTAACCTTCCCCCAGGAGTGGGGAGGGAATGCAGATTTTACAGTATTCTTCCCCTGCCACGCCCACCAAGCCATGCCCACCAAGCCAAGCCATACCCACAGAATCAGTAGTAAAAAAGATTTGAATCCCATCACTGTAGTGAAGGGATAGTCAACTGGAAAAAGCCTACTAGCTCCTTTACTATCTTCTTACCATTCTGTGGTTACTGTCAGATATTGGAATAGAATTAGCACTTTTCATGCGCATCAAAGATTCATTCATGCAGCCTTGTCTACAATAGATGCTCTCTTTTTCCCAAGTAGCTCATATATTCTTTCCATATATGTATTAAACTTGGAAACAGGCAAATATTAATGGTAGAAAACAAAGGCTACACATCCTTTTGGTTGAAGAAACAAGCTTAAGGATATAATAGCCCTTTGTGTTGTTATTGTTTCACTTTTCACAACCAAAGGCCTTTTTTTTTTAACCGCTGCCTTAATTTGTGATGGAGATACAAAAAGTCAGGCTCAGTTTGATTTGGGGAATTGTGACCCATTTGATACTATGCTACTATTCCTTATTTGAATTCCTAAAAACTATGGTCTATACCTGAGGCAAATTCTACAATTTGTATTGTGGGTTTTTTTTATTATTTTTGGCACTGCAATGTATTCACAAATGCTATGCCAGACCAATTCCTTCCCAGTTTTATTTCACACTGATCAGTTGATGAGATATAATGAAAAGGCAAAAGCACCTCAGCATTTCATCACAGCATTACACACTCCACTGAGAAAACTTGAGTGGCTTTTTAAAAACTTAATGAATAAAGAAAAGGGACAGAGCTTCAGATACCACTGCAAAATTTAATTCTCCATTTCTTTCAGGCACCACATTATTTATTATGCACTATCTTCAAATTTTTGTGTTAGAAGGAAAGATGCCAAAAAAGGGGATTATTTGCTTATTGCTTCTTGCAGAGTCATACAATAGCTTTCTCCGGTTGCAATACATCCTTGACTTACAGCCACAATTGGGATTGGAATGTCAGTTGTTAAGTGACATGGTCATTAAACTGGATTTGATTTGTATGAACATTTTCTCTTCAGTCGTTAAGCCAATCTCATGGTCATTAAGTATAAGCTAAAGAACCATATTGCTGGAGAAAATCTATGTGATTGCCAAGAAATTTACTTTGAATTGTTTATGAATAAATATAATCTAGTCACTTTCATAAAACACTACAGATAGTCTTCTACTTACAACTACAATTGAGCAGAAAATTTATGTTGCTAAAGTGAGAAATTTGTTAAGTGAGTTTTGCCCCATTTTAGAACTTTTCTTGCCCCGTTTGTGAAGTGAATCACTGCAGTTGTTAAATTAGTAACTCCATTGTTAAGTGAATCTGGCTTCCCCATTGACTTTGCTTGTCAGATGGTCACAAAAGGTGATCTTATGACCCAGGACCTTGCAACCGTCATAAGTATGAACCAGTTGCCATTCATCCGAATTTTGATCACATGACCATGGAGCTGCTGCAATGGTCATAAGTGTGAAAAATGGCCATTAGTCACTTTTTTCAGTGCCATTGTAACTTTGAATAGTCACTAAACAAACTATTGTAAGTTGAGAACTGTAGTCATTCAGTCCACAGACCTACTAACTATATGTGAAATAGGGAGAGCTGAAAAAATTAAAAGAAACACAAGCAGCTTCACCATTGAATAGATATTCTTAGGAAGTCACTCAGCCTGGCCACATTCTGGCATACTGAGTAAGACAAGAATAGATTTGCCACCCCTCCTTCTGAGATGCAAAGAGCAGAATGTCATCAGTATTCATAGGCTCTTGGCTGTTGTGCTTAAAAGCCTTCCTTTGCATGCTGTTTTGCTCTCAAGCAAATGCTGTGAGGATATGAAATAAGTCAGATAATAAACCGCTATTAGACTGTGAATGGCAAGAATGATGGAAACAGTGCAGAACATAATGATACTGATTGGAAGGTTGGCTTTGGAATGGAACTAGTTGTTCCTTATGTTGGATATGTGACTTACTGCCACATACTCATTAGTCCCTCTGTGACACAAGTTCTTTGTTGCTTCTTTTCATATTTCAAGAATCTCTTCAGAATCCTCATAAGTGTAAGGACAAAACTTGCTTTTCCCCTTTTAGTTTCAAATGTTGTAGCTGAGAACTATGCAGCATATCTGTATAAAGTTATTTATTAAAGTCAGAAATAATGTCAGTGATAACATCACAAGATCATTCTGGGACAGCCTTCTGCAGTCTAGTACTCTCTGGTTCTGTGGGATTATAAATGCCATTGTTTTTAACTGTTCTTGCTATCCTCCAAATATATTGAATTAACAGCAGAAGTGGTATTCAGCAGGTTCTGATCAGTTCTGGAGAGCCAATAGCAGAAATTTTGAGTAGTTTGGAGAACTGGCAATCACCACCTCTGAATGGCCCCGCCCCCATCTATTCTCTGCCTCCCAAGTCCCAGCTGATCGGCTGGGTCTTCTTTTGTTGCCCTGCATAGGAAAACGGAGCTGGAAAACAGGTTAATGGGGTGGGGAGGGAATGGGATTTTGCAGTAATCTTCCCCCTGGAGTGGGGTGGAAATGGATATTTTACAGTATCCTTCCCCTGTCAAGCCCACCAAGCCATGCCACGCCCACCAGCCCATGCCCACAGAACCAGTAGTAAAAAAAATTGAATCTCATCACTGATTAACAGTGAACATTCTGGCTTGCTGTGAGGGCATCCATGTTGAGAAGGCATTTTTCATAAGTCCCTCATTCCTCACACAGCTAATTATGACTATATATTTATGATTATAAATTATGACTATATAATTATGATTATATATTTTCTCTTCTTTTAGGTTAATATCGAACACTGCCGTCAGATTTTTGCCTGTTGTTAACCAAGTACACGCTTTGCACCAAGTTGTGTTGTAAGTTTTTCCTGGATATTTTTCCAGCTTTAATTTTAGGAATATATATATTGCGTGTGTCAGAGAGAGAGAGAGAGAAAGACAGACAAACAGACAGATAGAGGAGAGTAAAGCAAAGAGAAATAGATGTTTAAGGAGATTCCCAGTCATCCAGGTCATAGTTGTCCCAAACGTGCTTCTTCAAGAGGCAAATGGAATTTCTTGTTTTTCTTTGAAGATGTATCACTGGAAACATCATTGGTAGCTTTCAAAAAGAGACTGGAATTCCATTTGTCAGAAATGATGTAAGGTCTCCTGCTTGGGCGGGGGGTTGGACTAGATGACCTACAAGGTCCATTCCAACTCTATTATTCTGTTCTGTACTTCTCATGCAAGAAGCTTCTTCAGCTCTGACTGAATGGTGGGAATAGAAGGATTTATATTCCTGTTATACTCAAGGAGTATAAATCCTTCCATTTCCCCACCATCTAGTCAGAGCTAAAGAAGCTTCTTGGGTGAGGAGTGAAACGTCTTCAAAGAAAGTCCAGTTGCCTCTTGAAAAAGCAACTTTGGGAAAGAGAAATAGGAGACATAAATTAAAATAGATTCCATTCAGATTACAGTTTAGCTCATACAAATCTTCAACAGAGCAAAATCTCAGATTTTAAACTTGCAACACAAAGATGAAAATAGAAATGGATAGAGGATAATACATATTTTATTTCTGGAAATTCTTGAGTACTGTATATCCATTGTATCCATGGATAATTACAAAAGTTTCAAAGTGAATATACCTTCAGAATTGAACAATAGTTCAAATTAAAATGATGTAGCTATGCACAATTATTTTTAGTAAAATGCAGTTATCAACATCATGTGAACATATTTCCGGTTATGCAGGGACTTCCCCTCCATCTCTTTCACATGTACCTACATGCTCTTCCCCAAATCTGCTTCAGAGAGCTCCTAGCCTTCTCCAGAGCAAGCACCGGGACAAAGTAAAAAGCTGCAGAGGGAAGGAGCAATTCATTCTCCTTATATCTGTTGCAGCAATAAATAATACACACCACTGGAATTAATTCATAAAATACTTCTGAAGACAACAAAGCCATTTTGTGCAAGGAAACTACATACCATTAGCATTTACACAAGAATAGGTTCCCAGAAGAAAATAGGATTTATCTTCAAACTCTCTGTTTAAAATAGACTTTGACCTTTCTTTGTTAATTTCAAATTCTGTTATGCTAATAGTGATTCACAGCAAAGGCAGCATTAAGTGTGGTGATTTCTGGTTGGAGGTTCAGTCACACACAAAAAGAACTTTGCTACATACCAGAATTTAGTCCTCAAAAAAGTTTTATTAGTTGTTATATAAAGTATTTATTATATATTTGCATTTTTATATGATTGTAATTATGCTCTCATTTTATTTTGACTTTGGTATCTACTACTATAAAATCTTTCCTCCCCACCTCCAAAAAACTGCTAAAGTTTAAGGAATGAGAAAAAAAAGAGGTGCTGCCTTGTATTTCAACAACACAGTATGAAAATCCATGTTTGTATCCCTTCCCTTGTCTTTTCTTTTAAACTCAGAGATATTCAAGACAACATAAATATTCGCAAAATTGAAAGAAATTCTTTTCTGGGCCTAAGTTCTGATCGTGTTGATATGTAAGTTACATCTGATTTTATACATATACATGTTATTTATTTTTGCCTATTTGCATGTATGTCAATCTTTCATTATCTCAGAACTTTTAAAATTGAGTTTTATGAACTGTTATTCAAATGTATTATATTAAAATAGTGCTGTCTTGAAAAAAAGGAAACAAGAAAATGCCAATTTCCTTTACAAATAATGACAGATTGGCATCTGAGCAATAAAAATCACTTTAGCTTCTATTGTTGCTGATTTATCCAGCTCAATCTCTTTTCTCATCGCATTACCAGTTTCTGCTTACAGCATGTCCTATATAGTGCTCCTTTTTCCATGTCCTCATTTTCTCAAGTTTATATTGCTTAACCTACATTTTTTTAAAAATGCAGGTGCTATAGTGGGCTTTGGATTTACTACAGCTTTCCAACTGATTAAATTTCATGGATGTGAAAACAGGCTTCAGTGCTGACAGAATTGAATTGCTTTACCCCTTTTGCATTCAGTGTCCCCCCCATTCTCTTTCTCAGTATGAAGCACATTTAAAAATTAATGATGCTCCCATTCCTTCCCCTTTTCACATGCCAAGACACTCTCATATCATTCAAGTGCCACTCAAAGTCAGCAGGATGGCTTCTTATTTCCTGTCAGCTCCCAACATTCTTTTCCTTCATTAAACGATGGGGAGAGCAGCTGATTATTTGATACACTTGTGCATAATGTTAATATATCATTACTGGCTACTTCACAGGACAGTGTCATGCTGCCTGCTTGGAACCTTTGTGCAGGAGCAATCATGTCTTTTAGTAAATCAGCGTGCAGCCTTGACACTTCTGTCTATTGGGTATAACAGAATATATATATATTTGTATGTGGCAAAGCAGATGCCTGCTTTCTCCCGCTATCATTATGAGAATGGCCAACATTTGCTTGTGCCATTTCCAGAAACTTCATTCAGAGATGCTTTCTGGCCAAGGACAAGTTAAATAGAGTTCAATCTGGGCGGTTTGGGCACTTCTCTGTTCCTCTTTTGCAACATATTATATGTTCCTGTCTCTGTTTTATATCTAGTCGCATAAAACAATGGGTGGGGGAGGATTCCTTATGACTGTTCTCTAAGCTGCTAAAATAATGGATTCTTCTGAGTTGGTCAGCATGACCTTCTGCAAGATCCTGTCCAATTCTGTACTACTGAAGATTTTGGTAAGGTATTGCTGTGAGCAGTGCCTCTTAAAACCAGGCAAAAGGCAGCTGATTGCAGACAAAATTCAAGTGTGTGGTCTAATAAGGTACACATGATGAGCAGTGATAAATCTTCCATTTTCCTCACTGAAAAGAAGGAAGATTAAGAAAGGCCCATGTGTGTAGTAAGAAGTTAATTTGCATTGCAACTGGTTCTAAAAACAAGCCTTCACAATTTACTTGGCTCGCTGCAAGAAATCCTATGACACCGTAGAACAGTTTCTGGAAATCTTGTAAGAGGCATAAATCAAGTGTTAATGCTGGAGCTCAGCTTCCATCTTAATTGGTTCCTTCATGTATTTATTCATTTTATATACTGTCTTTCAGTTCTTTGAACACTCAGTAGATTTAACAATATAGTAACACAGGATGGAAATAATATAATCATAAGGCAATTAAAACAGCAAATGCTAAAATCATTTACATTTGATGGGCAAGGCTAAAGAGATATATTTCCATTGCTCTTTTAAAAATGAAAAATGTGCTTCAAATGCAATTCTTGAATTCAATCACAAGCAGCAACCCAGGCAAAGGTCTTCTCCCACATGCTCACAATATCTTCTTGAGCACTGTCCAGCTCTCCTGCCCTACCTAAATATTTTTAAAGTTAAAATTAAATGCATTCCATAAACAGTCTTATAAAATAAAAATAATGGATAACTGCAGCTGAGCATAAGCAGGATCTCCTGTTCAAAGGAAAAATCCAAAAATCTAAGTGAAATAAAGAACATCCTGGGAACTAGTTCACCTTATTTTAAAACCTATTCTTTGAAAATCCCAGACAGCCATCGGTATAATCTCAACCATCAATATGATATGAAAGGCAGTATAGTGCAATCTAAAGCTATGTTCATATTTTAGCTATCATACTGCAGACTAAATGAGCATCTTCTGTATTCTTTCATCCATATTATTTATAACGATGTTAAGCAAGAAGACCCAGGAGAAAACCCTGTAGCAGATCCTTTTTCTCTGATCTCTAACCTAATGAAGATCTGCCAATGAGCATTATTCTAGCCTTCCAAGAGCCTCCTGTCAGGAAGTAATTATCTGTTGGGTGACTTCTCAATCTGAATTTTCCCTCAAAAACAGGTGTTTGTTATTTGGAGGTCCACCTCATGATTAGGTCTTCTCTCCACTGCCACAAGAGCTTATGTCAGCGCACCTGACATTGAGGCTCTTTCTCTCTGGTTTGTCACCTCCAAAGGCATTATGGAAGATTTTTTGGTAAGCTGTGATAGATTCTGACATGTATTGAAGATGTGACACCAAAGGGCACATGCCTTTCACTGTCAAAAGGGTAATCTCCCCTACCAAGAACATAATTGATTTCCACATCAACCTTCACACACCCTCTCGGACCTTAGATAAATGTATCGCTTGAATGGGCAAGTTTCACTCTGGATTAGAGACCAAGTGTGAAGGATTTCTGACAGTTTAATTAAATGATTCATTGTTAACCCATCACTCAGGCTTGCCACTTTGGGTTAAAAGTGAATGAACCTTACCAAGTCACAATAAGACAGGGAAGAAAGCAAATTATGCGGGAGGAATGATAAATATAGATGACTGTAGATTGTTTGGGTCTAAGCAAGGAGCCGGAAAAGTATATTAACTTCATTGTTTCCTGAGGAACAAATTCTCAGCAGGCTTTGAGATTCCATGGGTGGACGACTTGGGTTTTATTATCATTCCATTATTTTGCTAGCACATTCCATATTCAAAGGAATAGTATATTCTAACATATTAAATGCTTGCATAGAGGAGTGGTTACAGAAGGAGGGCTGAGATTGTAAAATGTAAGTTCAGATGACCAAGAACTAGCTTGAATAGAAAGGGCTGAGAAGTGGGCTCACTAAACTAATTTAATTATCTTTGAATTATAATTATCTTTAATTATCTTATTAGGAACAATGTAACTGAAATATAAAGAGAATATATCCCTATTCCAATATGTTTACAATCTGCCCCAGGAAAGGAGACGAAAGCAGGGGTAAACAGGTGACCAATGCATGCCTGTTCATTTATACCTATTCATACTGTATCTGTAATACATACCATAGTGCTATCTTCATATTCTACTATAAGGAAGTGTGAGTAGGTATAAATTATTTAAATATGCATTCTGCCTCTATTTATCCCTGTTTCCACTTCTTTCTCCCAATTCTGTGACAATGTGAGGACAACTCTAGCAAGCAACTAATCTTTTTGTATTATATAATACACTGTTAGTGCTAAACAAACACAGACATTTGATATTTGAAAAAATGGTAAGATTTGACTATATAATAAAATTTTACTGTAGGATAAACCTGAAAATTTTAAGTTAGTATTCTTACTGGTGAATTGCAAGTTAACTAATAAATTAATAAATAATTTACATTGAGAAAACCAAACAAATCCAACAATACAAACAGAAAAAATTAACTTAAAACATAATTTGAAGTAGGAATAAATAGCAAATAGTTAAGAATCTCTTAAGAATCAACAGACAGAGGAAGTAATCCTACATCCTTTTAATCAGAGCATGGAGATATCCCACAAAAAGTTTTTAAAAGATACATTCTCATGATTTCCTTTTATTTCATCTCTAGCCTGATTTTTCATCTCTAGCCTATTTAGCTATTTCAGTTCAAACTAGCATTAACATCCTCTTTTATCATGATTTTTTTAATTTATTCCCAGCTTTATTATTTTTTATAAAGAACACCAGGCAGCAAACAATCTAATATGCCTCTTTCCTCCTATTTACTTCACAACAACAACACTGTGAGGTGGATTGGGTTGAGGGAGAGAGAGTGAATAGCTCAAGATCATCCAGGTGGCTTTCATGGCTGGATTGAAACTCACCAGGTTTCTAGTCTGGCTCACCAGGTTTCTTGTCTGGTTTCTAGACCAAACTGGCTTTCATAATCTTCAGTACTTCCTTATATATATATAGTCGAATGCCCTCTCCCCTTCATCACTGGGCATTGCCCTCCATGGCAATTTTCCTTGAACTGCTGGACAAAAATTAGATACCTAATTTATACTATTATCTGCTGTAGTAACCAATTGGTGCTTCAGAAAGTGCCCACTAGAAACTTCGTGGACTTTTTGAATTCATGAATTCGCTGTTTGTTTTTAAGAGAGAGGGATCTGTTTTTTTAAATGTTAGTTTAATACTCTTTTGAAACTTTTGTTTAAAAATAAGGTCTAGACCATAGACATTTAAATTAGAAGAACGCTAGATCTCTGTTCATGAATAGCCTGATTGAAGGACACAAAAAAGCATAATTTTGCCTTTTACTTGACACTCGGGAGACTTTAAAGGCAGCTACATTCTCTGCCCTCGGCACCCATCTGCACTCTTAAGTGCTTTAGCACAGTGGTCTCCAACCTTGGCAACTTTAAGACTTGTGGACTTCAAGTCCCAGAATTCCTCAGCCAGTTTTGCTGGCTTGAGGAATTCTGGGAGTTGAAGTCCACAAGTCTTAAAGTTGCCAAGATTGGAGACACCTGTTTTAGCACACATTAAAGAGTGGTTGATCCTTGTTTTTTCCCCACCACTAGGTAGTATACAATGGGAAAATCCTGGAATTTCCTCAATCTTTTTCTTGAACTTGTTCCTCATTAAGACTAGTGGGGGAGGGGAACTGGAAGAATGCATCAAGTTGATGCAACTGTGTTTAAGAAAAATGTATTGTTATTAAATTAACTGAACAACAGAGTTTGTACTAAAAGTCTTTTAGAGGTTAAAAAAAACATTTTTTTCTTGCAGAAGACTGAATAAAAATGGAATATGTGAAATTGAAAACCATGCCTTCAATGGAACTATCTTGTCTGAGCTGTGCGTATATTTGTATTGTATTGTATTGCACTGCATTGCATTGTATTGCATTGTTAGGTTAGGTTAGGTTATGTTTACATTACATTACATTACATTACATTACATTACATTACATTACATTACATTACATGGAAATTTTTTAAAGATTTCCTATGAAATAGTTACTGCAGCAAAAACTTTCATTTCACTTTCTCACTGCTTAAAAGTATAACATGTTCTCTAAACTATGGTTATATTAGCAAGAAATATTTTTGTCCTATGTAAGTAGCATAAGGGAGAAGAAGAATGAATTTTACCAAAGCTTTGTACTTTATATATTCTCTCTGCCCAATATCTGGAATAGAATGTATATACTTGCTTAAAGGACTAATTTGTTGCATCAAAGCTTGTGCCAGGCTTTCTAAATCTAGGACTCTGTCATAAGGCATCTAGAAGGCACCATTAAGAAAAACATGTAATTATAAATAGATAAATTATTTGAATGGAGAATGATAAGTAAGTTAGATACCAAAGACAAAATCTCAAAGTTCTTAAGTTTTGAAATATTCCACAAGAATACAAATGCTACCTATATCCCTGAATATTGGAATCAGCTGACAATATTCCAAACAGGAGGTCATTTTTCGTTTTCAGAATGGAACTGTAGAACGCAGGACAAGGGTCTTCAAACTTGGCAAGTTTAAGATTTGTGGACTTCAACTCCCAGAATTCCTGAGCTAACATGACTGGAGAAGGAATTCTGGGAGTTGAAATCCACAAATCTTAAAGCTGTCAAGTTTGAAGACCCCTGCTATAGACTAACCTTTGACTTAAAAGAACATATTCTCCAAGATGGCATCTTCAGTTGGATGGAAACTGCCATACCAGAATTCCCAGTGAACATGACCAAGAGAAATCTAAATTAAATGAAATCATTTAAGCAATGCAATTAGTTGAGTGAAAGGATGAAATTAAATCAGAATTTTCCAAACTTGTAAACCAGGGTTCTCAGACCTTTCTGAAGCCATATATTGCTGACATGGAATGGTTCTCATGATGAAATTGTAATGAAATTAAATGGTTATGGTCATGTCCTGAAATCGTCAGACCCAAAATAGTCATTTACCAAATGCAACTGGTAAAGATCTCCCCTTTGTTTCTAGCTCTCCCGGGATTCATGCCAGCATAGCTTTCTTTATTATAGGGACTGACGGATACATTTCCAAGCGACACATAACATTGCAGCAATATTTATTTTCTGAAGGAAGCTTATGAATGTGCATGAAGCTCATTTTTTTTCCTGGGGAAAAGTGTTGTTGGATGGCCTTTTGTTTTTCAGAAGTTTTTCGTCATAAAGCAACTTTGTCAAATGCCACAGGGAGTCTGTGAGCAATTAGAAAGGTCTTTAAAGATACATGAATATTTAGATACCTTCTTGAAGGACCTAGCTTTAAACAATTGTTATTGTTTTTTATTTATCTAACAGAAATCTGAGTGATAATTATAACCTAGAAAAGTTACCTAATGAAGTTTTCCAAGGAGCCCATGGACCAGGTTATTTGTAAGTAATAATTCTTGTTATGCACTTACCATTGCTGATGCTTGTATAATCTCAGCTAAGTAGATGTTAAGATACCATCATGGCTCACATAAAAAAATGCATGTGGCTTTATTAAATTTAAGAAGCATTTAAATTTCATCACTGCATGAATCTCTTTGCTCTGTACTATATATTTACTTTTGATTCTTTGCTCCCCTAAAGAGCACAAAATAATTAACACATAATTCCCAATTTATGATTCATTTAAGGAGCTTTGGGTATATAAAAAACTAAGGAATGTATTTCCTCATGAACTGGCAATGGATTCCAATTTTAGATAATCTAAAAGGAAGTGAGAAAAATTCATAGTCAATAGAGTTACAGATTGTAGGGATTAGAAGGAATTTAAGAGGTCATCAAGTCCAAACTCCTACTCATTTCAAGAATCCAGTAGAATCTCCATTGCAGATAGCCATTCATCATCCTGTCAAAAGTATCCACCAAGACAGAGTCCCATTTTTCTAAGCAGATTGTTTCACTACTTAATTCATCCTAATATTCCACCTGACCTGAGTCATCTTCTTTTAGTTTTCAACCATTGATTCTATCTTAATCTGACAGATTTATAGACATTTGTAGTATGTTGTTACATCTGCCTTTATATTCACTTTTATAAACATGCCCATCTCCTTTAAGATTTGGCCTCTGGGAGATAGCGGCTCCAGCCTCTTCATATCTCTTTGAAGTTACAGTGCCCAGAATGAGACCCAGTACTCCAGTTCAGCATAACCATATAATGGATAAACTAAATGAAAATTCCATATTGAGAGGCAAAAACAGGAAAGTGTTCCAGTATTTTATGGGTATGTGTATGTATGTTATTTGGCACCATATTATAATATGGATAGGTGCACCAATGATATCATCTTATTATGCTATTCTTCATTGGATAGCCAGCCAGATGTTCAGACCGGATTTGGCATTTTTGTCCACCTATCAAATCCTTTCCAAGGATTTAGGATAGGCAGGTATGTTTGATAGTCTTTAAGGTATGACCACAATATGTAAGTTATCCCAAGTAAAGCTGCCTTTTGCAATTAACAGATTGTGATTTTATCAATGCCAATGGTGTTCAAGTAGTGCTCCAGTTGTTTTGGGATTACACCGAAGATGTCTATATTATTAGTATTATCAAATTTATTTGCTGCTCATCTAGCATTTCAAGGTAACACTGATATTATAAAGGTTCATGTCACCTTTATCATTTTGGAATTATTATGATTCTGATTATAATTATTAGTAGTAATGGTATCCTTCAAATCAAAAGCAATGGAATAGATCAGGGTTAGCCTGCAAAAGAGGAATGGCTATCTGCAAAAGAGGAAGAGACAAGGTCCTGAGTACCATGATGGCAAACTCTAATATATCATATTGTACGGTATGTACAATACATTTTCACACCTTCTGATCTTTTTCAATAACCTGTTGGAGAATAAAACAACTCTACTGTGCCAATCACAAAGCCAATTTATTCTATTCATTTTTATTTAATTTTGATTGCTACTTTTGCCCATTTAATCTACCTTTTCAGGCAGGAAAGCCAACTAATCCCTCTACTGTTTTTGTATTCACGGTATCATTTACTTATATAGGGGAACAGTAACAGATTCTTCCAATTGGCCAAGCATAAATACACAGATTTAATATACTGTACAGCCAATCCATATAAAAACCACATAATTTGTTTTAACATTTCTCTAGTTACACCATCAGTATCTGCAATTGTACAACATTTCCATATTCTCATGTATTTATTATTTGCTTTTCATCACTGGGTGGGTGTTAAATATCCATTTTGGTAATTGAATAGCATTGGCTTCAAATTCCTCCTTCAACCTATGAATTTTAATTCCCATGCAAATCTTTAAAATATACTTTCTATCATTCCTTCACTTCAATTTCATCCCAAATCATTTCATCATTTTTATTTTTTATTCCTTTCACTCTGCTGCAGGCATCTTTTTAGTCATCTCCATCTATTTCCAAAATAATGTTATTTCAATCAAAATCACTCTATGTTTTCTCTGCCTCTTTTAATCTTACTTGTGCCTTGTTTTTATCTTTTTAAGCAGTATACAATATTTTTTCTCTCATCTTTATTTTTTTGCAGCACTAATTCTTTTACATGCATTTTTATCCACATGAACATTTCATCATTCTCCAAAAATACTTCTTACTCACTTTATATACAGCATTTTAATTGCTATTTGAATGAGAATTCAGAATTCAAGACTTAAGAGTCAACCATGCTATTTAATAAAAGGTTATTCATTATGCTGGAAAAAAGAACAAGAGCAAAAACATTGATTTATCTCGCAATTCTGTTTTTACCAAGCAAAAATGTTACTTCAAGCCAATCGCTCTTGTAATTGAAAATATATTTAGTGTAAGGTGACAGATGTCTAGAAGAACACTGTTCCATAAAGTTGGCCAGGAACAGAAAAAGGCAATTCATCATCTATGATACAATAGTAATAAAACAGAATAATTCTCATAAAAATAACTCAATGTTTGAATTTAAACAATTGGATGAAACTGAATTGCAGTGAAATCAACTTAATAATCCTTTAGTACATATTTGTATTCAGCTCCTGCTTACAAAGGTATTGCATTAACATTATCCTAAAGAAAATATATAACCTACTATACACATACACACACACACACAAATACACATTATTATTATTATTTTTTATTATTAATCAGATTTCTATACCGCTCCCTCTCCCAAAAAGGGACTCGGGGCGGTGTACAGCCTACTAAAAACACATAAAATAAATACAATTTAAATACAATTTAAAACTAGATTAAATAAGCAAATCCGGCTGCATCCCATCCAACTACAGATTAGACATTTAAAATCCGGGATTAATTAAAATTTAAAAGGTATTAAATTTAACAATTAAAACCCAAATTAAATTTAAAACCCATAGACCATTTACAGGGCCAGGCCGGCCTGCTTGAAAAATAGGGTCTTAACTGCGCGCCGGAAGGTCAGGATGTCCGTCATGGCCCGTATCTCCGGGGGAAGATCATTCCACAGGGAGGGGGCTCCCACAGAGAAAGCCCACACCCTTGGGGCCGCCAGCCAACAACGATCAGGCAGCGGCACCCCAAGCAGGGCAACCCTGTGGGAGCGTACTGGGCGGCGGGAGGTTGTTGATGGCAGCAGGCGGTCCCGTAAGTACCCAGGTCCCGAGCCATGGAGCACTTTAAATACCATCAGTACCACCTTTAATCGACATACACATACATCTCATTTCATGTCTCATCCCCAGAGAAACATTTCTTGTTTAAATGGAGCTCTAGTAACTGTACATCCAAATGCAAAATATGTACATAAAGTAGAATTGGCATCCTATACAGAAAAGAACATAACATGTAAGGATTTTCCAAAGAGGTGAATGAGGACACATTTGGAAATTTGAGGACCACATTTGGAAATTTGAGGCTAATAGTGTTATGACAAGCAGACAAAACAGTAAAAACACTAACGAAAATAAAAGTCCTATTCTTCACTGCATAATTAGATTTAATTGTCCAGGTGTAAATAGCACATTTAAACAAGAGATTGAGGAATCACTTATTTGAATTATTGTCCATATAACAACAAAATGGAAATCTTGCTTTCTTGGAAACTTGAATGGCTATTGGAATTTCAAAAAAATTTTGTATTGTTAATAGCATTTTGTCAAAAAAGGGTCTAATTTTCCAAAGAAAAAGCAATGCAGTATCTATCTTTGGAGTTACAAACTTCCTGACGAACAGAGAAATTGTTCCAGTTGCACACAGCACACAGATAGAGCCTTAAATGCTAGAAACTCTGTCCAGGCACAGCTGGCACTTATCAATTCTGATTGCAAGCTACCATCCTCCTCAAGATGTTGTCCCATGCAACTTGTTCTTGCCTTCTAGCTTCCCTCTTCCCTCTAGGCATGATATTGAGAATCTAGTGCAGGATCTAAGTTTGCAGCGGGAGAGTTTGAAGCAATAATTCTGCCTCAGCACCAGGGCTAGGACCTGCTCCCTCAACAGGAAGTTTGTCTGGTGTTGTGTCCTGTTTCCTTGTTCTCTCATCAATAGTTTGCATGGCAGTAGCATGATAAAAGATCGTTCAATGATGAGAATCATAGCAGACGAAAAGGTTTCCAATCTGTCAAGATTTGTATCTATTCCAGCATAATCACCATACTCTTATGATATATTTTTAAGAGTATTATATTTTCACAAAGCATCTTATTAGACAATTGGAAACCTACAGAGTGAATCAAAATGATGAAATTGCTATTACTACCAGTGCTAAAAATCCAATGGTACATTTAACTACTATCTTAAAATTTACTTCCAGAGTTGGTTACTTAAATCTACAAATAGAATCAACCAACCAGCTAGACATGGGATCAAATCTCCTCCTTCAAAGATTTAAAATAGATAAAATAATGTTTTAGTCCCAAACAGTCCCAAACTGAACTTAAATTAAAACTGTATACAGATGATGAACATGTAATTGCTAAAATGTAAATGTTTATATTTACATTTTCATTAAAAGTTTTATTGAAATTTGAAACAAAAGAAGAATGTGAAAGTCTATACCAAAGTGGGATAAAAATCTTGGTCACAATATGTGGGTGAATATGTAGTTAAAAGAACTGAAATTTACATTATATTAAAAACAAAGCAACTTTTTAATAAAATGATGTAGTTTTGTCACCAGAAAAGTTGTCTAGAATACATAAATGTATTTCGAGTTTATATTAGAAACATGAACAACATGAAGGGGCATTTTATCATGCTTGATGGACACTTAAAAATCCAGAAAGTTTTGAATTCAAATACATACAGTAATTCAGAAGATTTTAAACTTTAATATATGATTCAAACTAGAGGTTTTTCTTCTGGGACTTATCAATAAACAATTGGGGGGAAAGTCATGGAACTTTATTTTTATATATGAAAACTGCAGCAAGATTATTACAGGCATGAAACTAAAAACATAAGATTTATGGTTTTAATGATTAGAAAAGAGATTATTAAAAACTGAGAGAGACATTGTAAGAGATAAATTTATACTTATAATTGCTGTAAAGAAAACTAGAAGCTATTTCTTTATATTTTCTTTCTTTTCTTTTTTTCTGCACATTTCGCTTTTTTCTTCTTCTTGCTGTTTTCTTCTGTCTTAATATTAATTTCTATTAGGTTTTACCTTTCTTTTTTTAATTTTAATAAAATTATGTGGAAAAAACCCTCTTCCTTCGAACCAATTAGTTGAGCTCTTGGCCTTTCAACATCAGCAACTTCTACCTAGTTTCCTTCCAATTTGGAATATGATGTGCTTGTGCACTCAGAACCAGAAACACATAAAATAATAATGCCAGGATGAAAGCTTCTTTTCAGCAATAGGTATTGCTGATGACAAACTGAGTTTTTCTTAATATTATTATTATTTATTTCAAAATAATTAACACCAACGTGGCCTAAATTTTTCCAAACAACTATGTTGTGAGCCAGAAAAGATCTTGATCCTCGGCAAGGCTCCGTAGTCATTTTTTTTCTCTTAGTGGTCATATTGATCTTGTCCTAATTGTCAATTTTCTGCAATGAACACAGACTATTCCCTCCAATCGCTTTTCAGCCACAACTTCTCCCTTCAATCAGTTTTTCTCACTTCCTCAGTTTTCTGTTATCATCCAACCCTCGTTCTTTTGGGTTTCTTTTCTCCCTTAGGCCACTGATGTAAAATGAAAAGAGTTCTGCCCCAACTGCTAATCCTGCAGGATATTTTCCTCCCCTAGTGATTTAAATCTATCTGTGTTCATCTTTCAGCTGTACTGATTCATTCTGAAACATGCAAACAGAACTTCTTCATCAATCCCAGATTGCCATTTCTGCAAAAACTTCCTTTTTTCTAGCATAGACCTCAAAGAGATTGCTTCTCTTGGTATCCTTGTTTGTTTACAAGCTTCTCTTGAAAATAAGTTAACTATTTTCTACTTCTGCAGCTAATTTCTACTTCAAATGCTAATCAGTGATAATATAGGAGGGTCACGAACATTCTAATTTCTCAAGAAAATATGTCAGCTCAAGCAGAACTTTGGCAAACCCTGTGAATTCTGAGAAGGAAAGAGACATTTTCTTTTAAGCAGCAGGGGGAGAAAATAACCTGTGATCTAAAATCAAAAGAGGCAAAGTGCTAAAGTATCAGGAAAAAAAATAGCCAGTCAGTAAATGGATTTTAGAGACACTCTGTCCTGAAGGGCGGAGGGGGAGAGGGGGGGGGACTTCCAATGACAGTAAGATTATAATTAGAGCAAGCTAAGGAAATGTCAGTGCCTGTTCCTTTAACAACTGTATGACAATTTTAATTTTGTAATTAGCCAAAGTGAAAAAGCTACTTATGGTGAAATCCCAGCTTCATAAAAATAATAAAAGTATGAATCTTGTCTTTTGAATAGTTTAGCCCTAAGTTTACACTTTTAAAGAGAAAGAAGGCATACAGTATCTTTACTGCAGGTAAGACTCAGTCATTTTACAAAAAAACGCTCCTAATTTTTGCACAGGATTGTACAACCTGTTCTTTTTGATTTTGTTATCAGTTTACCTTAACCTGTTAACAAAGCTGACGTTGAAGTATTTCCAACATTCCATAGAAATCATTAACAAAACTGTGTAGCATCTGAAATTCTCTTTTCTTGCAGGGATATTTCTGAGACAAAGATCAGCCAACTACCAAACATTGGTCTAGAGCACATTAACAAGTTGGTAGCGAAATCTACATACAACTTAAAAAAACTCCCTCCCTTGGATAAGTTCCATGCTTTGATTGAGGCAAACCTCACATATCCAAGCCACTGCTGTGCATTTGAAAATCGGACTAAGCAAAAGTGAGTAGCTCATTTGTTTTCCATGTAGGGTTTGGATACATTTGTGACTGCTACAGGCTGCTCTGATTTTCATGACTAGCCTGAGTAACATGCAATTTGTTTAATCTGCCAGGCAGGAGGAAACAAAAACATGCAGTCAGCCCTTAGGTTTCTCATCCCAGCAAAGAAACATAAACGTTAGAGACTTTCCCTTTTCTCAACAAGTTGGATACTGATTGTAGTGGTCAAGTTTCTTCCTGAATAACCAGTTACCAGAGATGGACATGGCCAGGGGTGAGATTCTACAGATTCGCACCTATTCGCTAGAACCAGTTGTTAACATTCTAAGCAGTTCGGAGAACTGGTTGTTAGAAGAAATTACTGGCCTAATCCTGTAAGGAAGGCATTCGTTGCTTATAGAAACTGCCTCTCCGTTAACCCTTATTACATTCTTGGCAGGACTAGACTTCCTGTCTCTGGAACTTCTCTGGAGTTTTTTTCCCCTCCTTTGCTGGTACTTTGCTTGTGTGAAGTGACTATTCAAAGTTACAATGGCACTGAAAAAAGTGACTTATAACCATTTTTCACATTTACAACTATTGCAGCATCCCCACAGTCACGAGAGTCCAGGCGAGGAGATGCTGCCTCGATGTGAGTGATGTTGAGTTGGCCACACCCAACCAGTCACATTACCACCAAGCCACACCCACCAACTAAGCCACACCCACAGAACCGGTTGTTAAAAAAATTGAATCCAACCCCTGGACATGGCCCTCCAAAATATGATTACAATCTATTTTTTAACAGTCCTAACTAGAAGACAATAACATCTGGAGGATAATAGAATATTTACTTATACATTAGATTTTGCAAATAAGAGGAAAATGGGGATTAAAAGAAACTGCTCCTTTCTGGCTTTTGGGTGAAACAGGGAGTTCAAATGGGAAGTCATATTCAGCAGCTATGTAAAGAATCCCCTTTCTACCCAAAGTATCATCAGCTCTAGCCCTCTTCTCAAAAGAATGAATCCTGTAAAAAATATTTCTGCAACTTTCCCTCATTTAGGAACACAAGAAGGATAAAGCAGGCCTTGGCATTTGGACAGCTTTGGGGCAGGAGAAAAATGAAAACAGTGAAATAGATGTCACCACTGTGTTCATTTTAATAACTCCAGTTTTCAGATATAAGCATTACCATAACCCCACATGGAGTTTCACTGGTGCTAATTGTCAGGTCTTCTCATTGTCTTAAATCAGACTTCCTTCATGTTGATTCGCCATCCCTGTATGACTTAGGCCTTCATGCATCAAGAGATCTTCTCATTTATTTCTCCCTTTTCAACTATTCTTTGAGGTGTGTACAATGACTGGAGGGGAGGAAATATCCCCTGCCACTGCTGCCCCTCCACCTCCTTCATTTACTGCCACTCCTGAATTAGCCTCAATCACCAGCAGCACTATCATCTGAGTCCTCTCCCTCCTCCCTTCATCTGGCAAAGGTGTGTGTGTGTTTTGTGCCACTGTAGCCATGTGACTTTTATTTTCCCTTTTTCCCCCACACATTTAAACATCTGCAGCCTAAGCAGGCTAGGTATTTCACTCTCACCATTGACAGCCTCTTCTCTGGCCTTGCGGATTAGAGGATGCTTAATAATGCTGCTGGAGACTGCAAATTCCATCTCTGGTTTTCTTACCTGTGTTAGCCATCACTCTTTGTTTTAAATGTTGGCTGTTGCTGAAGGAATTACCTGCTTAAGCTTCCCCACAACTTAAAGAAAAACATCTGCCAGGTGTCTTCCAAACTTGGTAGCCAGTTATAATGTCTTCTAAAGTAATCTACTTTAAAAAAAAATAAAAATTGTTGACATTGTTAGTATCTTTCCAGAATTCATATATTAGTATTTCGGTTAATATTGGCACTATATCCCAGGTTCTAATTGAGCTATTTTCATCTTTTTCAGTTCTGTGATGCACCCTATATGCAATAAATCTGCAATTTCAGAAGAATCTGATGAGTTCAGTTTTGAGCTGGATGAAAATGATTACTATCATGCTTTATGTAGAGAAGAGTTTAAAGTGGCTTGCTTCCCAGAGCCTGATGCCTTCAACCCATGTGAAGATATAATGGGCCACATAATTCTCCGAGTTCTGATATGGTTCATCAATATCTTGGCCATCATGGGGAACCTTGTTGTGTTCATCATTTTAGTTAGCAGCCAATACAAGCTCACTGTCCCTCGATTCCTTATGTGCAATCTTGCATTTGCTGATCTTTGCACAGGTGTTTATTTACTATTGATTGCCATCAAAGACATGCAGAGTAGAACTCAGTATTATAACTATGCTATTGACTGGCAAACTGGGGCTGGTTGCAATACAGCTGGCTTTTTCACTGTATTTGCAAGTGAACTCTCAGTATACACTTTAACCGTCATCACATTAGAAAGATGGCATACCATCACCTACGCCATGGAACTAGACCGCAAAGTCCGCTTCCGGCATGCAGTGATAATTATGTTGGTAGGATGGGTCTTTGCCTTCACAGTGGCCCTCCTTCCCATATTTGAAGTCAGCAGCTATATGAAAGTTAGCATCTGCCTACCTATGGATATTGAAACTCTGCTTGCCCAGACTTACGTCATGTTTTTGCTGATATTAAATATTCTTGCCTTTGTTATCATCTGTTCCTGCTACATCAGCATCTACTTCACGGTGAGGAATCCCAATGTTTTCTCATCCAACAGTGATACCAAGATTGCCAAACGCATGGCCATACTAATCTTCACAGATTTCCTTTGCATGGCACCAATCTCCTTCTTTGCCATTTCAGCATCACTCAAGGTTCCTCTGATCACTGTGTCCAATTCAAAGATCCTCCTTGTTTTGTTCTATCCCATTAATTCATGTGCCAATCCATTTCTTTATGCTATCTTCACCAAGACGTTTCGCAGGGATTTCTTCATCCTACTAAGTAAGTTTGGCTGCTGTGAAATGTACGCTCAGATTTATAGAACGGAAACCTCCTCTTCTGTTCATACCTCCCATATGAAAAACGGGCATTGTACACCAGCTTCTAAAACCAGCGATGGAACAATTTATTCATTAGTGCCTCTGAATCATGTAAACTGAAGCAGAATGACTGTAAATTTATGTCAAAAGTTATCAAATGGTGATCCTTGCTTCCTTGGCAAGATGAAGGCAATTACAAGAGATGACAAATTTTTCCATAATCTCAAATTGCTATTTAGCTGTTTAGTTCTCAGGAATACTACACTGATATAGAATTCAACTGATGGGGTTAAATGTAGCTACCAATGTGTGATATTATTGCTGAAATATCTTGATTTAGGCAACTTGATAAAACACATAGTGTCAGCTGCAAACTTAGCTATATTTAAAATAGATTTATTCAGCTCAATGAGAATTATGTTGATTATCAATAGCTTTTAAAAAATTCTCAACTTGCTATGACTAGCTCTGGATCTAAACTATTTATGAATGTATTCTCCAAACTAAACTGGTTTTTTTTCAGATGGTATCAAAGTAGCAATATACTTTTGCTTACTACAGGCTTCTTTAATGATCAGATAAAACAAATTTAACACCACGTTGACACTGGTGTAATCCAGGTCAGAACTATCTGTTATAACTGACATCTCCAAAATCTTGGGCAAGTTCATTTCCCAGTAATTTTCCTATTTGAAATATCATTAAAGAATCTAAAAGGCCAGAAACCAAACCTTTATGTACAAAATGCATGCTGTGTCACTCTTTTAAATAAGGTCTTCCTACATTTACCTACATAAATATCAAATGCTCTGAGACTTAATAAAATTAGGTGGTCAAATACTTTACCTTGTTGGAGCCATAGATCCTTGCTTCCCTTTGTTTACCATTCTTCAAATCAAAGAAATATGAAAGCCATCTAATCTATATAATGCAAAGGTCAGGAATCTCCCAAAGTAGAAATCTCAGTCCAGATCTTTGTGAATTGTCAAAAATATATCCCTTTTATAGTCCACTCTAGGTTACTGATCTGGTATGTTCCTTGATTACAAAGCTGATGGAAGAAACTTCTATAAATTAAAGGGTGGCGGCTGGGGCCCTGGACCGGGTCGTGCCCTTGCGGCCTCTGACCCGGCGCCGCTCTCGCTCAGCCCCCTGGTTTTCCGGGGAGCTGAGGGAGATGAAGCGCCGGAAAAGACGCCTGGAGAGTATTTGGAGGACTACTCGCTCCGGACCTGACCGAACACTTTTACGGTCTTTTATTAAGACCTATTTAGTGGCGATAAGCGTGGCAAGGCGTCTTTACTTTTCCACCCTTATTGCGTCCGCAGGAAACCGCCCGGCTGCCCTGTTTAGAGTGACCCGCTCCCTCTTAGAAGGGGGAGCGCGGGAGGACCCCTTGCAGGGACAGGCTGAGGATTTTTCAAAGTTCCTGGTGGATAAAATCACTCAGATCCGGGATGGCTTGGACTCCGAATGGGCAGCTCTGGGTGGGGAATCGGGGGCAGAATTTGGAACAGTCATTTGGGACAAGTTTGATCCTGTGACCCCCGAGGACGTGGACAGGTTACTGCGGGGACTGAATGCGACCATATGTTTATTGGACCCGTGTCCCTCCTGGCTGGTGTTGGCCACCCGGGAGGTGACACGAGGTTGGTTCCAGGGCATTATTAACGCTTCCTTGAGTGAGGGATATCTACCCGCCGCCTTGAAAGAGGCGGTGGTGAGACCCCTCCTCAAGAAACCGTCCCTGGACCCAACTTTGTTATCTAATTATCGTCCTGTCTCCAACCTTCGTTTTATGGCGAAGGTTGTTGAGAGTGTGGTGGCACAACAGTTTCCCCAGCACCTGGATGAAGCTGTCTATTTGGATCCACGCCAATCGGGCTTCAGGCCCGGGCACAGCACAGAGACGGCGCTGGTCGCATTGGTGGATGATCTCTGGAGGGCCCGTGACAGGGGTTATTCCTCTGTCCTGGTCCTCCTAGATCTTTCGGCGGCTTTTGATACTGTCGACCACAGTATCCTATTGCAGCGGCTGGGGGGGTTGGGGGTGGGAGGCACCGTTATGCGGTGGTTCTCCTCCTTCCTCTCTGACCGCTCGCAATTTGTGTTGGCAGGGGGGCAGAGGTCGGCCCCGAGGCCCCTGGTTTGCGGGGTGCCTCAGGGGTCGGTGCTCTCGCCCCTCCTATTCAACATATATATGAAGCCGCTAGTGAGATCATCCGTGGCTTTGGGGTAGAGTTCCATCAGTACGCTGATGACACCCAGCTGTACATCTCTACCCCGGGCCACCCCGATGAAGCCGTCGAAGTGATGGCCCGATGCCTGGAGGCCGTGCGGTGTTGGATGGGGCGGAACAGGCTTCAGCTCAACCCATCTAAGACTGAGTGGCTGTGCTTCCCGGCACCCCGATACAGCCGGCTGGTTCCATCGCTGGCTGTGGGGGGGGAAATTCTTGCCCCCACAGAGAGGGCCCGCAATCTGGGTGTCCTCCTGGATGTACGGCTGTCATTGGAAGATCATGTGGCGGCCGTCGCCAGGGGGGCTTTTGGACAGGTCCGTAGGATCTACCAGTTGCGGCCCTTTCTGGATCGGGATGCGCTTCGCACGGTCACTTCCGCCCTGGTGATCTCCCGCCTAGACTATGCCAATGCTCTCTACATGGGGCTGCCCTTGAAGAGCATCCGGAGGCTCCAGTTGGTGCAGAATGCAGCCGCGAGGGTGATAATGGGGGCACCTAGGGGCTCCCATGTTATGCCACTTCTACGCGCGCTGCATTGGCTCCCGGTGGCCCTCCGGGTGTGCTTCAAGGTCTTGGTCACTATCTTTAAAGCGCTCCATGGCTCGGGACCAGGTTACTTGCGAGACCGCCTCCTGCCACCATCGGCTTCCCACCGACCGGTACGCTCCCATAGAGTGGGCCTCCTCGGGGTGCCGCCGGCTGGACGGCTGGCGACCCCGAGGGCGCGGGCCTTCTCATTGGGAGCACCCCCTCTCTGGAATGAATTACCCCCGGAGGTAAGGGCCGCCCCCGATCTCATGGCCTTCCGTCGGTTGCTCAAAACGCATTTATTTCGGCAGGCCGGACTGGCCTAGGGGGTTTTTAAATTTTAATCGGGTTTTAATCTTTTTAATACTTGTTTATATTTTATTAGAGCCATATTGTATTTCAGTTTTTAAATTTTAATTTTTTATGTTGTCTCATACTTTGTACATTGTATATGTGTTTTTATTGGCTGTTCACCGCCCCGAGTCCCTCCGGGGAGAGGGGGCGGTATATAAATCAAATAAATAATAAATAATAATAATAATAATAAATTATGAAAGGGATTTCTGGCTACAGATGGTTTGTTTGCTGTTGTTGGGTACTAAATAAAAGATTTGTCAAATCCTTGTTTGCCTGCAAGAATAGCAAAGGAACACTACTTAGCTAAGTACATGTTTCCCTGTATGACAGACTAAGGTAAGGAAGAGAAGAGATTATAGTTAGAAAAATGATATAATAAAAGTTATCTTCCCCCTCCCTTCAGCATTAAATGATGGGTTCAGTAAACATGAAAGTATGTATTGCTAGGCTTGGTCAAAACTTTGAATAACTTAACCAAATTATTATAGCTTATAATTTTGCCTTAATGTGATCTTAGTTCTCATAATAAATGTAGATAGTGGTTGGTGGCTGGAGAAAGCTCCTGCATATTCCTGGGGTAGCAAAGATGACTAGCAAGCAAGTGCTGGAATGCATAATACCAGACATGTCACTAGAAGGCAAAATCACGAAACTGCATCTTATTTACTTTGCCTGATATGTGGGGGAATTCATTGGAAAAAGCATTTATGTTTGGAAGTGTTAGCAGTAAAAGGAAACCAGGCCATCAAAGAATAAGGTGGCTGGATATCATCAAAACTGGCACCAACCATGTTAAGGTAAAATGATAAACCAGAGCATAGAAAAACTCAAAGAGTTAGTGCAAGATCAGAAGAATTGCAAAAGTCAGATTTGCAAAAGAATTGCAAAAGTCAGATTTGACTGAATGGATAACATCATCATCATCAAGAAAGCAGAACCTCTTAACTCCTATTTTGCAAAAGTCTTCTCAGAATGGAAATGGATTATAGTTAAGCCATTAGAGAAAGAATGGATGATCAAGAGCAGTTGTGATAGCATGGACTTTTTTCTCGCCCCAGGCTGCAGAACCAGAACCTGTGAATTAAAACTACAAGGAAAAAGTAGAAAAGACTTTTACATGAAGTGATGACCTATCCTTCTCTGGAGGTGCTCAGACAGAAGTTGAAAGGCTATCTGGCAGAGATGCTATAATGGATACTACAATGGATTGGACTAGATCATTATTTCTCAACCTCAGCAACTTTAAGATGTCTAACAGAATTGTGGGCTAGATGATGTTAAGGTCTCTTAAATCCTATGATGTAGGAAAGTAGATCTTTATTATTGTGGACAGTCAGCATGGATTCCAAATTTTTAAATAAACTGTTTTTGATATCTCTTGCTCACAAGAGTAAGGCAGAAAACATTTTTCTTTGCAATAATAATAAAAATTCCAAAAATGTTGTTGGAACCTCAATTTTGTATCATTTTTGAAGGATAAAGAACAGAAATTAAATTTATGATGTAACAAGATGTTGTTCAACACCCTCACCCATTTGAACAAAAACACACAGAAAATTTATTAATCCAACATCATTTTGCAGATAACACAAAAAGCATTCGGTAAGATTTGGATAAAACAACAAGAAAAATCAAATAACCAAATATAGGCTGAAGACTAACAAGCTAAGGAAAAACACTTTCAGTAAAGATTTAGGAGTTATGATAGATAATAGATTGAGTAGTACAGTACAGATTGTTTTTAAATTCTTTTTCCCAAATTCTTTTTGCATTTGGAGTTCCAAATTCTCTTGCCTTGCTTCCTGCTTGAACCAACTATTGTTTTATTGGACAGTGTAAATAATTAGGTCTGAACTAAACTTTCTTAAGAGAAGGGGAAAACTGATTCTTTTTCTTCCTCTTCATTTGATAGATGTAAATTTTTAGGAGATATTCATTATACACTGGATTCCCTCATCCAGTTTTTTTCTCTACAATAGCCCTGTGAATTAAGTCAATCTGAGTGTAAGTGACTAATCTAAGTCATCCAATAAATTCCCAAACCCATTTTATCCTATCTCAAGAAAAAGAAAACAGAGCCACTGTATTTAAATGTAAAACTGCTAGCACAGTTGTGACTTCTAACAGTAACACGGGCTAATAAAGGTAGGGAATGTAGAAAAAAGAGGGAATGAGAAAAAAAGATGTTATAAATCAGGGGTGTCAAAATCACAGCCCAAGGGCTGGATGTATCAAGCTGATCATGGCCATCCTCAGTTTAGCAAAAGGGTGAAAAGTTATGATACGTCATGTGAGGACAACATGACACTGCGAGTTTGACATCCCTGCTATAAATCACTGCTGGAGTTGTGCCTTTGCCCTAAGAATCTGTTGGAAGATTCTCCTTTCCCAGGAGAAATTGTGATGGAAAAATCTGCAGTTTTCTTACTAGATGAAAGTTAAGTTATCCTTAAAACAGTCATTTGGTTTAATGACTGCTGTAAAGATAATTTAACACTCCACCACCACTAATACATTTAGTAAAAAAAATTGTGAAGCTTCCACCTGTATATTTTTCTCTATCACCCTAACAAATGAGAGGATGAAACTTCTAGGAGTTGTGAATAGCACACTTGAAGCTTTAGTAACCATTAGACTTGGCTTGTCTTAAGTATATTTTGTGGTATAATAATTCTGAAATGCAAGGTACTGTTATTATCACTTTAATTCAAGTATGCTATGCCAAGACAATGCAGAAAAGGTCTGCTTACAGTGAAGCTTATTCTGAAAACTAACCAAAGACTTCTTATTTTCCAGTCTCGCTTTAGGAGGGTTCTCAGTCATTTGAATATCTGCACAGCTTAAGGCATATATTTTGCCCTTTAAAATATCTCTCACCCACTCTCGCCCCCAAAATACATTCAAAGGTCCCCAAATGTTTGACCTACCAATAACCCCAAGTGTTTGACCCACTTTTGCCTAGAAAGAATGCAAGGTTTTTTCACTCCCTATGACATTGGAATGCCCCATTCATCTCAAAAAGTGTTCCCACCCACCCTCCACTTTCTGTATTTGTTATTTGAAGCCAATGGAGAAATCTTTGTGTCAACAGGAGATGTTTCACTAAGTGAGAACATTCCTCCCACTTTCCAAGTTCAAGAAGGTTTTTTTCCCTTCAGCCCACCTGGAACTTTAGACAGACAGTTGATCTCTACCTTCTCATTCCAATGGAATGTTTGCTCGGTCATAGAAAATTCTAACCCAAAACTTTCTTTTAGAGAAATAAAATGTGCCCACATATCTTCTCTGAGGCTGCTGATGGTAGTCACAAATGATCTCCACAGCACTATTAGAAGCCTTATTGATGCTTTTCAATTATACCATGTTCATACATTCCCAATTTGTTACTGCCCAAACAAATAACAGAGAAATAATAAATAACCTCCTAGGACAAGATGGGAGGAATTTGTTAGTGAAATCCCAAATAAGTGTTATCCTTATCTGCAGCTCCAGTTATCTGACCACGGTCTGCAACCAAGGTCGAAGTGACCTTTAGGTAGAACTGGCCCACAGCAAACAAAAACGAGCAAATAAAAAACAGTTACTGAACACTCAGAAGAATATGATAGAAATATGCAACTGAGAAAACAAAGTTAATAAACCTTTTTGTTCACATGAAATAAGAAATGAAAATTAAACATTTTCAGAGTTAACTTTTGCAAATAATAATTGTCTGGAGGGAGAAATAAAAAGTCATCTTAATCTTTCTCACTAACCCATTTTAGATGGTTGCTTGGATGCAGCATATTGTATTACCTATGTGGGTTTCAATGTTACAGTTGTGAACACTTTCTATTATCAGGCTTGCATAATGTTTTTTAAAAAATAGTTTCTGTGACCTATGAAAAGTTTGAGAGTTCTTAGTATAGAGCATCTGCCTGACATTATTTCAGAGAGAAGCATTTGAAGTTGGGAGTGGGGTGTGTAAGAGGTATATTTGAATACTTTATCCTGTTTAAAAACAATTAAATAAAATTCCCTGACACAGAAAACTAGCATTCTTCCTCCAAAATTTTTAGACATACAAATGTGGGTGCAATCTGTGTGCAGGGATTTCCTTCTCTAGAGAGTAAGTATGTATGGTGCATTCCTCTACTCTACTTCCCCACACACATTTGCCCTATTCCCATATAGGAGGAGCAACAAGGTAACAACCAAATCCCTCTTTTCATATTTTCCCACCATATGTTAAGATTTTCAGTTCTTTGTGCATTCCAACTATTCCCAAAAGCATTTCATCAATTTTTGTTGTTTTTTACTGCCCTGGTTTTCTTTGCTTAGAGTTTCTCTGCTCAGAGTTTATTTTTTTGGGGGGCACACATGGATTGAGTTGGACAAGCCTCAGTGATAATTAACAAAATAACAGAAAAATAGGGTTGGAAGGCACCTTGGAGGTCTCCTAGTCCAGGAGTCACCAAACTTTCAGACCTCAGGGATCACTAAATTCATAATTTTAAATCCCACAGACCACTAATATGATCTCCCTAATGGCCGGCTAGGTGGACATGGCCAACTTGATGTCACGTGCATCAAGAGGCCTCTATTCACCCCTCCCATCCCAGCCACTTCTTGCCTGCCCACCTGGTCTCTTTAGGGCCCCAACAGAAAATAATTGTTGAAGCTAAGCAGCCACCATGAGAAAAAGTTGGCAAAACAGTTCAAATTGGATCTGACCGAGAAGAAGGCTCAGCAGAAGCGCCTCACTGAGGACTACAACCATAGACTTTTCAAGCAGAGGGAAGGCCTGCAGGAGTGCAAGGCCAGGTACTGGTGCCTAGAGGTTCAGTGGGCTGAGATGGTCAGCCAGTTTCAGCCCATGATGCAGTCCCATTGGAACAAGGCCTTTTGGCTCTGTGCCACCAGTAGTGTTTCCCTCCAGCCTTCGCCCAAAGCCCCATATCAGGAGGCTGAAGCAATACAAATGTTTATTGCACATATCAGGCCCAAGGGCCATAGTTTGAAGATCCCTGATTTAGTGCAATATAAAAAATGCAAATAATTTTTCTGCAGACCACCAAAAAATTTTCATGGACCATCAGCTGATGATCACTGTTCTAGTCCACCCTCCTATTCAAGCAAGAAACCCTACACCATTTCAGACAAATAGTTGTCCAATCTCTTCTTTAAAACCTCCAGTGTTGGGAAACCCACAACTTTTATAATCATTCCACAAATTCTATAATCATTCCACTGATTATCCTGGTAAGAATTGGCAATAAAAAAGGCCAGTGGAATTGTCCAAGTGAGAAAGGACCCAAAGCTAGGAAATAATGTAGGATGGATCAGTGTTTTTAGATAAAGAGCCTGAGAGCATTAATATTAAGTTTTCAACAATAAATATTTTCTCTGTTCTCAGATCAGCCATAATCTGTGATATGAATTAGCAAATAACTGAGAACCTTTTTCTCCTAGAACAGGGGTGTTAAAGTCGCAGCCCACGGGCCAAATGCATCATGTGCTAGCCATACCCACGCCCGGTTTAGCCAAAGAGGGGAAAGTCATGATACGTCACATGATGACGCCATGATGACCCGAGTTTGACACCCCTGTCCTAGAGCGTGATCACCTGCTCATAAACAGCTTCAGATGGATCAACATCACTGATTGAAAGGGGAGACAGTTTTTAACTGCATTCATGTTTCCACTTGATAAAACTATAATAACAAGGAAAAATACGGTTTACTGAATGTAGAAGAAAATAGTGCAAGTCCACTGTTTCTCAACTTCAGCAACTTTAAGATGTGTGGATTTTCTTCCCCAGCATGCTGGTTGGAGAATGCTGGAAATAGAATTGATATCTATGCATCTTAAAGTTGTTGAGGTTGGTTTAGACTCAGAAAGAGGTTATGTAAAAAAAGGAAGATTGGAGTACTAGATTTTTAAAGTGTGGTGTGATTTATTGATTTTTTTTCTGTTAAATCCCTGCCTTTCAATTTGTATAAACACTTAGAGCAGTTTAATAAATTTTGCTTGTCATATACTTGTACTGAAATGCCATCAAGCTGCATCAAGAAAAGCAAAAGAAATCAGAGCCACACCATTTTTCTCCAAAGCAACTTTTGGCTTCTCTTCTTGACCTAGGTTTTATTCTTGTTGGTTCTTATAACAGTCTCATAACACAAAGGTTAAGCCTAGGTTGCTCATTTTTCCCTATCTTCTAAGCTTTTCCTTTTATTTGTATCTTTTACATTTAGAAATGCTGAAGTTGTTTTACTCAGCACCACTGGACTGTAGAAAGATAACTTCTAGATGGCAGCCAGAATTAGAGATTTCAGCATCACTCTACTGGTGGTTAGCTAAAGTTTTGCAGCCCAGATCAGATAACTTTAGCAGTTACTAACCAAATATTACAGTAGAATGTCTTATCCCTATGAGAAAACCAGACTTGGCTAGGTTTTTTTAAAAATGTAGATAAGGAAACCAGTATCTTGGGCTTTGCCCATGTATATGCATAATTGCTTTGCTTTTCAGACAGGCCCAATAGAAGTGTTGTTTGTTTCTGAGATTTCCCTTGGCACTTGTTATTTACAAAGGATTCAATTGATTGGTCATCCCCTAGCAAGACCAAACACATAAACCTGCACTGAACAAAAGAGAAAGCACCCATTTCTGATGTATGAGATATGTTGCCAGGTACTTCCTTTCCACCTTTGACTCCCCTGCTGAGCAGACATCTGTGTTGTATGTTTTCTCAGATGAAAACCTCTTTTCCTTGAATACTATATATGCAGTTTTCTCAGCAGTTTTCCTGACAATCCAGAGGGAATGAAACAGTGCTGCCAGACAATTCTCTGCCACACACAGCTGCAGAATCAGTTGGGTTGCATTTAGCAATGTAAGAGTAAAAACTGCATACAGGACAGTTTGGACAATATCCATGCACATGGAGATACTGGATAAAAGGAAATCATGTTATTAATGTATGGATTGTTTCTTGTGAAACAGAAACGATCTATACATTACACAGATTCTCATTTGTTTACTGGCAAGTACGTAAAAACACCCATGCTATTTTCTTGGCATCCATTACCAAAGTGGTTTATTATTGCCTTCTTAATTCTAAGTTTTCTCTCTTTGATTAGCTTCCATCCATTGCTTCTTGTCCTGCCTTTAGGTGCTTTTGAGAATACTTAACTCCCTCTTCTTTGCAGCAGCCCCTCAAATGTTGGGACACTGCTATCATGTCACCCCTAGTCCTTCTTTTCATCAAACTAGACATATCCAGTTCCAGCAACTGTTCTTCATATGTTTTACCCTCCAGCCCCCTAATCATCTTTGTTACTCTTCTCTGCACTATTTCTAGAGTAGGGATGTCAAACTCTCATCGTCAAGGCATCATTACATGATGTATCACAGCTTTTTTCCCCTTCATTAAACTGGGTGTGGGCATGGTCAGTGCATGACGCATTCAGCCCGTGGGCCATGAGTTTGGCAACCCTGTTCTAGAGTCTCAACATTTTTTTTACATCATATATTTCTTCAACTTCTCACTGTAATCTATGGCCCTGGCTGTCTGCCATCTAAGTACTGACTAGATCTGATTCAGGTCAGCCAAGGCTGTTAAGGTGCTGCCACACCAACTGTGACTTGTTTGACTCATTTATGTAATGTTTCTTATAATCTGCAATCTTGCCCATCTTCCAAACAGCTGTATGAGGTGGTATATCTTCACCTATAATAATAATAATAATAATAATAATAATAATAATAATAATAATAATAATAATAATAATAATAATAATAATAATAATAATAATAATAATAATAATAATAATTTATATACCGCTCCTCTCCCGAAGGACTCGGAACGGTGCATAGCCATACAATTAAAAACATTAAATATATAAAAGTTAAAACTAAATTAAATTAAAGACCCTGGCTGAAAACAATTAAAACCCCTCCCTTAAACCCTAAAATTTGATATAAAAATTAAAATACCCAAATCTAAAATCAGCCCAAGCCGGCCTGGTCAAAGAGCCAGGTTTTCAAGGCACGCCTGAAGGTCCCCAGGTCTGTGGTTGTACGTAACTCTGTAGGCAACCCATTCCAGAGGGAGACACCCCCACAGAGAAGGCCCTATTTCTCGGGATCACCAGCCGGCACATAGATGCTGATGGGACCCGCAAGAGACCCTCCCTGAGGGAGCACACCGGATGGTGAGAGGAAAATGGCAGAATGCGGTCTTGTAAATATCCTGGTCCAATGCCATGGAGCGCTTTAAAAGTTAACACTAAAATCTTAAAGCGCACCCGAGAGGCCACTGGCAACCAATGCAGCTCGCGCAGGAGGGGCGTCACATGAGAGAACCTTGACGCCCCCATAACCACCGTGCGGCCGCATTCTGTACCAGTTGAAGCCTCCGGATACTCCCATTCGGGAGCCCCATGTAGAGGGTGTTACAGTAGTCTAGTCGGGAGGTGACCAGGGCATGAGTGACAGTGCGTAAGGCATCCCGATCCAGAAAGGGCCGCATCTGGCGGATCAGGCGAACCTGATAAAACACCCCCCTGAAGACGGCCGTAATGTGATCTTCCAAGGACAGCTGTACATCCAGGAGGACACCCAGATTGCGAGCCCTCTCTGAAGGGGGCAAAATCTCACCCCCAATAGCCAGCGAAGGAACTACCTGGCTATATCAGGACGCCGGAAACCACAGCCACTCAGTCTTGAAAGGGTTGAATCGGAGCCTGTTCCCGCCCATCCAGTTCCGCACAGCCTCCAGACAATGGGACATGACCTCCATGGCATCGTTGGGATGGCTTGGGGTGGAGATGTACAGCTGAGTATCATCAGCGTACAGATGACACTTCACCCCAAAGCCACGGATGATCTCCCCCAGCGGCTTCACATAAATGTTGCACAAGAGAGGAAAGAGGACTGACTCCTGAGGCTCCCCACAATCAAGGGGCCTAGAGGTGGACCTCTCCCCCCCGCCAACACAAATTGCAGACGGTTGGAGAGGAAGGAGGTGAACCACCGCAACACGATTCCCCCAATACCCAACCCCCCCAACCATCACAAAAGGATACTATGGTCGATAGTATCAAAAGCCGCTGATAGGTCTAATAGGACCAGGACAGAGGAATAACCCCTGTCACAGGCCCTCCAGAGATCATCAATCAACGCGACCAATGCCGTTTCAGTACTATGTCTGGGCCTGAAGCCCGATTGGAAGGATCCAGGTACATATCTTCATCCAGGTACTGGGGAAGCTGACCTGCCACCACACTCTCAACAACCTTCGCCATGAAGGAAAGGTTGGAGACAGGACGATAGTTGTTCAAAAGAGTTGGGTCCAGGGAGGGCTTCTTAAGGAGGGGTCGCACCACTGCTGTTTTCAAGCCAGTGGGCAGTGAGCCCTCCATCAAAGAGGCGTTAACAATTCCCTGAAGCCAACTCTGCATCACCTCTCTGGCGGTAGAAACCAGCCAGGAGGGGCAAGGGTCCAATAAACATGTGGTGGCATTCAGCCGCCCCAGCAACCTGTCTATACCCTCGGCGGTCACAGGGTCGAACTCTCCCAGATAACCGTCTCAAGACTCGCCGCAGTCACCTCCCCCGGGACCTCCCAACTAGAGTCCAACCTGGCCTGAATCTGAGCGATTTTATCATGCAGAAATCGAGAAAATTCCTCCACCCTTCCCTGCAAGAGATCCTCCTGCGTTCCCGGCCCAAGCAGAGATCGGGTTACTCTAAACAGGGCAGCGGGTCGATTTTCTGCCAATGCAATAAGGGCAGAGAAGTGAGAACGTTTTGCCACCTCTATCACCACTAGGTAGGTCCTAATATAGAACCTAACCTGTGTTCGGTCAGACTCGGCACGACTGGCCCTCCAGATGCCCTCCAGACGTCTTTTCCGGCATTTCATCTCCCTCAGCTCCTCCATAAACCACAGAGCCGAGTGAGATCTCTGCCGGGTCAGAGGTCGCAAAGGTACAACTCGTTCCAGAGCCTCAGCAGCCAGCCTATCCCAGGCGGCTACCAAGTCTGTGGCCGAGTTATGAGCCAGAGTTTCAGGTAATGGCCCAAGCTCCATCTGGAACCGTTCAGGATCCATCAGGCGCCTGGGGCGGAACCATCTCCTCGCCTCTGCCTCCCTGCAGTGCGGATTGGTGGTACAGAAGTCTGGTCTAAGGAGAGAATGATCAGACCATGACAAAGGTTTAACAGCTATATCCCCTAGCCAATCATTCAACCACTGTCCAGAGATGAAAATCAGGTCCAGCATGTGTCCTCCTGTGTTAGTGGGTCCAGAAACTAATTGGGTCAGGTCCAAGGCCATCATGGAGGCCAAGAACTCTCGGGCCACTCCAGAGGATTCACCGAGTGAAGGCAGGTTGAAGTCACCCATAACTAACAGTCTGGGTGTTTCCACCGCCAGCTCGGCTATTACCCCGAGGAGCCTGGGCAGGGCCGATGATATGTAGCAGGGAGCCAGGTACATTATCAAAAGACCCATCTGCCCACCCTGACCCCACTTCACAAAGAGGGACTCACAGCCAGCCATCTGAGGTACAGTGGCCTCCCTAGGACAGAGATCTTCCCTAATAATTACCGCAACACCACCACCGCTACCCTGAGTCCTCGGCCGATGAAATTCCTGGAAACCTGGTGGGCACATCGTTACCAGGGGGAGACCCCCCCTCTGGGCCTAACCAGGTTTCGGTGACCCCTGCCAGGTCCACACCGTCATCCTGAATCAGATCAAAAATCAGGGGGCCTTATTTATAACGGACCTGGCATTGCATAACATCAGCCAAGTGCTCAGGGCCTGAGACTCTGCACAACCAGACCTGCAAGACAGGTCGAGAGGGTCGGAGCGCGTTTCCGCTTGGAGATAGCGGGCACGCGATCCCCTAAACTAATATGGCCCTCTACCCCGCCATATCTGCCCCTCCCACTTACGGTGCCAATAAGGTCCACCCTTGGTCGTTCTGACCCTGGTCGCCTCCCCAACCCCCAGTCCCCCGGGTCTCCCCAGGCGTGCTCACCAGCTTGGCTGACCCCAAACCCCCAACCCACTAATCCCACTAAAAATCTATCCCTCACCCTCCTCCCCACCTCCCTCCCCAGACCCGTAGCATCCCTCCCTAACCCCATTAAAAATCAAAAAATAAAAGAAAGCAATTGAGTACCCCTCCCCCTCCCCAAGCGTTTCATAGAATGGCCATGCCACTTCTCTTTCTTACATTACATAGAGGAAACTGAGGTAGAAAATAAACCAATGCTGAAAGCAAATTTATATGGAACAAAATAAAGATGAAAACTATAAAGTGCAATGAAAGAATAAAAATAAAATTAACAATAAAAACAGATATATCACCAGTTTAACAGCATCTCATAGAGACCCCACTCAGATGTAACTATACTGGTATGTGTGTGCAAGCAGTTAAGGGGCACATAAATAATTGCCTGAAACCATAGGGATAGAGGAAAATAAAAAGAGTTTTAGAAATAGAAAGCCACTAGCAATAGCACTTAGATTTATATACCACTTCACAATGCTTTTCACAGCCTACTATAAGCAGTTTACAGAATCAGCATATTGCCTCCAATGATTTGAGTTTGCACAACAATCTCATTTTACCCACCTCAGAAGGATGGAAGGTTGAATCAGCCTGGAGCCTGGTGATATTTGATCTGCCAGATTGCAGGCAGCCAACAGTCAGCAAAAGTAGCCTGCAGTACTGCACTCTAACCACTGCATCATTGCAGCACTACCCACAAGATCCTGCTTTGTTCTTGAGTCTAGTTTTGACAAACAGGTATGCAAATATAGCCTCCAGTTGAATTAATTCTTTAGATCAGGGGTGTCAAACTCGCGGCCCATGGGCCAAATGCGTCACATGCTGGCCCCACCTGGTTTAGCGAAGGGCGGGAAAGTCCTGACATGTCATGTGATGCCACTGGGATGACGTGCATTTGACACCCTTGTTCTGGATCAGGGCTGTCAAACTCAGCCTGTGAGCCAGATGCGTCATGCGCTGGCCACACCCACACCCAGTTTAGTGAAGAGAGGAAAGTTACGATACATCATGTGATGAAGCCATGGCGACACAAGTTTGACATCCCTATTCTAGACAATTATTACAATATTAAGGGTCCTTTGGATTAGCACAATGATATCCGCAGGAATAAGACTTTCATCAAAATAATAAATCAATATCCTGTTACAGTGACACATGTATCCTCCTTTTAATCCACACATGCAACAGCACAAAATGTCTAAAAAGGAGACAACACCTATACAAATTCATCCCATTTTAAACATTTTTTCTGGTTTTTCTTGTCTCACCAAATTTGGTCCTGTTCTATCCCAATACCACTCTATAAAGTCTTAGTACAGGGGTCACCAACCTTTTGGACCTCAGGGACCACCAAACTCATAATTTGAAATCCCACAGACCAGAAACCCTGGAAAAATCCCCCAAAAAGTCTGCAGGAAAATTTCCCACCCCATTTTCCTACCGATCAACCATTTTTTATTTGGGATTGCAGGATACCGTCTCCAGATCCATTCTCAAGGGGAGAGAGAGAGAGAGAGACTTTTGGCTTCATGCAAGGAAAGCAGCAGAAGCACCAGAAGTCTTTCTTTCCCTCCCCAAACTCCATCAGAAATGAGTCTTAGTGAGACTTGTCACGCCAGCACAGCCTCTTGGAGCAGGATGCCTTGCAAGGTCCCAAACACTTCTTTCTAGCGTAGTTTGGGGGAGAGAAAGGAACACTTTTGCTGCTTTCCTTGCATGAGCCAAAAGCAGAAGAAAAAAGAAGTGGAATGAAGCAGCCCGGTGGCCAGGCGAGTTCCCCCCCTCCACCCTTTCTCCCCTCCCCTCATTACCTCGTGTTGTTTGCAATGCAAGCCTTGCATTCCCACAGGCCATGTGGGCGATGCAGCCTTGTGTTCCCACACAGCCTGGATTAATTGCTTTGGGGAGGGGTTGCTTTGGGGGTGACATTTCTCTGCGGACCACCAAAAGTTTCTCACGAACCACCAATGGTTGGCCACTGGTTGGCCACCAGTGCCTTAGTAAGACCACACTAGAGTATTGCATCCAGTTTTGGTCACCATATTATAAAAAAGATGTTGAGACTCTAGAAAAAGTACAGAGAAGAGCAACAGGATGATTAGGGGACTGGAGACTAAAACATATGAAGAATGGTTACAGGAACTGGGCATGGCTAGTCTAGTGAAGAGAAGGACCAGGGGACACATGATAGCAGTCTTCCAATATTTGAGGGTCTGCCACAGAGAAAGAAGGGGTCAATCTATTTTCTAAAGCGCCTGTAGGCCAGACAAGGAATAATGGATGGAAACTGAACAAGGAGAGATTTAATCTGGAAATAAGGAGAAACTTTCTGACAGTGAATCAACCAATGGAACAGCTTGCCTTCAGAAGTTGTGGGAGCACCATCACTTGAGACCTTCAAGAAGAGATTGGACTGCCATTTGTCAGAAATGGTGTAGGGTTTCTCGCTTGGGTAGGGGGTTGAACTAAATGATCTATAAGGTCCCTTCCAACTCTGATTATCTGTTATCTATTGTCTTAGGGAGAGAATTGCCTTACTGATGAACAGATTGAAAATCCTGGGCCATTTTACATAATTTCTTTCAAAATTTCATGGAGATGAAAACAATAAAAAGGGAACAAAAAGGGGAATGTGTTGCACTCAAATTATCTTTTTTCCCTTTTCTAAGAACTGTGCAGATTGTTATCAGAATACTAATATTTTCATCACAGAGGAATGGATTTAGTTCTGGGTGTCACCTCTTGGGGCCAAAATAGGATAATATAGTGGCAGCCTTGTATTTAAATTCACAAGTATAAATTACATTTAAATCTAGTAGTGATGAGGAATACCCTTTCCAATTTTTTCTTTGTTTCTCCTACATTTAGCTCTAATGGTTTTTGTAACAATAGCAGCATCCAAGTGTATTTCAATGGCACTTTACAGTCAATAATTCTTAAAACAATTCCACAAGGTTACGTCAGTATTATTATCTTTAATATTTTAGATTGGGAGATTGAAGGTGGGAGAAAGTGGTTTGCCTAAGGCCATCTAATGAATATATGGCCGAAATGTGATTCAAACCAGGGATTTGCTGATTTGTAGCTCAGTCATAACGCTTCATCTACACCCAGTAAAGAATAAAAAATAGTGTTCACTCTAACAAGACAACCGAGGAAAAATTTTCCATTTGTGGGTGTGGATGTGTGGGTGGGGGTGGGTGGGGGTGGGTGGGTGTTTGGGTGGGTGGGTGTGCACACATACATTGTACATCAAATGCAGAAAACATACAGATCAACAGGAGAATGCCATCTTAGTCTTACAGTAAATAATGGTAGAAGTATATCTCTTTTGACTCTTTCTAATGAGAAATCTTAGAGCAGCAATCTTTATAAATTACTACCTAGGAGTGAAGGGTACCATACTGTAGAACCCAGAATGATGCTGAGTAACTGGATTTTCTCCCAAAGAGGTGAACTTTGATGATAAAATGTGTAGTTGGTCACAATTATCTGTGAATGCTGACAGCCAGAAAAGTCATTCTGAAGAAAAGTGCTAATATTTCAAACCCCTCTCCAAAATTCCCTGCATAAATAACCATTTACAGGTGGTGGTTATTTTGTTTAGCTACATTTCCATGCCATCTCTTTCTTTGACTGTAGATAATATTACTGGTACTCATTGCTTAATGACTACAATTGGGACTGACAATTCTGTTGCTAAATAATGTGATTGTTAAGTAAGAGATTACATGATTACAATGGATTTATCACCTCACTGTCATCTCTTTCTTTGACTGTAGTTATTAAGTGAATCAACATAGGTTGCAAGCAACTCATCACACGACCCTGACTTGTGATTTTACCATCAGCTTCTCCATTGATTCTATGTGTCATAAACCAGCTCTGAAACATGCAAGTTGTGGTCACAATATGTCTCATTGTAGTGATCAAATGAGTACAGAATGCTGCAACTATCGTAAACATCTGCCAGCTTCCAAGTATCCAAATCTTGACCAGGGATGGTGTGATAGTCATAAATGCCAGAACTGGTCATAAATTACTTTTTCAGCACTGCTGTAATTTCAAATAATTATTAAATAGGCAGTCATTAAGTGACAACTATCTGTATTCCAAAATTTGTTGCCTATCAGCTAGTCTACTGCCAAGCCCGTGAAGAAATATCAGTTTGGATTAGAGTTAATTAAGAAAATTAACAGCTATTCACTGTCCAGGGTCACAACATTGATATGGGCAGCCATGAAAATTGAAGTAAATAAGGACAGAAGAGAAGAATTAAATATTCCATTCCCCAAGATCTTGTTTCTGAAGTAGCCTTTTCTATCCCCACCGATTCCCTGACCCATTGTGCCTACTATTAAATTCTGTTAAATGTAGTATCAGGTAAATTCTGAATCAGTTTTATTCATAAAAGAAGTTATAGGCTCTGCATGAATATAGAATAATCATGTCTTGAAAAAATTCTTGATAAACCTAAATGGAAATCTAAGATATAATCCTGTATTTATTTAACTGCAAATGATCTCCATTGAACTGAATGGGATTTTGAATAAACAGGTCTAATGGTGCCAATAATTAATAATATTTTTAATAAGAGAATAAATTCTAGTACCTAGATGAACATTATTTCTTGGCAAAACAAAGATTAGAATCTACAAAGAGTAGAATTTCTCAAGTGCATTTGGACTCCCGCTTCCTCATTTATGCATAACAATGTTATACAGATTGGAAGTAGTATTTTTAAGATTGAGGGAGGATTTTGGCTTTGAAATCAGCTCTGCCACTAATTATTCCTTTTGCTAGTCATTCCCAAGATACTTTAAAGCCAACTTATAATTTCCATCCTTGTCCTTACTACATGTTGATCTTCTACTACTACATATAAGATCTCAAAACACTTTCACTTTGGTTTAGTTTCTATACTTATGAGCAATGAATATTGCTGAGAGTACTTTCATCCAATCATTACTCAGTCCAGTTGTCAGTTTGTCCCAAAAAGTAACAAATAAGTTTCTAGCATTTCTTCTTCACGTACACACAGTCTATGTATTTCTCCACAATGTACCTTCATAGATTTGTCTAGAGGATTTCCAAACATTCATCACTATAGAATATTATGGAGGAGATTACAGAGGAAGATTGCTTTTGGAAACTATTGACAAATGCACAGAGAAGCATTAAAAGCCTTCTGTTTGCTATGGTTCTAGATCTGTAATCTTAGGCATGCCCTGGGGTGGGTATTAACTCAACAATTCCTAAGTGTTGCACAGCAACAAATCCTATAAATGTAACTAGCTAGCAAAATTGCTTTAGATGGTTTTTCCCCAAACTGGCCAGAATAAAAAGGTAGCTATGAGCTGGGATGTAGAGGCATGCAGGCACTTCCTCGAATTGGAAAACAATCCCAGAGACAGAAAATGAATTTGTTGGAATACAAGTTTTATCTGCCTCTGCAACAAACAACCAAAAAAAAACAATGCAAGCACATTTTCTGAGGACAGTGAGGAGCCATCGGCTTTAAAAATATAAATGTATATCAATGCACTTCTTTGCAAACAATAATGGACAATAATGTATGCAACCCAAGCAGCATGTTCCTTGGAAAACAAATCCACATCAGATTCCCATTCCAGTCACATAGTGAGCTTTGTAACTAGTTATTTCAAAAACAAAGCAGCTACATTGGAAGTCTGTTCAGAAAAGCTTCAGGGCAGGAATTGGTCAGGATAAGAAGAGCTTCCTTTATAAATGATCCAAAGTTCTTTACGCCCTCCAACCCAACCTGAAACTGTGAGAATTCTCAATATATTCCCTGTCTTTGCTCAGAAAAAGAAATCACATCCCCAAAACTTAGGAAAGCCAGGAAGAGTAACAAGCATCTCTCTTTCCTTTTTCTTGCTGGCCTCTTGTCTGAGTAGTCTACCAGTGAATGCCCCTGGACTGCTTGGGGACCCTGCTTACCTAATATGCAAGTGCTACTGAAAGTTTGCAGGACTTATTTTGAGGAGAAAGACAGAGGAACAAGCTGCTTATTCTTCCATAGAGTTTCTAAGCCTCCCTGACACATAAAAATCATGGAAGCTGCAAGTAATTAGAATTCAAAACAAATCAAATATGATAGCCTAGTTATCCAAAAGCTGAGCCCCTGTTGAATTATTATTATTTCATCCGAATGAGAAAGGATCACGGAAATGCAGTTTCAGACTGATTGCAGGCAAATGAGCTGCCTGCTTCAGCAATGCAAGAAAGGAGATGCTGACAAACCTTATTGTGGCACCCACTGCCATTAAAACTCTCCACTGCTGTTCTTTCTCCCTAAAAGAAAGATATTTAAAATCTGGTTCCACCTTTGCCCAGGAGTCACATCACTATTAAAAAAAAAAACGGGAAGTTTCTCTTCGTAAAGCACAAAATATTGTTACAGTGACCCCAAAATTTGGATCAGTCCAATAAGATAAGCGGTGAGGCTGGAGTGAAGACATACTGTCTGCTCACAGTCACAACAACAAAACAGCCATTGTTCGCTCCTAGGAAGGGAGGGGCAAGTGGGTATAAATCCTTTTACTGCAATCTTGGGGAAAGAAATCCTGCAGGAAGATGCGCTAGGAAAGGAAGCATTAATTATTCATTAGCAGACCAAAGGATGCTGTTTTTCTCAGGACACACAGTTCTGCCTTGGTTTTTATCATTAAAGCAGCTGCAGGAGCCTTATGTTGCATCTGAGAGGTTACAAAAGGATTCATTTTCTTAGTCACTTCAAATATGGATTGAAAAGTATTAAATGCCATTTGGTTTCTTATTATTTGCAATTATCTCCAAAGACGGAAAACTGTGGGATTAACTGGAGAGTTTCTGGGGGGAATCAGGTTGTATTGTGATTCTCCAAATTTGAAAGAATTACATCATACACCCACACAGATAGACACTGTCATACACACAAAGAATTAGTGGCAATGTACATTTGTATGTGTCTACGGGCTGCAGCTCCTAGTTAAAAAGAAAATAAAAATGGAAAGCTTGTATTTAACAATAGCATCAGTTTGGACAAAAGATTGTCCAAAAGCATATAAGAAGTTTAAAAAAATCAAATGCAAGGAACACAGCTATATTCTTGGCACTTCCAAAAGATTATAAGTTCCATGGCGACATTATTGAGTCCAGTTTCCTTTAAATAAAACAATATGGAAAATGTCTAGACTCTTGTTTTATTTATAAATATGCAAGCATAAGAGCAAAATAACAGCTCTTCAACAAGCAGTGAAAAACTAAGGATATGGGGGAATTTAATTCACATGCATTTCAGCAAGAACGTTTCATGGACACATTTCCCATGTTTAAAAATACTTTTAAAAGAAAGCTTGGCACTTTCCAATATCAATTTACATGTATGTCAAAGTCATAGCTAAATAAAACATGTTAACTATCAACATGGAGTTATGACAAGGAGAGATTGCCTAGCCTTACTTAGTAGATTACTGTAAATCTAGAGACACTAAAAAAAGTCTTTCATCCCTGATGATATGGGGAGCTTTTTCTAAAATATATGAAGAACAGTTTCAGCAATTGGGTTTGTCTAGTCTAGTGAAAAGAAGGACTAGGGGTGACATGATAGCAGTGTTCCAATATTTGAGGGGCTTCCACAAAGAAGAGTAGGTCAACCTATTTTCCAAAGTACCTGAAAGCAGAACAAGAAGCAATGGATGGAAACTAAACAAGGAGAGAACCAACCTAAAACTAAGAAGAAATTTCCTAACAGTGAGAACAATTTATCAGTGGAATGACTTGCCTTCAGAAGTTGTGAATGCTTTAACACTGGAGGCTTTTAAGTAGAAACTGGACACCCATTTGTCTTGAATGGTATAGGGCAAGAGTGTCAAACTCAAGGCCATTGGGCTGAATCCGGCCCATGGGGTGGTTAGGTTTGGCCCACAGGACCAACCTGGAAACTGCAAAGGACTGGCCCTCAGTGCCTCTGCCAGTGGAAATGAAGCTCACAAGGGCCATGCATGACCCTTCCAAGCTCTATTTTCCCTGGCAGAAAGTTGCAGGAGGCCGTTGCAGCCAACAATAGAGCTCATGAGGGCCATGGGTGCATTTTTGCTGGCAGAAAGTTATAGGAAGCCATCGCAGCTGAAAACGGAGCTCTGGAGCCCGTTTTCATTGGCAGAGTGCTCAGGCCAACACAGACGCTCATGACATGAGTGACGTGGAGCTGCCCATGCCCACCCTGGCCACACACCCTCGGGGTGGGAAACATTGGCCCTTTTATGATTTATGAACTTTAAACTCAGAATTTCTGTGCAACTGGAAAGAGCTTTGGAGGCTAAAGGAGGTTGAGATAAAATGGACCATGAATTCAAGAAATGCACAAAGTCAAGTGTATCCTTTTGGCATACCTCAATCTGGATTTGATCTTCTTTCTGTTACTTACTGTTTATTTATCTCCCAAAGCACATACATATATTCTGGAGACGAGCAGAGTGAAGAAATATTCATTTCTGAGTAATAGGCAGCTTTAAGAGACATTCTGATTTTAAAAATGATGAAAATGATGAAAATTTAACAGCTGCATCTCCACTGAAAGTGGATAATTTTAAACTATCAAAGAGCACTTTCATAATATTCATTATTTAAAGAATGTGCTCTTTTTTAGTAACACATTCATATAGGGGAAACGCATAGCTGTGGTGCACCAGGTGAATAGCATGCACAGAAATTCCCAAGATGGTTTGTTGTGTTAACAGGGCACAATAAAGTCATTGTCATGGGCTGATGTATTTTCCAAATGTCTTTCTACTTTCCACCTGTCATAATGGAGAAATGACAGGTGCAGGACAATTCTTGAAATGGAAATGTTGTTTCTCAAATTCTATTTCAATTCTTTCCTAAAGTGAAGGTGAGAGAAAATAGGACAACTGGCAGCCTGCTTTTATCCATTCTCCACTGCTACATTTGTATCAGATATTACAAGCACAAAAAGCTTTTCCAGCTAGGTTGATTTGTTAGATGGGAGGAAAAATCCATAGTGGCGTAATATGTTTATTACAATCAGTCAGAACACATAACAGCATTTTTTTGAAAGAAAAGAAAAAGGACATTAAGCAAACTGACTCATTCGGATTTCAGGCATCATCTAATATTGTATCAGGACTTTCATTCATACAAAAGGACCTTCCCTCCCACTCCTTTCCATACATTTCTCTGCAAACTGTAAATCTGTTCTTGAATCTCTGAAACAGACTTTAGGAGCACAAGGGAGAGAAATGAGGAAGAAAAAAATGCCTATACCCATGTCATCCATTGAATTTACCTTAAGGATCCACCAGACACAAGATTATATACTGTAGCTATTGTTGTTGATACTAAATGTATGCCTTCTCTTTTTGTACCCCAAGAACATACATGAGCACATTAACAGGATACGAATTTAACAATCTTTCCATTATTTATTTTCATTATCTGGTTAGTACAAGATCTATTGCTGCTGAATAAGCAGGTTCCATTTAGTAATGATTTTTAATAATTTTAATGGGCTTATCCTCTATGGATCTTATCCTCTAATGACCTTTTAAAGCTGTCTTAGCAAGTTGCCAGCTCAATAACTTAAGGCAATGGATCTCATTAGCTAATTATGCATTGTGCTATGAAGGGCTGTTTCTTTCTTTCTTTCCTATTTCTTCTCAGGTTGCTCTAAATCTACTGGCACTCCATTTCATTGGTGCCTTCACTTTTACTTTTGAAAAAGGATAGCAGTGAATCTGCCAGCCATATCTCTGTTTGTGGAGACCTTGGGTAAAAGAAAAATGGCTGTTTACCATAGACAGCACAATCCCAGATTACGGGTCACTAGGAAATGTCCTCTCTGTGAACAATTTGAGTACAAAAAACAGTTTGACCATTTTGACTCTATGGTAAATTCTATGAAAGAGTGTAATAAGAGTGAAGGAGGTGAGAAAGGAGAAAAAGACATGAACTTCTTTTGCAGAAGAGTATTATGAAATACAGCTGATAATTTCATTCAGTAGCAAGGTAATAAAGTTGTATATCAGAGAAAGCAAAATAATTACCTTTGGAATTAACCATGCATAGTTAAAAAGGATGAAACTAGCTGTCAACACATACAGCTTCATAAAATGCTGACAGAGTGGAGTCAGGAATGGCTTGCAAATACACTGCCACCATAACAAGTACGAGGTTGCCCCAGGAAATCAGAGTCCATCTCATGCAGGGAACCACATGCTACATCTTATCCTTACCTCAGAGCAGTTGGGTCAGGTTTAACAGAGGAGAACATTTCCACCAGGGTTTTGGGTTTGGTTTGGGGTTTTTTGTCATAGTCAGATCACTTCCTGGTCACTTTAAGAGTAGTGAGCTCTAGTGAGCTCTGGAGAAGGGCAGGGAGACCAAATAGGATGGCCTTCCTTAAACACCTTATGAATTCAATTAATTTTCTCCAGCCTCTTGGGAATTTTCTTAAGGATTTCACATATTAGATTTCTGTATGAAAATACAGAGTTATCTCATAAGATTTTGATCATAATACTAGTAGCAGCAGCAGCAGTAGTGGTGGTAGTGTTAAGATCCTGGAATTCCATCCAATGACATTGCATATGCTGTGCACCTACAAACATCTCTTCCAGATGTGGGATTCTACTGGATTGGACCGATTTGGGTGAACCGATAGTTCTGATGAGCATTTGACCCCACCCACCCACCCCTGCTCTGTCCTGTGCTTTATTTCCTGATTTTTTTGCAGAGCTAATTTGCGCGGCAGAGTTGTTTGCCACACCTCAGCTGTTTTAGTCAAGGGGTCTCCAACCTTGGCCACTTGTGGACTTCAACTCCCAGAATTCCTCAGCCAGCAAAGCAAGGCTAAGCAGGCTGAGAAATTCTGGGAGTTGAAGTCCACAAGTCGTAAAGTGGCCAAGGTTGGAGACCCCTGCCAGGGGCTGAAGTAGAAGGTAAGTAATTGAGGTGAAAATGGGCTTTTTAAAATGTAGAGCACACACGCAAAGCACATGCTTACCGAACCAGTTGTTACACCAGTTGAATTGCACCACTGATCTCCACCCTTCAATCCTCTCCATGTATAATAGGTCCAGTTCCTTACCAAAACCATTTTTTAATGTACAAAAAGTAAGGGTGAAGTAGGGAGGCACAATACCCATGACAACCTCCCTCCGATTATACTGTACAATAATTGAACAACAATATAACATACTGTATGTAATGAGCACCCTGTCTCTCTGGTTCCAATAACTATTTCACATGCTTATCTCAAAATATACAAGGTAGAGCTTGAATTGCAATAGCAAGTGGGACCAGAACTGTGATCACTAAGAGACACAGTTGTAAAGCATGAAATCATATGAGCACATTATTTAGCAATAAGAATTCTGGCAGCCCTGGTTGCTGTCATTAAGCAAGGACTGTGCAGGTTGTTAAGCAGGGACCCTTGTGTGATTGTGATTTCTGATTTCTTGCCCATTTCCCCATTGATTTTGCTTCCCCCTAGCAGGGAATGTTGGAAATTACCCTTATGTAACTACAGTTTGCTGCAACAGCTGGAACTTGGAGGACCAGTTCTAGATGCCATTTGTTCAGTATTGTCATAACTGAATAGTCACAGAACAAATGGCTGTAACCTGAGGAGTTCCTGCATTTGAAAATACTTAGATGAAAACAAACTAAGCAGAATATTGCAAACAGATAAGATTATCAAGGTGCATCCTTCTAGTGAGAGATGCCTTCAATGTCTGTGTTCACACAATGGGCTAAATTCTAATGAATAAGATACAATTATGTAGCACAGGACAGTTTATCATGACAACCATATTCCTTGAGGATGAACATAAACTCCCACCTCTATTAACCTAACATGTGAGCCATGGTGGTGCAGAGGTTAGAATGAAACACAGCAGGTTACTTGTTCTAACTGCCAGCTGCAATTTGGCAGTTCGAATCTCACCAGGCTCAAGGTTGATTCAGATTTCCATTCTTCTGAGGTGGGTAAAATGAGGACCCAGATTGTTGGGGGCAATATGCTGACTCTGTAAACTACTTAAGAGAGGGATGTAAAGCACTGTGAAGTGGTATATTAGTCTAAATGCTATTGCTATGTTCTGAAAGCCCCAGCCTGTTTGAAAGTATACTTCATGGGAAATGCCCTTTCCTATTTCTTGATGTGTTTGTGTGTTTTAGATGGAACCTTTCTCCAAGCACTGAGAAAATTGAAGACCCTCTTTTCAGGCAGATAAAATGCAGCATTTTCTTATCTGCAGGGTCAGCCTATTTATTCCAGATGCCTTTAATAAGTGGTGCATAGGTTTATTTGCTGCCCACAACGAATAACACAAACTACTTAACAGTTACACAGTATCTCCCTGAGCAAATCCTCACCAAATCCTCAGGAAATGTGGTAAGCTTATCACCATGCAGGCTTTTCCCAGTCCTCCAGTTGGGGGATACATTATTATTATAGCTTGGCTAACTTTCCCCTGAGGGAGAAATAAAACCCGGATGATGAGTAGAGTTGTCACCATGGCAACAAACAATTTCCAATTGAGGTAGGGAGAAAAAATGGACTCCCACTGAGTAATACCGCATGGTGCACTGTTCCTCTTGCTGAGTCCTTGACACTTATGAGTCTATTTATAAAAAGACATAATCACAGACAAAGCACAGGTGGAGCATGCCATGTTTTTGAAAACAGATTCTGGTGAGATGAAGGAATTCTTGCAACATTGCTTTCCCAGTGTATTGTAGAAATAGAAATGCACTGAATGTTCTCCTGTTTCATATTTTGTGGGGAAAATGCTTAGAAAGATCACTATTAAATGTAAAACACTAAAATGTGTTTTCCAATTCTGTTTGCATTCATTTTTCCTTTAAACTTACCGGCTTATTCCATATCCCTTTTTATTTGGGGTTGTACAAACATCTCCTTTCCTTTTTCTGTGGTAAGTCAAACATAACTTCATCATCTGTTGATGTCATGGAAGATCTGTGGAGATCACAATGGATAACAACATATATCAACTAAAAATGAAGGAATTATATCCTATCACAAAAAAGAATAGAGTCTGATGCTTTGATTTATGACCACAATGACTTACAGCCAAAATTCCAGGTTTCATTGTGACTTTAAGTCGAGGACTACTTGTATAGATATAGACATATGATTGTGCATTGTTACAAATATTGTTGCTACAACACTTACTAGCTCATGTTTGGATATTTTATATTTTCCCCTTTATTTACCTTATCCTGATAAAGAAAAATTAATTCAAGCTGACCGCTTTGCATAGAAGTAAGGCTCACTGACTTACTTTCACAAAAACAGAGTGAAAATTACTATTGCAAAAACAGAAATATAGCATGCAAAGACCATGTTTACCAAAAAAATTAACTCAATGTTCTAAATTTTTACCTTGAAAAGGACACAAAATGGCATTGTGGTTTTATGAAATAATTAATCATTAAAATCTATTTTTCAGTATGCCTGATCCATTAAACAGCTGAGCAAACATTTTTTATAAATGACTTTGACAATATTTACTCATGTTAATTTGATCAAAAACCACCAGTTTCAGAGTTGGTTAAAAGCACTATAATATCACAATTATAAAGCAACCTCTAAGTGACAGGAAGAGTTTAAATGATGAAAGTTTAACACAGTCATACACAGACTGATCTTTGAGATTCAGTTATAAAATATTTTTTGGGAATCAGAAATGATGTCTTCTTTTCATCCAACATCATTTGCTACAGGGACTCATTTAGTGGATTTTAGATACATCTTTTTTTTTTTAGTTAAAATGAAAATTCTTGAATGTAAAAATTAATCAATGTTGTATGGATAAGATATTTTAAAATAGAGCTAGTTTTCTGAGCAGCATCTCTGTGGGGAAGGGGAGATATTTTTTCCATGCATTAGAAGAATCTGCTATTTGGTAGCTAAGTGGGGAATTGAAGTAAATATATTGTCAGTAAGATACAGCTATTTTTAATTTATTTTGATAATCAGACAACCAGTTCAGTGCACTAAATCTAAAGCTAATGATAATTTTATTACTTTCACATCATTTAAAAATGTTTTTCATGCTTATATGGATTCTCCAAGCATGAAGATCACCTCAGCAGTCATACCATTATAGGTATGACTGCTGTTATGAATAGGTGCCATAAGACTCCCTCTTTCCACCAAGGTGTGAAGGAAAGTTGGATATTAAGCTAGCACCAGGTCAAACTTAGCCCACTGAAATCTACATCAATGGCATCTAACTAATCTCTAAACAGATGCTTCAGCAATAATAACTGCACTTAATACTTAGATATGTGTCTCCTCAAACCCAGGGGTAGAAATTCTTAGCTGAGGCATCTCTATATGTGTTCTTTGTTATGAACTCTTCAGCATAACAATCATAAGAGCCTTTTTTTTTTCCTTTAAAGAGAACTCCAAGAGAAGTTGGGCTCTGGGGATGATAGAGCCTTGGTAGCTTCATTCACTTGGAGCCATGTATCCACTGAAGCCTTCTTTCAGTTAGTAAGTTATATAGGGGTTTTTGTTTTGGGCAGCAGTAGAAAAGTGGTTTGTCATTGCCCTCTTCTGGGATATTTGTTAAATTTCCCGGTCTAGCTGATAACCTGGGATTCACATTCAAATACTAATCAGATTTGATCTTTGATTTTTTTGAGATTAGACAAAGTTAGGCAGATATTTCTAGCTGATACCCAGTTTTAAAATAAATAAATGTGAGTGAGGGGAAAGGCAAAATTCCAAAGATTATTTCTCATGGATATATAATCTCGTGTATGAAGAAGGCTCAAGAAATTACATATAAGGTCAATGTTGATAAGCATCAGAATCTATGAAGACATGGATACATCATGATAAGAAGTGTGCTTCATGATATGGACAATGCTTGATGGAATGGAACAATGGCCTGAGTCACCATGAAGCTATTCTCTAAATTTTGGGATGAGTTTGGAAATTGACTGTCTGAAAAGCCCCTCCTTCTGCATTTATATCCAATGAGTGCTACAATGATCTTACAGCAAACGACACTATATTCTACTCAGAGCAGACAAAATAAGACAAAATTTCCAAGAATTTAGGCATCAGCCCAAACAGGTTCTGGCCATATCAAATTGTCATGTGAGATTTCCAGTACAGACTGACATGAAATCCAAAGTGATGCTCATCTATTGCTTTCCATTCTATGGGCAACTGTCTGGGAGTCATGGATGTCAACATCCCAGGCCTACAATCTGTAGCTTAATGTGACTTGACAGACTAGCCAACCACAGCATGCTCTCTCAAATCTTAGAAACTGGCAACTCACACTAGCAAATAAAGTTATAATTTCTTTTATGTGAGATATGTCGGTTCTGCAGGGAGTTTTTCAATCCCCATCATAGTCTTTTTATCTATAGTTTGATATATGCACATTGGTATAGTTATGATCATGTAGAGCAAGAATTTTCAAGGTTTTTCAGTTCACAGAATCTGCTAATTAAAAACAAATCTTGAAAGCCCTGATCAAGAGGCAAACACCTAGTTGATTGCATCTGAATGATTTAGAGCAGCGGTCGCCAACTGGTGGGCCATGGCCCACAGGTGGGCAGTGAAAAAATTTTGGTGGGCTGCAGAGAAATCTCACCCCCAGAGCACCCCTTCACAAAGCAATTAATCCAGGCTGCACAGAAACACAAGGCTGCGCCACTCACATGGCCTGCGGGAACCCTTCCCACCCACTCAGTCCTTACCCGGCAAACTTGCCTGCTAAATTGATATTTTTCCTTTTTCCAACCATCATCTGCTCTGCTGTGCTGGAAGATTTAGATTAGCTAGGAAGCAGGAAATGGTTGGATTTCTTGCTTTCTAGCTAGTCTTTAGATCTTCGGCACTGCTTTTAAGTACAGCCGAACCTTCCTTAGGACTGAAGGTTCTATTATTCAGTGCAGACTCATGACAAGCAAATTTGAGAGACTGGGCTAGCTGATGGCAGATAGATAGATCACTGAATGATTCTGTGAGCAACTCAATCTGCCTGATTTTGGGTAAAAGTTGCTCTTTTTTAAATAAAAAATTCATACATGGTGTGTTGTGAGTTAATTTTGTGAGTTTGCTTGTAAGCAAATTTTCTGTGACCGACTGAGCTAGCCAATGGCACATAGATAGATCTCTGAATGAATCTGTGATTCTGTAAGCAACTCAATCTGCCTGCCTGCTTTGCCTGATTTTGGGTAAAAGTTGCTTTTTTAAAATAAAAAAATCAATATTTATATAAATATTTATATTATTTACATACAAGCCATGCCCAGCCAGTCACATGACCACCAAGTCATACCCACAAATTAGGCCATGCCCACAGAACCAGTTAGTGGTCCCTGGGATTTAAAATTATGACTTTAATGGTCCCTGAGGTCTAAAAGGTTGGAGACCCCTGATTTAGAGAGTTTAGAGGATTTAAAGCAAAAACTTTTGAGGGGGATGTTATATCTATAGCCAATGTCTTACCTATAGCTAATCACTTGAGGAAAGGGAATATTTAAAAGCTTATTCTTATTCAAATTTGCTGGCTTCAAAAACCCATCAGTCAAATTGGCTTGAGAGGGTTCTAATTTCTTACTGAGTGCAGGAAATGAAACGTCATTAGTGCAGCCATAAGCCATGATTTACAAATCACTGCAGCCAAAGCCAAAATAAACCATATTATAATTCAGTGCAAAATGAAAACCCACCCATTTTTAAAATTGCATGTACAGGAATTCACTCAAAATGGTTTATGATCCCTGATAGGAAGATTCTTGAGCAATTCTGAGACTTGCTGCAATGATTAAATCACATTGTGTTTATGAGCCCTGATAAAGTATGTGATTTTTGAGATGAAGAGTCCTGAAGCAATCCTGAGGCTTTGCTTCAACCCACAAAAAGCAACAAATGATTGATAGATAAGAGGGGGGAGCGGGGAGGGAAAGAGAGATTCCAGAGCCTGCAAATGTATTTTGATACCATTTATTCCACATTTCAAATAATAAGTCTGCCTAATATATATCGTATATCTATATCTAATATATATCTATAATATATATCTGCCCCTTTACCCCAAATCACTTTTATTTCAGTCAGATTTTGAACTATGTATTGTGAACAGGTGACATTTATGCAAAACATTAAATATCTTTTTAAAAATGAACTCAACAGACACCCTCATCTTGCATCAGGAAGATCTAGAATTTATACAATCCATTATCAGACCCCAATGACAGCATTTTGTGATAACATGAAACATTCAAGCTCTTGCTTCTAGCAGACAAGTCGGGTAGAAAGAAAGATATTCCCCACCCACCTATGGCAAGATGCCATAGGCAGGAATTGAAAAAGCAGCCACAATGAGAAGGGCATTGGTGTTCCTTGGCTCTAAGATGAATCTGATCATCTTGCTAGGAAATGTCTGGACTTGCTAATCCTGGCATTTTCATTCTGACAGGCAGAAAAATGGCTCTCCTGAGGGGGCAGGAGAACTTTCAGAGACTGAAAGACATCTTAAAAGTGCAAATTACACCATCAAAATACTCTTTCCCCCTTCTCTCTCTAGTTAGAATTCTGTCTTCTTTCATTCTCTCAGTCTTTCTTTTATATATATATAGATGTATACACTCTCTCTTAATCTTTCATTCCTCCATTGTTAGGCTTCAATGGTCAATCTCCTAATGGGGTTGAGACTCAATTTCTGATATCTCCAGCAATTTTAGGTTTTGAGTTTGTTTTTGGAAGATGATTCAGTTATTTCCATTTTGTATTATTTCTCTCATTTATATAATTAAATCAGTTGTTGGCTGCAATCTCTTTGTCATTTTTAATAATAAACTTGTTAAAGAACAAAATTTCAATAACAAAAACTAAAGCAAAATTAATAATAAAAAGCAAAATAAAAGGTACAGAAAAGAAAAAAAGTTGAAAAAAGAAAAAAAGGAATATAGTAAAAAAGATAAAAGAAATGCATAAGGAAGTTATTTTCTCCTTCATCACAAGCATAAACTATTTTATTAATTTATCACTTTCTCTTAAAATACAATGATATTTTCCTCCCATACTTCATCCCTTATCTATAAACAAATCCATAAAACCTCATTATTACAGTCCATTATTTAAGTATTTAAGACCATTAAAGGTGATAACAACATATCTATTTTAACCTTGATTAAATAAATCAATCTTTTACTTCTTCCATTTACTTCTAACAAATCTTCAGCCCCTTCAAATAATGTCCTAGATCTAGAACTTAATTTCTTTTTTTTTTTCTTTGTCCCTTCTTATAAAATTATTCAAACTAGCCTCTTTTATACATCGATTGTAGGAAAATTAATCTGATCACACTCTTGGATTGCTATTTGTATATCCTTTTTAACAGGGATGGGATTCTACTGGTTCGCACCAGTTCAGTGAACTGGTTGTTATGGTTCCCGGTAGTTCGGAGAACCAGTAAATCGGGAGTCCGGCTGGGCCCGCCACTCTCCACCTACTTCTCTGCTCCCTGCCCAATCAGTCCCTATTGCACATGCGCAACATCGTGCACATGTGCGATATGCCTGCAGCCTGCTTTTGTCTGTCCAGCAGGCTAGCCATTACTGCCTGCCTTTCACTGCGGCACAGCTAAAGTCTTGCAAGTTCCCCTCCCTTTGGGAAATGGCTCCTGGGCAGCAGAGCAGCAGCCCAGTTGAATCCTGTTTCTCTCTGCTGCCCAGGAGCCATTTTCCAAAGGGAGAGGGACTTGCAAGCTTTTTGCTGTTCTGGGAGAGGCTCTCCCAGCAAGAGCAGTTGAGAGAAGCAGCCCGGAGTCAACACGAGCCTCTCCACTGTTCCTTCCAGTTGAGCAGCCTGATCTGCCTGCTCACAGGTAAGCCTATTAGTCACACTAGCCCCTCTCCCACGGTCCCCGGACCTCATCCAGCCCTCTGTGGGCCTCTCCATAGCTCCCCAGGCCTCACTCAGCCCTCTGCAGGCCTCCCCGTAGCTTCTGGAGTCTTGCCCAGTCCTCCATGGGCCTCCCCATAGATCCCTTGGCCTCGTCCAGCCCTCCATGGGCCTCCCCATAGTTCCCCAGGCCTCACCCAGCCTTCACCTTGTGTCTGTGATGGGCCTTCTCCTGCCTGGCCGCCTGCTTCTTGACATGAGCAGAGGCTGCTGGTTGGAGCACAGGGAACCACAGTGCTGGGCTCCCAATTCTATGCGTTCCAAGGGCATAGCTAGAATTGGAAGAGGCTGCACATCTCTGGTGGAAAGAACCAGAGCTTCTTGACATGAGAGTAGCCGCTGCCTTGCTCGCATCTGCTCATCCAAGCTGCCAGGTGTGGCTCCGGTTCTTTCCATCACAGCCGCACAGTCTTTTATTCCAGTTCTAGCTCCAACTAGCAGCCTCTGCTTGCATCAAAGGCTGGTGGCCAGGTTGAAGGAGGCCAAGGTGGGATGCCGTTTCTGGGCCAGTCTGGCCAGCGGATGGGCGAGTAGGCAGCCTTCAGGATGATGTGGCAATGGTGATGGCTGGAGCATGCCATGGCCGTTCACTTTTTCTGCTGTGCTGGGGCTGAGCCTGAAAGTGAGAGAGGCAATGGAGGTGTCCCGAAAGGGAGGGCGGGAACTTCTGGTGCAGCTTCCCACTGCAGCCCCACTCCCACCCCATCTAAAAGGAGGGAGGATGGATGTTCTGGGGACCGGAGCTGCTCCTTTTTCATTCTCCCACCTCCTGCTGCTCTGGAGCTCGCCTGATCAGTTTGTCCCAGACCAGGTGTGTATGTGTGAGAGAGGGGGGGAGCGAGGGAGGGAGGGAGGGAGGGAGGGAGGGAGGGAAGGAAGGAAGGAAGGAAGGAAGGAAGGAAGGAAGGAAGGAAGGAAGGAAGGAAGGAAGGAAGGAAGGAAGGAAGGAAGAGCAAGAAAGAAAGAAAGAGCAAGGAAGAAAGAAGAAGGGAAAGAAAGAAAAAGAAATAGGAAAAAAGAAAGGAAGGAAGGGAGAGAGAGAGAGAGAAAGAAAGAGAATGAAGGAAAAACAAATTGGAAGAAAGAAAGAAAGAAAGAAAGAAAGAAAGAAAGAAAGAAAGAAAGAAAGAAAGAAAGAAAGAAAGAAAGAAAGAAAGAAAGAAAGAAAGAAAGAAAGAAAGAAAGAAAGAAAGAAAGAAAGAAAGAAAGAAAACTTCCAGCACCCTGGAGAAATCCAGGCTTGGAGCAGTTTAAAGGAGCGGCTTGAAAACACAAGGCTGTTAAACTCCAAAAACTGCTTCTAGCCTGGATTAGCAGCAGCAACAGTTTGGAGCTTGGACCACTCTCCACCACAGCCATGTATTTTCCAAACCCGGCTCTGGTTGCAGGCATGAGATTGTGAGGGCACGTTTTTCCTTTTGTTCAGATCAGTAGGTAAAAGAGCCAGTGGATGGCGAGGAGGAAGGAGCTGCATCCTAAGCTCCAAGGGGCCTAGCAGAGAGATGCATTCCCGTCCCCACTAAGGAAGATCTTGCCGGCATGGGGCATTCCAGAAACTTGGTTGGGGGGAGGGGGAAGGGAGGGGCTGGGAATTGCACCTACTGTGTGAGTTGCTTTGTGGTGAGTTTGCGCCATTTTGTGTGGTTGGCCATGCAAAAGGTTGGGGCCGTCGCTTGCCTTTTTAATTATTAACACATTATTGGATTAGTCTTAGTCATGTCTGGTATAGCATTTTATTCTTCCATAGCATTTTTCAAACATAGTCTATTTACCAAAACAAACACTATTAAAATTAGCTTCTAGATTCATTGTTCATTGTTCCTTCAATATATCAAATTACAATTTATAATTGTATATTGAGGTTGAATTTTCTTGCCCTTTAATTATTATCTTTAGTACCCTCTATTTCCCTCTAGTATCCCAATTTTTAAAGTCTTATTTTAACAACATTAAAAACAAAAGCATTTTCCCATTGGAAAGTTTCTTTATAATTAATTCCAAAGACTTATTTCATTTTTCTCTGGATCCTTAGTCTGTAACTTTCTAAAATCAAAGTTTTAATCACCCTTTTGCTTTTTATTTAAAAAGTTAGTTCTTAAATCTATAGTTAAAACTTATTTTGCTAACATTTGAAAGAAGATCACCTGGTGTGCTAAAATATCTTCATTCAAAGGCTCCTAATAGCTAAAAAGTAATTAGCAAGCAATTTACAAAAATGATTAAAAAGGGAAATATGCAAACTTAATGCCCTTTCAAAAGTGACAATCATGATTTGACTAAGATGGCTATTCTCTCCTCTGCCAGAGCTCTAGATCTTCCCAAGACCACAGTCTTTAAATCTCCTTGTTAGGAGCAGCTGTCTGGAACATTTGTGGGCAATCTCAATTTTTGATCCAAAGAGGAATTATCAAAGAGGAAAAACTTAGAAGAATCAGAAAGGAATTACTAATGTATCCTCTGGCTCTTCGTTTCTCTGCATATTTTGCAGAGGCTTTCTTCAGTCTACCATTTCTTCCCTAGAAGTCTCTTCTTCTCTAGAATCAGACCTTAAATAGCTCTCAATCGTTTTATTACAAGCATGAAAATTCAGCTCACATATCCAAGTATAGTGCTAAGTATTGAGAACTAGAGATCAAAGAGGTGAGAAAATTGGCCCAGAAATAATATTACTGATCAAGAATTGTAAAAATGTTGGATCAATTTAAATCTAGCTGAACAAAAACTTTCTGAATATCCCTGGTTGGAGTAATGGATATTTAAGTAATGGCAATCCTATGCTGGTTTATTTAGAAGTGAGGTCTAAGCTACACAATAAGTTCAAGATTCATCATACTCCCTTCTGATTTATATTAATGATGACCTACATGCAAATGTCTGATTTTAATTGAAATAGTGCATGCAGTAGGAGAGATTTTAACTTTCTCTTCCAAATCAGGTACATCAAGAATCATTTTACAATTTGCAAGGTCAGCTGGTGATGATACAATACATTATGGATACATTCAAAAAATTCAGTGCTTTTCTATAATCTAATACTGAGATTAGTAAAGTCATGATCACTTCTATACTAAATAATTCACCATGAGGGCCATTAAAACCCCAAATCTGTTTTATTACTTATAATATTTGGCATGGGACAGAAATGTCAGTGTGGGAACTTTTAGGGAATTTTGAATTTCATTTTTATATAATACTGTACCAGTACATCATAATCATTTTTGTCAATACAAGTATACTTTCAGTAGTTCTAGATTCTCCCTGTATTCAGTGAATTTGTCATGCAAGCACTGAGGAAAATGTTTGGTTCCACTTCAATAGTTCAGATTTGAAAGTGGACATTTTCAAAAAGGATTGCTGAGACCTCTATTTCTGGTGCACTGTTTTGCTCATTCCAGCAATGTTATAGAGGCAGGTGGATAAAAGATTGCATAACCTTTACAGGCTTTCTGCTTAAAAGTCCTTATGCAATCTTTCACACCTGTAAGATTCAGAACTACAACTTTTTTTGACATGAGCATTGCTGTTCTATCAATGAAGCTCCCTGTGAATAGCCAAATTTCAGAATTCCCAAAGTGTATTTCTTCTCTCCCAAATATCTACCAAGATTTGAATTGTGCTTGTTCCATCTTTTGAGGATGGGTCAACTATCATAGAAGTTGGTTGGTTGATTGCATTTGCTCAATGCATTGAAGTGAAAAATCTTTATATATCCATATCCTTCTTTCACACTTTTCCATACTGAGATGGAGCATCACCCTGTTTCCCCTTATATCTCCAGCAATAAATTTCCAAGCTAAATTTATGCAGGTGATATATTTGAATTATCCAGCTTCCTCAAAACAGAATCTAATATGGGCAAAAACGATCCAGAATTCAAGATACGAAGGTAGCAAAATACACAAATCCAAAGGATTGAGCAGCCATGCAGAGTCAAGGAAATAATAAAGGTTTAGAAATTGAATTGCAAAATTCAAAGCTCAGTAGATGCTAAACAAGATTATTCCTGACTATTTTACTGCCTTACTGCTTTTGACTGATGTTTTTATACAAAGTGAGACTCCACAGAAGCTCAGCTGGCATTAAATTACCACACACTGAATATCCTCATGGCTTTGGATAGTATACAACTCCATCACAATTAGTAAAGGAGAATAATAAATATAATATAGTTAATTAATATAAATGAAATTAATATAAAATATGATACATAATAGTATAATAACCAAGCTCAGAGGACACCAAGAACCTTTCCATCAGTATTCTACTCCAGAGCCACAGGGAGTAGATGTTAGAAACTGTTTCTGTCACAAATGCTGTGTTGTATCCTGGCTCTTCAGTAGCCAAAGAATCCTACTGTACTTCCTCTTCAGATTAGAACTATGAGGAGACTATGATAACACTGACAGTTACACACAATTTACAACCAAAGGCATCCATAAAAAGGTGCAAGTACAAAATGTGTGTCATGATATTGCAATGGGTACTCTACTTCTCACATAGCTGTATATGATGTCCCACTGCATGCTATGTTGTTTCAGAGTGTGTCTGCTAAGGAAATAATGCTTATGTGTGCAATGCATGGCTTAAGCATCTACGCTATATACCTACAGGCCCCAGTCTAATTCAAACAACAGAGACAGACCATATGCAACTGCAAGATTGTCTGTAGTGCTTTTTTTTAATTTATTTATTTGTCAATTGCTTACAAGATAATAGGTATAAGTAAAAACATAGTTATGAATACATGGATACATATATATATATATATATATGTATGTATGTATGTATGTATGTATGTGTATGTATGTATGTATGTATGTATATATATATATATATATATATATATATATATATATATATATATATATATATATATATATATATATATATATATATATATATATATACATGTATATACTTTGTGTTACAACACCCTGTTAAGCCCCAATTAAGGGAGAAAGCATACTGCTTTCTTTTCTGTCTTTCGGCTCATCACCAGAGACCATACCGACAGAAAGCTATTTGTTTTGTTGTCTTTTCTTTACATGTGTGTAAGGTTTTTAAGCTGATAATTTTTTTTTTAAATAATAAATAAGGGAGACTAGTATAGATCTATTTCGAGCTAGTTAGCTCTCTTCAGCTAGCCATGCTTTCTCCCTTAATTGGGGCTTAACAGGGTGTTGTAACACAAAGTATATACTTATTCCCCTGCCTCTGCTGATAAGGATAGAGCCAGATGGTGTAGTGGCAATTACAACTGCCTCACATGTAATACTTCCCTGGTTCGAATCCCAGTAAGGGTATGGCTAGCTGAAGAGAGCTAACTAGCTCGAAATAGATCTATACTAGTCTCCCTTATTTATTATTTAAAAATTATCAGCTTAAAAACCTTACACACATATACATGTGTATATATATATATATATATATATATATATATATATATATATATATATATTTTCGGAGATTTTCGCGGGTATTTGTATGTGGATCTTTGGTTCTTCGGGTTTTCTCCCGCATAGAGTTGGAAATATCTAGGCGACGTTTCGATGAAGTCTCATTCATCATCTTCAGGCTTGTGTCTTCGGCCTTGTGCTTCTCAGAGTGAAGTGTGCACTCTGAGAAGCACAAGGCTGAAGACACAAGCCTGAAGATGATGAATGAGACTTCATCGAAACGTCGCCTAGATATTTCCAACTCTACGTGGGAGAAAACCCGAAGAACCAAAGATCCATATATATATATTATATTATATTATATTATATTATATTATATTATATTATATTATATTATATTATATTATATTATATTATATTATATTATATTATATTATATTATATTATATTATATTATATTATATTATATTATATTATATTATATTATATTATATTATATTATATTATATTATATTATATTATATTATATTATATTATATTATATTATATTATATTATATTATATTATATTATATTATATTATATTATATATATGTTTTCGGAGAAGAACCAAAGAACCAATATATATGTTTTCGGAGAAGAACCAAAGAAGAACCCGAAGAACCAAAGATCCATATATATATATATATATATGAGCTGATAAGGAGAGAGCCAGTGGTGTAGTGGCAATTACAACTGCCTTACATGTAATACTTCCCTGGTTCGAATCCCAGTAAGGGTATGGCTAGCTGAAGAGAGCTAACTAGCTCGAAATAGATCTATACTAGTCTCCCTTATTTATTATTTAAAATTATCAGCTTAAAAACCTTACACACATATATATATATATATATATATATATATGTGTGTAAGGTTTTTAAGCTGATAATTTTTTTAAATAATAAATAAGGGAGACTAGTATAGATCTATTTCGAGCTAGTTAGCTCTCTTCAGCTAGCCATACCCTTACTGGGATTCGAACCAGGGAAGTATTACATGTGAGGCAGTTGTAATTGCCTCTACACCACTGGCTCTCTCCTTATCAGCTCAGGCAGGGGAATAAGTATATACTTTGTATTACAACACCCTGTTAAGCCCCAATTAAGGGAGAAAGCATACTGCTTTCTTTTCTGTCTTTCGGCTCATCACCAGAGACCATACCAACAGAAAGCTATTTGTTTCGTTGCCTTTTGTTTACATGTGTGTAAGGTTTTTAAGCTGATAATTTTTTTAAATAATAAATAAGGGAGACTAGTATAGATCTATTTCGAGCTAGTATATATATATATATATATATATATATATATATATATATATATATATATATATATACATGTATATGTATATATTTGTTTTCATAGATTTTCACGGGTACAGGTATACAGATCTTGGCGTGTTCGGGCCTTTTCCACTGTAAGATTGAGACTATCTGGACAACGTTTTGACAAGATCTCACTCGCCATCTTCAGGCTGGTGCTTTCGGCTTTGTGCTTGTGCGAGCAAAGTGTGACCTGAGCTGCTGTCTCCCTATATATACTGGTGGGGATGTTGGCTGTGTTGTAACGACTTGGTAATGGGCTGTGTGATGATCTTCTAAATTCTATTGTTTTGACATCCTGCGTCTTATACTGTAATCTCCTGGGTTGTAATGACCTGGGTAATGGACTGTGTGATTTATTTATTTATTTATTTTATTACACTTTTATACTGCCCCCTCTCCCAAAAAAGGGACTCGGGGCGGTTTACAGCCAAGATAAAATGACATAAATAGTAAAAAATTTAAAAGAAATTAAACTAGTGGCTGGAATAATATTATAAAAGCAGAATAAAAAGGGGTAAAAAAGTTAAAAATATCCAAAATTTAAAACCCTAATAATTAATACTAGGCCAGACCGGCCTGTTGGAAAAGGTGTATCTCTAATGCGCGCCGGAAGGTCTGAAAGTCAGTGATGGTCCGAATCTTCGGAGGTAATTCATTCCAGAGGGAGGGAGCCCCCGCAGAGAAGGCCGCACCCATGGGGCCACCAGCCAGCATCGTCTGGCTGACGGCACCCCAAGGAGGCCCACTCTGTGGGAGCACACTGGCCGGCGGCAGGCCGATGGTGGCAGCAGGCAAGAACCCAGGTCCCAAGCCATGGAGTGCTTTAAAGGTGACCACTAACACCTTGAATTGCACCCGGAAGGCCACTGGAAGCCAATCCAGCTCGCACAGGAGCGGTGTAACATGGGAGCTCCGAGCGGTGTAACATGGGAGCGGCCGCATTTTGCACCAGCTGAAGCCTCTGGATGCTCTTCAAGGGGAGCCCCATGTAGAGAGCATTACAATAGTCTAAGCGGGAGATGACAAGAGCAGAAGTGACTGTGCAAAGAGCGCCCTGATCCAGAAAGGGCCGCAACTGGTAGATCCGACAGACCTGACAAAAAGCCCCCCTAGCGACAGCCGCTATATGCTCTTCTAATGTCAGCCGTACATCCAGGAAGACACCCAGATTGCGCGCCCTTTCCTTGGGGGACAGAATTTCTCCCCCCATGGCCAGCAATGGAGTGAGCTGGCTGTATCTGGGCACAGGAAACCACAGCCACTTCGTTTTGGTCGGGTTGAGCCAAAGCCTGTTAAAACCCATCCAACTCTGCACGGCTTCCAGGCACCGGGTAATCACTTCAACGGCTTCGTTGGGGTGGCCCGGGGTAGAAATGTACAGCTGAGTGCCATCAGCATACTGATGGAACTCTACCCCAAAGCCACAGATGATCTCACCCAGAGGCTTCACATAAATGTTGAACAGCAGGGGCGAGAGCGCAGACCCCTGAGGCATCCCACAAAACAAGGGCCTTGGGTTCGACCTCTGCCCCCCTGCCAACACAAATTGTGAACAGTTGGAGAGGAAGGAGGAGAACCACCGTAACACGGTGCCTCCCACTCCCAACCCCTCCAACCACTGCAATAAGATACTGTGGTCGACAGTATCAAAAGCCGCTGAGAGATCTAACAGGACCAGGACAGAAGAACAACCCCTGTCCCAGGCCTTCCAGAGACCATCCACCAATGCGACCAATGCCATCTCCATGCCGTGCCCGGGCCTGAAACCCGTTTGGAGAGGATCTAGATATACCGCTTCATCCAGGTGCTGAGGGAACTGTCGTGCCACCACATTCTCAACAACCTTCGCCACAAAGCGAAGGTTGGAGACCGGACAATAACTCGACAATAATGTTGGATTCAGGGACAGTTTCTTGAGGAGGGGCCTCACCACCACCTCTTTCAAGGTGGCGGGTAAAAGCCCCTCTCTCAAGGAAGCATTAATAATCCCCTGGAACCAAGCTCGTGTCACCTCCCGAGTGGCCAAAACCAGCCAGGAGGGACACGAATCCAATAAACATGTGGTGGCATTAAGCCCACCCAGTATCCTGTCCACGTCTTCTAGGGTCACAGGATCGAACTCAATCCAAATGACCTCACCAGAATCCGCCCCCGCCCTCCCGCCCAGAGATGCCCAATCAGAATCCAGCCCATCCCGGATCTGAGTGATTTTGTCCTGCAGTTATCTAGAAAAATCCTCGGCCCGTCCTTGTAAGGGATCCTCCCGCGCTCCCATCTCCAAAAAGGAGTAGGTCACCCTAAACAGGGTGGCCGGGCAATTTTCTGCGGATGCAAGAAAATTAAAAAGTAAAATCGCTTTGCCACCCTTATCACCACTAAATACGCCCTAATATGGGATCATAAAAGTATTCGATCAGATCCGGAGCGGCTGGTCCTGCAACCACTCTCTAGATGTCTTTTCAGGCGCTTCATCTCCCTCAGCTCCTTGAAAAACCAGGGAGCCAATTGGAATCGGCACCGGGTCAGAGGCCGCAAGGGCACGACCCGATCAAGGGCCCTGGCAGCCACCCTATCCCAGGTGGCCACCAAGTCCCCCACTGAGTCATGTGTGCGAGTCTAGGGAAATGGCCCAAGCTCCATCAGGAACCTATCTGGGTCCATCAGGCGCCTGGGGCAGAACCATTTTATCGGTCCCGCCTCCCCGCGATGAGGGGGTGCAGAATGGAAGTCCAGCCTAAGGAGCGAATGATCTGACCATGACAGGAGCTCTATAAAGACATCCCCTAAACCCAGATCATCCTGCCACTGACCAGAGACAAAAACCAGATCCAAGATGTGACCCCCAGTATGTGTGGGGTCCCGAATTAATTGGGTCAGGCCCAAGGCTGTCATGGAAGCCATGAACTCCTGAGCAATCCCCGAGGTCCCACCAGCTGAGGGTATGTTGAAATCCCCATGACCATAAGCCTGGGGGTCTCAACCGCCAAGCCGGCTATAACCTCAAGGAGCTCAGGCAGGGCTGGTGTCACATAGCAGGGAGCCAGGTATGTGATCAATAGACCCATCTGAACCCCGGAGCCACACTTTACAAAAAGGGATTCACATCCGGTCGTCTGAGGAACAGTGGATTCCCTAGGACACAGATCTTCCTTAATAACCACCACCACCTCCCCTCCCCTCCCCTGAGCCCTTGGCCAATGGAAAACCCGAAACCCGGGTGGGCACATCTCAACCAAGGGAACACCCCCCTCTTGGCCCAACCAGGTTTCGGTAATGCCCGCCAGGTCTGCTCCCCCCTCACAGATCAAATCATAAATGAGGGGGGCCTTATTAACTATGGACCTGGTGTTACACAGCATCAGCTGAAGGCCCAGGGCCTGAAGACTCGGACAGCCCAGGGAACGGGAGATAACTAGGGGGTTGGAGCATGTCACCTCACGCAAACAGCAGTGGTGTGCTCCCAGAACCTGATATGGCCCCCTATGTCTGCCAAATCTGCCTCTCCCGCTTACCGTGCAGATGGACTGCATCTCTCCCTCCTGAAAATAGCCCCCCATCCTTGATCCGAACCCCCCAACCCCAAAACCTCCCGGACACGCTCGACCACCGGTCTGGCCCCTGTCTCAGGCGGGTTGTCCCCCAACCCCCACCTGGTTTCCCTCCCTAATCCCGATAAAAATTTAAATAAAAACTGATACAGATGGGTACCACGCCCAGAGCGTTTCCTATGGCCATGCCACCTCTCAGGATCCCAGGATCCATCCTTAAGGTAGGCCTTTGGAAGTCCGGAGGGCCACACCAGGGAAAGGGGGACATTCCCCAGGGCCCGTAAGTCCGCTGGCGAGTATCTGATCGGTCTGGCTGACCATGCCTCCAATGTCCATCGCCGAGGCCGGAGCCAAGGTCAGGTCCGAGAACACCTGGCCACCGTCTCCATCACATAAGGCCGCCATCGCCGCCACCACCGCTGCCAACGGGGCAACCGTGCCACCACCATCACCGAGGCCTCCGAGGCCGGGACCACCACTACCGCCGCCGCCGCCGCTGAACTAGGTGACACCACCGAACCCCGGCTTGGGTAATGGGCTGTGATGACCTTCTGAGTTCTAATCTTGTGACATCCTGAGTCTTGTGCTGTAACGTAATATTTGTGTTTTTATTATAGAAATATATATAGGTATAAGTAATATGTATAGGTATATATATAGAATATATATATATAATATTTTTTATTATAGAAAATACCCGAAGAAACCTAAATACCATACATATAAATACACATGAAAACATAAGAAAACATATATATAAAAGAAACTTTAGGACAGGGATGGTAGGCACATTGGTGCGCTTATGCAAGCCCCCTATAGACCTCTTAGGAAAGGGGTGAGGTCAATAGTAGACAGTCTAAGGTTAAAGTTTTTGGGGTTTGGGGGAAAAAAACCACAGAGTCAGGTAGAGTATTCCAGACATTGACCACTCTGTTGCTGAAGTCATATTTCCTGCAATCAAGTTTGGTGCAATTAACTTTGAGTTTGTATCTATTGTTTGCTCTAGTGTTGTTATGGTTGAAGCTGAAGTATTCATTGACAGGTAGGACATTGCAACATATGATTTTATATACTATACTTAGATCGGACTGAAGGAGGCGTAGTTCTAGGTTTTCTAGGTCTAGAATTTCAAGTCTGGTGACATAAGGTATTCTGCAACGAGTAGAGGAGTGGAGAACTCTTCTTGTGAAATATTTCTGGACTTTCTCAACTGTGTTAATATCAAATACTTAATGTGGGTTCCAGACTGATGAGCTGTAACTTCAAACAGATGTTGTATTTTAGCATATCATGGTAACCAAGATAGTGACTTAGCATGTTGTATGAACTAGGCTCTCACAACCACCCAAACTATGATTTTTGTGTGTGTTTAGCTTATTACAGCATGTGAACACAGAGACAGTTTTTAGCAAAGAGGTTTAAATTTAGGTTGATCACATGCAACTGTTGATCCTTCCTATTAACTTGATCAGGAAAGAAAGAAAAAAAGATTCAGAATGAGAAAATGTATGAAAGTGAAAAAAGGGAATTTAAGAGGACAAATTAGAGAAAAATGGGTAATTCCATCCACCTTTGCTTGGGCTATGACACCCTTTATTGGTTGCTTTAGCCCCATTAATTACCAATATGTCAACATAATAGACTACTACTGAGAAAATTCAGCAGGAGACTTAGATATTTTATAATGCTCTTTAAAAAATAAATTTGAAAAAAATCAGGTGCTTTTCAAAACCAACACAGATGTTCCCGTTGGTTCAATTCTCCAGAGAAAAGAGTGCCAATGGCAAGATAAAGTGAGAAAAGAAGAATTCATGAATTTGGGGGACATCTTTTTCAGAGCCTTCTCAACCTTGGCAGCTATAATAGAATTGAGCGATTAAGATGGATGTTTAAAAGAGATTTGTGTATTAACTCTGCAATATCCAGAACTTCCTGGATTCTTGTGTGTCTATTTCATGTTTCACAGAGAGAGAGAGCACCACTCATCCAAGAAAGTTTTACTAATAATTACAGGTTCACTTGTTCACTTTTAATGTGACAAAGAAGAAAAATTACAAATACATGAGGTGATTTGGAGTCAAGTCAGACTCCTAACGTAATGTCCTATAACTGAGGTTTAATCAAACATTTTCTGCTCTGCTTTCATTCACTTTTTGGGGGGATTGCTAGCATCTGGAACACTTGTTCAAACAAAAACAGCACCTTAATTTTATTTATCTCCACAGGAGTTTTTTTAAAAAGGTGAAAATAGTACTCTAGACAGTGCAATCTAAGATCTACCTGGTTTTTTTTTTTTCATGGCATCAGTGGTATGATTTTTTTACTACTGATTCTGTGAGTATGGCTTGATAGGCGTGGCAGGGGAAGGATACTGTAAAATCTCCAGTCAGAGGTGCTATTTGCCGGTTCTCCAAACTACTCAAAACTTCTGCTACCAGTTCTCCAGAACTGGTCAGAACCTGCTGAATACTACCTCTGATGTGCATCCCATGTATGATGTACATAAAAACAAGTGGAGTTTTAACTGCCCCATCACAACCGTCATCTTTATGTTTTTGAAGACATCCAGCAAATAATCCTATCTCTCCATGTCACTTTTTCTCCAGCTCGGCCACTGAAACTTGAATTTTCTCTCTTTGTTCTAGCCTTCAGGGGCCATCAGCTGCTTACACTCCTGCATTTTAGATTTGACCATCTATAGCTCCTGATCTTCATCTGATGTTGTTCTTTCACTGTTCTAAGAAATCCTAAAGAATCATTCTGCCTATTCAGTGACAAGGATATTTAGAAACCAATCTTTCTTCTCTATGAATATTTATGATAAAATAATTTGGGAATGTGCTATATTTAAGATTTGATAGTGGCCTTGAACTAATTTCTCCATTATCAAGCACAATCTTCTATATGCATACTGTGATCTGCCAAACATTCTATTGTTTTCATAATAAACAGCAACAAGCACCAATAAAAAAAATTCCATATTTGTATATTCTTCTGTGTCATTTTGATTAATCCTAACAGTAAAATCCAACTAATGATTTTAAAATTATAAATCTAGCCTCTAAAGCAGGGGTGTCAAACTTGTGTCATCACAGCAGCGTCATGTGACATATCGGGACTTTTTTCTGCTTCACTAAACCAGGCGTGGGCATGGATAGCTCATGACGCATCTGGCCCATGGGCCAGGAATTTGATAGACCTGCTCTATAGGTATAAACCTGTCAGTTTCTGAGGAGGAATATGAACTGAAGCCAAATAAAGTGTATCATACAACCTATCATATAGTGGTGGGAATATCAAACCATAGAAATGGAATTCCATTCATTTTTAGGGGAAAGTTGGAGGGCATAGAAAGTAAATGACACCAACAGTACCTAAGCCATATTGAATGTGTTTGTCCAATTGATGTTTGGCAACGCCACCCAAAATGGGAGCTTGGAGGAGGGAGCATGATTCCCTTTGGGGAATCCTGGTGGGGAGGGCATGTGCTTTGTCATCCATCCTACATACATGTGTATGTGTGTATGTCTGGGTGTCTGGATGTGTGTGTACTCAAATACAGGTCACTTGGTGTTGGCTAGGGTTTACCTCTAGGAGATAGTGACTAGCATCTTTTTTTTCCCACAAAATTGCTTCCAAAACTTGCATTTCAGCCAAGCCAGTTTATTGCCACATTATATACTCAGCAATCAAGTTCTTTCTTTTGCCAGAATAAATTTTGCTTACTGAAGAAATGTGCTGTTTAGTAAATGAAACCTTTCTTCACACAGACTGTGTCTAAACCAAAATATTTTTTAAAACCCTCAATTAGACTGTATCTTAAAAAATGCTTTTGTAACATTTTATGGCAAGCAAATGGATGGTTTGCTAAGAATCCATAATCCTTCAAAATTGCTTCCCAGAGAAAAGGGGTATTTTCAGAAAGGATTGTTTAAAAAAAATAAAACAAATCCAAGGAAGGGGTGTTTTATATATTTCTGTGTCCACATTTTTCAAATATATGTTTATATAAAAGCAGTAAGCAGGGATGAGCTTTGCAGGAGAATAACCATATTTCCAGCCAATTATTTGCAATATATTAATTCACACTAAACACAGATACTTCTATCTGAGCTGTAAAAATTTCAGCCTACAAATGAATATCTCTTTTCTGCCATCTAGTGGTTGCTTTGATTTTGGCAGCCAATATTTAATAGCCCTAAAATTAAATTTAATAGCCCTACAATTAAATTTAATAGCCCTAAAATTAAAATTAACCCTGCCTAGAGTTTCAGTCACAAACTGAATTGTGCATTATTTAGTTTTGTAATTTCTTCCCTTTCCTGTAGACTCACTTTCTTTCTCACTTATGAGTCCATCACTGAGAGCATAAAAACTTAAAAATCTTGGAACTTTTCAAAGCTTTTTATCAACGGAAATTAGTCTCCAGCAATTATATAATGATGCTGATTGATTCCACAATCTAAGGAAGATCAAATGAGTCAATACTTGGATAATGAGCAACAAGAAACACTTCTCGGTTCATACATATCACACTAAACCATGGGTGTCAAACTCAATTACATTGAGGGCCGCATTACTGTTGTGTTTGATCTCGGGGAGGCCAGGGAGCCGGGGTGGGATTCTACCAGTTCGCACCTATTCACTAGAACCGGTTGTTAACATTCTAAGCAGTTTGGAGAACTGATTGTTAGAAGAAATTACTGGCCTAATTCTGTAAAGAAGGCAGGAAGGAAACATTCTGATGTTGCTTACAAAAACTGCCTCTCCGTTAAACCTTATTACATTCTTGGCAGGACTAGACTTCCTGTCTCAGGAGCTTCTCTGGAGTTTTTTTCCCCTCCTTTGCTGGTACTTTGCTTGTGTGGAGTGACCATTCAAAGTTACAATGGCACTGAAAAAAGTGACTTAAGACCATTTTTCATACTTACGACTGTTGCAGCTTCCCCACAGTCATGAGAGGCCAGGCGATGAGATGCGTGCCTCGATGTGAGTGATATTGAGTTGGCAACACCCAGCCAATAACATGACCACCAACCCATGTCCACCCAGTCACATGACCACCAAGCCATGCCCACCACCTAAGCCACGCCCACAGAACTGGTTGTTAAAAATTTGAATCCCATCCCTGCCAGGGAGGGGTGTGTGGCAGGGGCATGGCCAGGGTGAGCATGGCCAGCTCATTGTCACTCATCAAGGCTCAGTTTTTGGCCATGACGGCCTCCTGCAGCCTTGTTGTGGTTTGCCAGCAGCAGGTGCGGACAACAGAGGTCTTTGACAGCAAGGATGAAAGGGAACCAGACAGGGAGTCTGGCAAGGACTTGCATGAGGGTCCTGTGTCTGATGCAGGGATGGGGCCATGACTATCGGAGAGTGTGGTGCTTCCTTCAGAGCTTTTGGAGTCTGGCAACAGTGAAGTACAAGACGCCAGGGAGCCTGTGCCCAGTGCACATGTGCGCAGGGTTGCTCGAAGGAGAGAGCAGCTGAAGCAGCAAGGGCGACTCGGGAGTAAGGCTGGAAGGTGATTGCTCCTCCCATAGGGATAAAGACCAACGCTTGGGGATGTGTTCTTTGCAGGAAGCAAAGAAGTTCTTTAGACTCTGAGTCCTCGTTGAAGCCCTACGAACTCCGCTTTGGTTTTGAAACTTCTGTCGGTTGATATTTATCAGTAATTAGACTTCTGTTCTTGGCAGCCTCTTACAACCTTGAAAGGACTTGCTTTTATCTTGGACAATTAGGTTTAAATGACTCTTAGCTGAGAATACAAAGAATTCCCAGTGCCACATTAAAAAAGATTTGCTTTTATATACAGTTTGTGTTTATTTAATTTGAACAAGGCTTGGGTCAGAACAAGCCTTCTGCCAGCAAAAACAGAGCATGTGACCTTCCCAGGCCACTGTTTTCACTGGAAGAGGGCTGCAGGAAGCCGTCACAACCAAAAATGGAGCCCAGGAGGGCCTTGCGTGGCCTCCCTGAGCTTCATTTTCTCTGGCAGAGGCACCACAGAGGCACTGCAGTGGTTACATTCAAATTTTGTTACTACTGGTTCTGCATGGCTTATTTGGTGGGTGGGGGGAAGCCCGACAAGGCCCTAGGCAATGGGAGGAGGCCCGGCAAGGTCCTGGGGTAGTGGGGGAGGCCACAGGTGATGGGGGAGGTCTGGAGGAGGCCTGGAAAGGCCCTGGGCAGTGGGGGGGAGGCCCAGCAAGGCCCCGAGAGGTAGTGGGAGGCCCAGCAAGGCCCTGGGGTGGTGGGGAGAGGCCCAACAAGGCCCGGGAGCAATGGGGGAGGCCCCAGGCGATGGGGGAGGCCTGGAGGAGGCCTGGAAAGGCCCTGGGCAGTAGGGGGAGGCCCAGCAAGGCCCCAAGAGGTAGTGGGAGGCCCGGCAAGGCCGTGGGGTGGTGGGGAGAGGCCCGACAAGGCCCGGGGGCAGTGGGGGAGGGCTTACCTGTGAGCAGGCAGAACAGGGTTACTCAGTTGGGGCTCAGGCACCACGTGGGGAATGCAGGTTAGAAAGGCAAGCCACAAGGACCCAGCATGCCACATAGGAGGAGAGGATTGGAAACCACAATTTACATGTTAGCAACTGTGAATCCAGACAGTTGTTTCCTGCCACTCTTCCTGCTCCTGAATTAAGAGAAATGTGGAAGCTTCAACAGAAGAGAATTTCTGGAGTTCAGGTTTGAACTGATGTTTCATTATGCAACTAGATAAAATCATCACTTGATCACTGATTCTACTTACCTGGGCACTAAAACCTATGGAATCAAACAACCAAGCTCAGGGAGCATCAAGAATTCCACAAAAGCATTTATTTAATCTTTGTACCAGTTTAGAAAAGTGGAATGGTATTTCTTTGTAAGGTACTGAATGTGTAACCATTACTGGCCATTGTTTGGGGTTAGTGGAATATTATTAGTAATACAGTATTCATTCTGAAACAGATTAAACTAGAACAGTAAATATTTTATTAAAAGGAAGCAGAACTGTAAGAAAATTTTCAAATTTTGCCCACACAGGTAGCTCCAATCCAATTCCTTGTACTTCAGTGATTTTTATTATTTTATCAAATTTATTATATCAGGTTTTTTTATTTATCAAATTCATATTGGCCACCCAGCTCACAAAGGTGACTTTAGGAAGTATACAATAAAAAGCAACCAGTAAAATCAAATATAAAATATACAAATCAATTAAAGCAAACATAAGTAAAACCAAGCAAATAAGTAAAATCAAGATTGTGAGAGGATTAATTAAGATGTAATGTGTGGTGCAAATAACATGGGGGCTCTTTTGAGGGCTTTCTGAAAGACCACAAAGGTTGAGGGTAATCTTAACTCAGGGGAGATGATGTTCCAGAGGACAGGAACCACAAAAAGTGTCCCCTGGATCCAATCAGATGGAACATCTTAGCAGATAGAACACTCAACAAGTCTGTGCTGCTAGAGTTGATGGCATGGATAGAAGTGATTGGGGAAAGCTTGTCCCTCAAACAACCTGCCCCCATGCATCCTGAATTGTACCTTGAAGCAAACCAGCAACCAGTGCAACACCTAGAGCAGAGATGTAATATGTCTTTCTAGGAACATCCATAACTGCTCATACCGTTCCCAAAGGTGTTTATACCAAAAGCAACTGGAATTTCTTGGGGTGTTTTTCTTCTTTGAAAACGTTTCACTTCTCATCCAAGAAGGTTCATCAATTCTGAGAACTGAAGAAGCTTCTTGGATGAAAAGCAAAATATTTTCAAAGAAAAAAAACAGGAAAAAACCAAGAAAGTCCAGTTGCTTTTTGGGAAAAAGGACTTTCGAAACAACTACAACCTGGATGATTGAGAACCTCCACAGACATTTTGCATCAACTGAAGCATCTGAACACTCTGCAATGCCAGCCCTATGTAGAGTACATTGCACTATTCAGGAGATGTCAGGGCATAAATAACTATGACTAAAGCCTCATGATCCAGGAATATATGCAACTGGAACACAACACAAAATTGTGCAAAGCTCCTCCTGGCCACAACTGCCACTTGTTCCTTGAATAGAAGACATGAATCCAAAAGGACTCTCAGGTTGTGCACCAAGTCTGATTGGGACAGTACAACCCCATCTAGTACCAGAGATGGTAGTCTCAGAATCTGAAGGTCCTAAAACTCAGAGCCATTCGTTATTGAGTTTATTTTAAAACTGTTGTTCTCCATCCACAACTCACACCTCTAGCAGCAGGATAAGGTACAACTGAGTATCATATACATCAGATCATATTGATAACACTTCACCTGAAGGTAATGGATGATCTCTTCCAGCATTTCATTTAGATGTTTAAGAGGAGTGAAGAAAGCACCAAATTCTGTAGCACTTTACATAGTAGAGGCCAATGGCTCTCTCACTCTAATTGTAGCACAGTATAATTTTACATACACCCAGCTCCCAAAGCTAATCCAGACGTATACTATGCTTAACGGTATCAAAATCTTGAAAATACCACTGTTCTGGATTGGTTAATATTTGAAATACTTACTGTTTATTGGTCTACATTCCGGCGGGAGATCCTCGCCCCGTCATTGGTTGACTTGGGCACGGGAGTCCTTTAAAAGAGGGGCTGCCGCGCCACCAAGTCGGTCGGTGTCCTGGAAATAAACAAAAAGACTGAATCACTATACGTGTGTGCCTCTTCATTGCCGCCTCAAAACACTGGCGACGAGGATGGGATCGAGGCAACACGTTTAGAGAGTGCATAGCAGCGGAGAGCGAGCGGCATCATGTCCGGAAGCAACGCACCGCCGGAAAAATTCAACCCGGCCAAGGAGGAATGGCAGACGTATGTGGACCGATTCCTCATGTTTTTGGAGAGTAGCGACCTGAGCGGAGTGTCGGATCACCGAAAGAGAGCGGTGTTTTTGACCCACTGCGGCCAAGCCGTATTTCGGATGGCAAAGGCACTAGCGTCTCCAATCGATGTCAAAACGCTAACTTGGCCCGAACTAGAGAAGATCCTGAGGAAACACTACGCGCCCACAGTTTCCTGCCTGATAAAGCGCCATGAGTTCTACCTCCGGAACCAAAAAGAAGGAGAACCTATCGCCGATTTCGTGGCCGATTTAAGAGAAATAGGTGGAGAGTGCGAATTCTCGGATTTCAATGAGGCGCTAAGAGACCGGATCGTCTTAGGCTTAAAAGATCCAATATTGCAGAGTAAGTTGCTAAACCGACCCAAGATAACAGCCACAGAGGCCATTGAAGAAGCCACCGCAGCCGAAGCCGCTCACAAATCGGCAGCAAGAATGAAACAGATTAATCAAGCTGCACACCACAAATCCAAAGAAACCACCAAAGCTGATGATGAACAAGGAAAAACCTCAACTCACTACGAGGATATTGAAACTGAGACCAGTAGTGAAGAAGACGAGGTTTGCCACCTAAAAGCCGCAAGAGGGAAAAAAGAGCGGGCTACCAGGCGGTTTGATTTTGAATGCAACCGTTGTGGTGGAAACCACCCCAGATCAGAGTGCCGATTCATAGATGCAATATGCCGAAAGTGTGAAAAGAAAGGGCACATCGCAAGGGTATGCAGAGCCCGATCAAGCTACAGCCCCAGGCGAAGAGAAAGCCCTCCACCAAGAGAGAGAGAAAAGAAAACAAACAACCGTTGGAGCCAGGAAGGAAGGAATAGAAAGTTTAAAGAGTCATCTTACAAGAAGGAAGAAACGCATCAAACAATAATAATTGGTCACTCTAATACAAAAAACGTTAAAAAAGTCCACGTGCAAGTAAGAATTGAAGAAAAAAATTGTGAAATGGAAGTGGATTCGGGATCATTCCTTTCCATGGTTTCCTGGGACACTATTAAGAAATTGATCCCAGACATACGGCGAAGCGAACTAGACAAACAGAAATTAACACTCAAAGACTACCAGGGAAACAGAATTCCGGTAGTAGGGATTGGACATTTCCAGGTAACCTTCAACAACCATACTGAGATTCTTCCCCTAACAATCGTGGACCGGAACAGACCCAGCCTCTTAGGACTGGAATGGTTCGAACCGCTGGGAATAGGGATGACCGGTATCAACCATATCACAGACGCTGACTGGGAGGCAGATCTCATTCAAGAATTCCAGGACCTGTTCAGCGAAGAATTAGGCAAGTACCGGGGTAACCCGATTTCGTTTAACATAGACCCCAAGGTAGCCCCAATTAGACTAAAGGCTAGAAGGGTACCGTTTGCCTTAAAGCCAAAAATAGAAGAACAACTGGATAAACTAGTAAAGCAAGGGGTCCTCGAGCCAGTTGACCACGCTAAATGGGAGACCCCTATAGTGACCCCTATAAAAGCAGACGGGTCGGTTCGTATTTGTGGGGACTATAAGGCGACCCTCAACCATGCACTACAACAGAGCGCATACCCCGTGCCTGTCGTGCAACACTTGCTACATTCTATCAAGGGCGGAAAGATTTTCGCTAAACTCGATTTGGCTCAGGCTTACCAGCAACTGCCCGTTGACAAAAAAACAGCTGAAGCCCAAACTATTGTGACACACCGGGGTGCATTTAAGTGTAATCGCCTACAATTCGGCGTTAGCGTGGCACCAGGCATTTTTCAATCTCTTATGGAACGCCTCCTTCAAGGAATTCCTGGAGTCATCCCGTATTTCGATGACGTCCTAATTGCAGCTAAACACAAATTGCAACTGCGAGACCGCCTAAGAAAAGTGCTGACCAAATTTACTGAGGCTGGGTTTAAAGTCAAAAAAGACAAATGTACCCTTATCACAGACAAAATAGAGTTTTTAGGATACCTAATAGATGGAAATGGCATCCATCCAACAACAGGAAAAAACCCGTGCCATCAAAAATGCCCCCACACCAACTAACAAGGCTGACCTACAAGCTTTCCTAGGGTTGATAAATTTTTATCATGTCTTTTTGCCCCAGAAAGCCACGGTGGCGGAACCCTTGCATAGGCTTTTGGACAAAGACGCATCGTGGAAGTGGGGACATCGGGAAGAAACAGCATTTAACAAAATTAAAGACATGATCACTTCAGCTCAAGTGTTAATTCAATATAACGAAACTTTGCCATTGTTACTAACTTGCGATGCCTCCCCCTTTGGAATCGGAGCTGTCCTGAGCCACCTTCTACCTAACGGCAGAGAGGCTCCGATTGCCTTCTATTCAAAAACCTTGTCCCAAAGCCAAAGGAATTACAGTCAACTGGACAAGGAAGCACTAGCCATAATTTCGGGTATTAAACGTTTTCATGAATACCTGTATGGCCGATCTTTTTCGATCATCACCGATCACAAACCCCTACTAGGTATCCTGGCGGGTGACAAACCCACTCCCCACATTCTATCACCCAGAATGACAAGATGGTCAGAATTCCTGGCCGCTTACAATTACACCCTGTCGTACCGCCCGGGTCCGACCATCACGCACGCCGATGCTTTAAGTCGTTGCCCGTTACCAGACTCTGATCCTGAACCAAACCCCAGCACTTCAACATTTTTGATTGAGACC
>CM042836.1:39208708-39240754 GCA_023653725.1 Bungarus multicinctus
CGCACCCCAAAGCACTCGTGTTAACAGTTCAGAGACTTCTCCTAGTCCAGGACTGTAGAAAAAAAAGAAAAACATTAAACCCAACAAAAAGCAACGGCGATTCCCCCACCCCCCCACCTCAAACCCCGTTCCCTTTCGTCACTCGTTCTTTCCTCCCGCGCTCGCAAGCTATAAAGAGACCCGAAGCTCAGGCTGCTAGTTAGCCGCCCCTCGACAAAACCCGAAGGGGAAGAGGAGGGAGAGAGGGAGTGGGAGGAAGAAAGCCTCTGTTTCCCACGTAGCCCTTCCAGGGAAGCGGGGAGGAGGAGGGGAAGGAGGGGAGAGCGCGTGAAAGGCAAGCATCTGGGGATTGGACCATATGCTAAAGCTTTGTCTTGTCCTTCGAAGTTAGGCTGCCCTTGAAGTAATTTGTCAGGCGGCCTCGCAGTGATGGGGGATGTGGCAGGAGAAGCCGCGAGACCTGGAAGCCAAGGTCGAAAAAGTGGGTGCACGGGAGCGCTGGGGGAAGGACTCCACGACCCAGGGGTGAAAGGGGAGGGGGGAGAACTGGAACAGCTGAAAGGAGCCTATATTGGATGTGACATGGACCAGCCCCAGAAAAGGGACTCCTTCACAAGACGTTTTAAAGGAGCTTTTGTTGTTTCGTGTTCCGTGGTATTTTCAGGCCTGGCTTTTAAAAAGCCAAGTCATTTATTGACCCAAATAGTATATTCATTCTTTAAAAATGCCTTGTAGACTGCAATCAAATCAATTTAGGAAGCCACCATCCCCAACACATACACATGCATTTTTATTTACACCCATCTCTTCAAAAGTACGACTGGGGCTAAGAAATGCATAATGGAAGAAGTTCAAAAATCATTTTGGTCTTTCTTATATAGAAAAATACTCTCTTTTTTTACACCAGAAAAAATATCAATTAGTTTGCAAACTAATTTCCCAGTTATCAAGGCAGGAGTTTATTAGCCCCTTTTAAAATCAGGTTCTGGGTTTTAAGATCAGGTTGAACAAAAATTGAGAGAAATGAGTGGTTTTTGAGCTTATACAAAAAGCTTCCCTCCCTAATCCATTCAAAATTTAGAATTCATTTAGAAATCAAAATTTAGAGATCATCACTAAATATCACCAATTGGGTAAGGCAAATTTCTTGGAAAATACAGCTCTTCCAAAATACAGCCATATACATTACATGATTAGGATCCTGAATACAAAGCTCTTTTAATGAAAATTACCAAGTAGTACAGACTTCAAGATAGTGGGGTCATCTGTCATCCAGCTCCTGCCTTGATCTGAAATAAAGAAATAACTTATTTATTTTGAAATTTATTTGCCGCCCATCTTGTATCAAATGACTCTGGACAGCTTGTAGTAAGTTGATCTTTTAAAAAAAGGAAGTTCCCACAAAACCTTTGCCAAAGAAAAGTAGCTGGTAGAAGAAAAGAGACAGAAACAGGCTTGTGTTAGAAAAGTATTGTCACTTTCAAGACTTAATATTACTTATCCAAAGATTTGAAACTCTTAACTGTATTTAATGTCATTCCTCTTTCCTTGCCCAAGGTTCTGCCCTCAGAAAATCAGGGACAGATGAAGCCTGAGAAAGAAATGAGATACCATTGAAATAATAACAGCAATAATAATAATAGGAAGGAAGGGGTGGCTGATGATGCTACTGCCTCCTTCTCTCTTTCCCTTTTGCCCGCCAAGCGTTGAACTGATTAGAGTGTAATTAAGGCCATAAAACCCTCAGCTTATCCACCTGTTTATTCACTAAAGTCTCAGGCTCATCAGGCAAATTAGCTGCTTCCAGGCTGCACGTTGGGCCTAGAGCTGGCCTGATTAATGAAGTTTATTGGGAGCTGTTAAAAGCATTAACTGAAGGAAATCTCAGCAATTCGTCATATTTAAGGGATGGAAATTAAATCTCCCCATGCAAATGAGGGGAGACTCCAAGCAGCGGCTTTTAGAGGTTACGGAAGAGACGAGAGGAATGGGGTGGGGGGTGTTGGAGGGAGTCAAAAAGGGATGGATTAGTTTTATTCTCCTGGCTGGTTTTTCTTTTTGCTCCTGGAGTCAGGAACCCCATAGGAGAGACTCCTTTGCAGGGCCTTGGATGCCAATTTCTATTCTATCGAACACTTTGCTTATGTTTGAGCAATAACAATGAAGGTGAAGATGCAATTTGGCAGATTGTGAGTCTTCCAGCATCAGGCCAAATGGAACTATTAGGCTAAGGAAAATTGTCTTTTGAGCTCACTTCTATATTGCTCTTCCTAAGGGACTTACATGAACCTTAAATTCATTAAAACAAAGTAAGAAATTACACTTGCAGGCAACTCATATTTAACTGTTAAAACTATTTTAAAGATAAAAAGCTACTTTGAAAAGATGGGATTCTAAGCTTTTCTTGAAGACCTCCAAAGAATGTCGAGATCTAATAAAGACTTAATTTGTCTCAAATTAACAAAAATAAGTCCAGTTGTCATGACACAATTTTCAGACCACTCTACCTGGATGACTGAGAATCTTCATCAACATATTTCCATGCACTTTGGGGAAAAAACTTCTGAATCTGATGCGCAAAGAGTCGGTACACTCCAACGACTCACTGTCTAGCCAACTTATTCAGACCGAGGAAGCTGTTTGGGTGATTCAATTTTCAGACAGCCCTACATTCCACAAATTTTCTCATCACTTTCTTTTTAAACCATAGGTTTTTTTTACAATCTAACATAATTATCAATCAGATAGCAATTTTCAATTCTGTATTGTTTGTGTGCATAATCAGAACCAAAAAACTGAATGAGGATTTGGAAATGTTCAATTGTATTGGGTTATCTTAAGAAGCATTCTTATGTGCCAAACCAGATTACTGATACCTTTAGGCAAGTACTGTCTACTTTGAGTGGTCTTTTTTTTTCCTATACAGGTTTTTAAACCTATAAAGAAGGTTTTTTAAAACTCAAATTTTAAAAAATCATCTTTATCAGGAATACTTGGAAATAAATTCATTAGCCTAGCACAAGATATTTTACTGATGCGAAGGAAAAGATGACATACCACCATCTCTGCCTCCCCTCCCATTAATAAATTGGAATTTAGCAATAGCACTTAGATACTGCTCCACAGTGCTTTACAGCCCTCTCTAAGCAGTTTACAGAGCATATTTTCCCCAACAATCTGGGTTCTCGTTTTACCGACTTTGGAAGGATAGATGGCTCAGTCAACAATGAGCTGGTGAGAATCAAACTGCTGAACTGCTGGCAATCAGCAGTCAGCAGAATAGCCTGCAATACTGAATTCTAACCATTGTGCCACCATGGCTCTTAAAAAATATGAATGAATAAATAAAAATAAATAAATCAGAATGTAATGGATTGTGTAGATTAGGCCTGATTTCTAAAATGAGGCATGTCAAAGTTACTTGGATTTTTTTTGCAACCGAAGCAGTGAGGGCACTGTAATTTGTTGCCATATTCTGTTTCTAAAAGAAATGATACTCAGGCCTTAATATATCTGCATCGTCACCAGATTTATTTGGATTATAGCTCCCATGCTGTGAATGAAAGCTGTAGCTTAACATATCTGGAAAGTACCAGTTTGTTCAGTGAATCACATGATACCTAATCCATACGAATAGAATTTTTGGCTGGGTAAATGAGCAGAGGTCCATTTTAATCAATCTGTTCAGAAAAAAAATCCAATTTTAATATTCAATCAACATGGCAATTGTTAATAAAACTAATTACTGCTGTCTGTGTTTCTTCCACCTGATTTAATAAATGTATAGGCCTACCAACCTCCATCCCAACTCTGCATGGAATACAACATGAAACAAAAATAGAAGAATATAAAACATGTCCAAGAAACCATGCTAACAACTCCCACTACGGATATATCAATCAGGGTAGAGGGACCAGATTTTAGGGGCGTAAATAAGGTCAGGTAGAGGTCTCATAAATCTCTGGTAAATATTCTAAGGGACAAGTGCTGAGGGAACCTTACTTCCCATTTAGCTTACTTCTCTTTGGTCTCATTGTAATCTAACTTAATCAAGAGAATGTTGACCATTGGAGAAGATAATTGTACTATGGACAAAATTGAATGCATCTGATAAAATAGAGTATAGGCCATTAAAGATTAGGCAATAATAAATGTGTTAGTTCATAAGATGAAGCAAAACCTATGCATGATTTTACATAACTTGCCTTTTTTCTCATTTAAATTGAACTATTTGAGCCCCTTAATTATTTTAATTGCCTTTTTTATATTTTTTTCCCCTGCTATATTATATTTTCTTTCAAATGTGGAGACCCGGGCTATATGCAATACTGCAGATACATGTAATTTGTTTAATAAACATTATTATATTGGTAATTTTAGTTCTTTTCTCACTGATGGATCAAATTTGCCTTTGTCAAAACTGCCATGCATCAAGTTAACATCTTCATTAAGTTATTTGCTATACTCCAATATCTTTTTCCTATCTATTTAAAGAAGAATCCAACCTCATCAACATATTTTAAAAATCCAAACATTAAAATATTGTTATCAAATATCACCTCCATCCATATACTCAATGACACTCAAAAAAGTTAGTTGTTTGATATAGCAAAGTTTACTTGGATGGTATCCTTCCTGATTTTTTTTAAACAAGACATAGAATTACAGAATAGGGCTGGAAGGGATCTTGGAGGTCTTTCTAGTCCAACCCCCTGTTCAAGGCAGGAGTGTTAAGTGGGCTCGCAGAGTAAAGAGGCAGGACACGGCAGGAGCAGGTAAAAGTATTTTTATTTTGTCTTAAGCAAAAAGCCGCTCAGCCGCGGCAGGCGCCGGCTTTTGTAGCCGGTGCTGTCCAAAGTTTCAGCCATTGACAGGACTATTTCTCCCGCCAGTGGCTGGGCCAATGAGTGGACTCTGTTAGCCGACTCCACTCTAGCCATATATGGTAATAAAACAAGGAGTCCTTCATGATCTTCTGTATGTACAGTAGCTATTTTTTTTCTTTAATTACTATTTCTACCAATGTGTCTGAAACATACCGTGTATTAGCCTGTAACTCAGTATTACGTTAGAGATGTAATAAAAACAATGTTTTTTTAAAACATGTTATTACAATGTCACATACTGAGTGCATTTTGGGAGAAAGTAGTGGACTATATATAAGTGTGATTGTGCAATAAAAGCTAAAACTTTCAGATAATAATATTTCTTGAATTATATACCTAGTATCTGGAATTAGACCACTGAACAACGTAAATGGATCCTCTGTGCCCTTATTATAGCAATAGCAATAGCACTTAGACTTACATACCACTTCACAGTGCTTTACAGCCCTCTCTAAGCAGTTTACAGAATCAGCATATTGCCCCCAATAATCTGGGTCCTCATTTTACCCACCTCACAAGGATGGAAGGCTGAGTCAACCTTGAACCTGGCGAGATTCAATCTGCCAAATTGCAGTCAGCCAGCAGTCAGCCAAAGTAGCCTGCAGTACTACACTCTAACCACTGTGCCATTGCAACTCATATATACTGTATATGTAGACCTGTTTACTCTTGCTACTTAAGAGCAGATTACCTATTGATAAGTATGATACTTACATATAAACGTGATTTTAGCAAAGATCTGTAATTTAAAATGATACAAGAATTCAGATATGTAGAAATTATCTTGAACATTTATACTTAAGTTTATTCAGTTTTATTATGCTTGTAATTCTCATATATATAAACTTATATATTCATATAAATATGATTCAAAAATTCTTAAGAAACTACATAAGACAGTTTGGCCAAGGAAAACCAAAATGCTATCAGGCCTAAAAACTAAAGACAGAGAAATCTCATTGAATGATTGGAATGATAAAACATTTAAAATCTTGAATAAACGTAAGGGACAAACTAGTGATGTCTGTAACTCACAGGTTGTAGTAGTACAGAAGAGGGACATCATATATGGAGCAAACTACCTTTACTTTGAAAGATATACTACCTATCTTTTTAATTATTATTATACAAGCTTCAATCATAATCCCAGCTATATATTATAAATCTCGAAGATCTAAATTACATAGAAAAAAGACTAATTCTTTGGTTTAAGTTGATTATATTGTACTTTGTCCTCTGCAAGGAGAGTACTATATTATAAAAATGTTTTTCCACAATTACATACTAGCTGTATGGTTTCAGGTGTAGTAAACCTCGAGAGTCCTCTTGACATAAGGCCGTAAGAATGACCTTCTCAAGTTAGGAATTGCATGATAAGCTCAGCTTGGCACGACACGTAGGCAAATAGTTACAGGAACTAGCTGACCACAAATATCTTGTTAATAGATAATCACGCTATCTTAGCACACAACAGTGGTCGTATCCTGCCATGGCGCCATTAGAATTATACTTCCTTGCTCCTCTTCACATATGTCTCGCTCCCCCCGCCCTGATAAAACTGCAAAATAAAAGAGGGTGGTGCGTTGCAATCGGGGGACTTCTTCATCTACCCCGGGCACAACGTGCTCTCTCACCTTGAGAAACTATGGTGTCTGTGTCAATTATTGATTCTAGTACTTAAGTACTCACCCTCGCGAGGGTCCCTCTAAATTTCACCCCTGCGGGGGCTCTACGGGCTGATCAGAGAACCCAAGGACAACGAGCAAACCGCGACAACGCGACAACTGGGGGCTCGTCCGGGATCTCTCACTTCTTCAGCTCCACGGCGTGACTTCTGTCTAGAGGTGCGCTGCCTTCACTCCCGTTGCTACGCACCTGGCAAAGGCTCTGTACAATCGTAAGTAATGGGCTCCTCACTCTCCAAAGTTTCGTCAGTTCATAGGGACGAACTTTACCAATTAGTGAAGAAGGCTAATTGTTTGCAGAAAATTAACGGCACCACTGTATATACCTTGTCTAGAAAATCTATCACCTCCTTCTTGCTTTATGTGGAGCAGCACTGTCCTGCTTATCCGGCTGAGGGCACGCTGCGTCGCACTTCGTGGGAACGCTTGGGAAAATATCTGTATGATGTCCCCAGAGCTCCACCGGACATTCTTATGTCCTGGCGTGCGATAATGGCTGCGCTCAATACTATTTACCCCTCCACCACTCTCCCCGAGTCTTTATCTCTTGCCTCTAAAACTGCTAAGCCTCCTGCTGTTCACCTTGATTCTTCTCCCCCACCTTACCAATCTGCCGTCTCTTCGGATGATATTCCTCAGCTTGCCTATGCCCCTCCTTTTCACTCTGACACTCCGCACAATCGTCTGCAGCCCTCCTCTCCTTCTGTCTCTCCCATTCCTACTGATCCTCCGTCCCCACATCCCTCGGGGGGAAATATTACTGCTATCCTGGCTTCTCCTTCCTTCACCTTAGAATCTTGTGATATACCTTCTGCTTACCCTATGACTCTTGTTCCGGGAGCCCCGGGCGCTCCTATTCATACCAACATAGAGTTAAGAGTGTTGAAAAATTTAAAAGAGGCTGTAAATATGTATGGACTGCAATCCACTTACACTCGTGGCATGCTTGATTCTCTCATGTCTGCTAACACTGTAATGCTGTTATATGATTGGAAGATGTTGTTTTCCATGCTTATGACTCCTGCCCAGTATGTTGTTTGGCAGTCTGAATATGAAAAATTAGTAGATGCTGAAATAAGACGAGGCCTCCCTAATCTGGTCATTGCTGATCACTTAAAGGGAACCGGATTTATACTCCACCCTGATTCAGCAACAAACTTGCCCTCGCCGTGCCTTTGCAATCATTCATCTTTGTGCGATGAATGCCCTGAAACGTGTGGATGATTCAGACTCTAAATCCACACACACCTTTTTGAAGGTAGTGCAGGAGGTTGACGAGTCTTACTCTTCATTCGTTAACCGTTTGCATACCGCTCTGGAACGCCAAATTGACAATGAGGCGGCCAGACAAGAACTTCTTATTAAACTGGCTTACACCAATGCGAATGAAGATTGTCAAAAAATACTTCAACCTGTTGCTAATAAACCTGGTGTAACCTTGGCTGAGTTCCTGCAGCTTTGTAGGATTGTGGGAACTACTTCTCACAAAATGAGCGCCCTTGCCGCTGCCATCTCTACCTCCATTTCTGCATCCCTCCCCACCTCCCCTCCGTCGTCCGACGCCCTTGCCGTGTCTCGCTCTGGCAATTGTTTTAATTGTGGGAAGCCTGGCCATTTTAAAAATCAGTGTAGAATGCCGGGTGGGGGGGGAACGCCTCGTGGCCAGTCTCGGGGTACTGCACCCTATGCTGCCAAGCCAAAAACTGTTTGCCCTCGTTGCAGAAAAGGTTTTCATTGGGCTTCCCAATGTCGCTCTAACCCTCCTCCTGCTCAGCAATCGGAAAACTAGGCATGGGGTCTTCAGCTAACCCCGCTACAAAGGCTGAAACTTCTCTTTCCTCTTCTCTTTCCTTTTTACAACCTACTTCTTTCCCTGTACAGCTGACAGAGGACATCGTTTATGATGATCCTGGTTCGGTCTTCACTCTCCCTCTTTCTATCACTGTTCTGAAGCCACTTCCGCCTTCCTTGCCTGTTTTGCTCATACCTAACTCCTCCCTTACCATTGAAGGCGTAGTCGCTGCACCTTTTTTGTACGACTCCTCTTCTCTGAAAAACCTCTCTCTCGCTGCCATTGGCGACCGGTGCTTTTCCCTGAAAACGGGAACGATTGTGGCTACTCTCATTCTTCTTCCCTCTCCTGAACCCCCTTCTTTGTTTGCTCTACAGCAATCTGTTCGAGCCTCCAAACCTATGTTAACCATATTGCTGAATGGCCAATCTTTTGCTGGCCTGATTGACACCGGAGCTGACGTCTCTGTCATTCGGTCCTCTGAGTGGCCATCCTCTTGGCCCCTTGCTGAAACAACTTCAGTACAAGGCGTCGGTGGAGCGCAGGCAGCAAAGGTTAGCTCACTTTGGCTTACTGCCTCTACGCCTCATTCCTCTGTGACTGCTTATCTTAAACCCTTTGTCCTTCCATTACATTGCAATTTGTGGGGCCGTGACCTGCTATCTCAACTCCACACTTCTCTCTACATACCTTGAATTATGGCTATTTCTCCTCTTTCTCTCACTCTCAAATCAAATATTCCTGTTTGGATTGATCAATGGCCTCTTACAAAAGAAAAATTAAACGCACTTCACACTCTCATTCAACAGCAATTGGCAGAAGGTCACATTGAACCATCTACCAGCCCATATAACACACCAGTGTTTGTAATTAAAAAGAAAAGTGGCAAATGGCACCTCCTACAGGATCTCCGTGTTCTGAACGCTATATGGGCCCATTGCAATGCGGCCTTCCAAATCCAAATTTAATTCCTGTAAAATTTGATCTCATAATCATTGACCTCAAAGATTGTTTTTTCTCCATCCCGCTGATACCAGAGGACAGGATACTATTTGCCTTCACCGTTCCTGAGTTTAATAATTCTAAACCTACAGCTAGATATCAATGGAAAGTTCTTCCCCAAGGAATGCTCAATTCTCCTACGATGTGTCAATATTTTGTAAATAAAGCTTTACAACCCTATCGGGACAAATTTCCTGAATTTTTAGTGTATCATTACATGGATGACATCCTGATTGCAGCTGATGGTCCTAAAGGTACAGTATGTAAAACTTTTCCATGTCTTCTCTCTCTCCTTGGTCTTGCAGGACTGCATGTAGCACCAGAAAAGGTGCAGTCTCATTATCCGTTACAATATTTAGGACACAAGGTTTTAGCCTCCACAGCTTCACCTCACCTTCCTGTTCTCACACTCCCTCAACCTGCAACCTTGGTACAGTTACAGCAATGCCTGGGCACGCTCAATTGGGCACGCCCATATCTTTCCATTTCAACTCATACTCTCTCGCCATTATTTCAAGCATTGGTCGGCCTTAAGCATCCAGCGGATCTCATTTGGCTGAATGAGCAACAGCTTAATGCTCTTAAAGAAATCAACAGCGCCTTGCATACCCATTGGGTGGACCGCTCATTACACAATCATGCACTCTCATTGGCGCTTCTTCCCACACCCACACTCCTTACAGCAATCATCGTTCAAATCTCGACTTCAAAGAGGCTACACATTTTAGAGTGGATTCACCTTCCTCATACCCCAAAAGCATCAATCACCACAAGAGCTGTACAAATGGCCCTTCTTATAGAACGGGGGAGGAAAAGAGCTAGAGCCTTGATGGGTGTGGATATCTGCACGCTTTACACTCCCTGCAGACTAACACAATGGGAACCATTCTTCCAAAATTCTGATGCGTTACAAGATGCGTTGGAAGGGTGGCAAGGGAATGTCTCCTGCCATCTACCACCAGACCCATGCATACAAGTGCTGAAAACAATTCCGCTCACTCTAGAGACTCCTTTAGTACAACAACCAGTGAAAGATTGTCTTACTGTATTCACTGATGGTTCTAAAACCGTCGGGGCTTGTGTGTGGCAAACTGACAATCAATGGCATAAAAAACTTACCACACCACAACCTTCTGCTCAACAGGCTGAACTGTCTGCCTTCAATATGGCACTCACACTTTTTCCCAACCAGCCAATTAATGTAATATCTGATAGTCTGTATGTGGCACAATTGGCCTTGAATATATTTGATGCCTACATTTCTCCTGCAACCCCTTCTCCTTTAATGACGCTTTTTTTACAGTTACAAGACCTATTGAAGGAAAGGAAGGAATCTCTGTTTGTGGCCCACATCAGAAGCCATCAGCATCTGCCCGGATTTCTTTCAGAAGGCAATCACATGGCAGATGAGGCCTGCAAGTTGCATTTGTTACCAATCCTGCAGAATAACACCTTAACAGCAGGAGAAAGTCATGATTATTTTCATCAAAATAGAAAGGCTCTGGTGAGACAATTTGGAATTACTCATCAAGAAGCCGCGGCAATTGTTCAACAATGTCCTACATGTAGTCTGCAGGCACAAAGTGTCCCAGAAGGAGTAAATCCTAGAGGCACCGAGGCCTGTGACACATGGCAAATGGACGTTACTCAGTATCCATCCTTTGCGCCCTGGAAGTATATTCACGTGTCTGTAGACACTTACTCTGGGTTCATCATGGCCACACTGCAAAGGGGGGAGACTACTAAAAACACTATCAATCATTGCATTCGGACCTTTGTAACACTGGGATGTCCAAAAATTTTAAAAACAGACAATGGTCCTGCATACATGAGCTCCTCCTTCTCGGAGTTCTGTCATCATTGGTCCATTGTACACAAATTTGGAATTCCATTCAATAGCCAAGGCCAAGCTATTGTGGAAAGAGCAAATTTAACACTCAAAACGGCCCTTGATCGATACATGGGGAAAAAAGGCGTACGCCCCCCGAACCTCCCAGCGTTACAGAATGTGTTAAATGTATGTTTATATACCTTGAACTTTCTGAATCTTACTGGCTCTCCTTCTACGGCTGCTTCTCGTCACTTTACCACACCTCCTGTCCCTACCTCCAGACCTCTTGTTTATTTCAGGCAACTTCCAGATCCGAAGTGGAAGGGACCTGTGCAACTGATCACTTGGGGCAAAGGATACGCTGCTGTTCAACTTCCTGATCGTGTTCTTTGGGTGCCTGCGCGCTGTGTTCGACCTTATCATGGGGAGGCTAAGGACAAGTGTTCCTCTCCTAGCCCTTCTGATTCTGATATCTCCTGTCTTTTCTCAGTTTCGGGCTGATCCTGCTGTTATCTTCGCCCCTCCGTTCACACGCGTTACCTTTACCTTTGAAGACATCTCTCTTTCCGCCTGTAATTATGCCTTTCAACATCAAGGCCGTGCCTTGCGTCCCTCACCTCACGTCTCTCTTCTGTATGGCTACCAACCCTGTCGGGTCTACCTACATGTCTATGTCACCGCGAATACGGTGGGACCTTATTCCTGCTTAGGCTTTCTTGCTTCCCGTCAATCCTTCAATCATACAGTTTATCTCTTTTCCATTTTCTCTGTAACTCGCCCCCCACTACCCTCTATGTTTCTTTCTTGGCTCCTTTTGTCTCAATCTTCTCCTCAATCTTTTTCCCATACCCTGGTGCGCCACTTCTCCTGCTGCCAACCTCCCTGTGATACCACCAGCTGCCTATGGGATGCACCTGGCTCCCATCTCCCTGACCGCTATCCTGGTTCCTGGTCACCGCTCCGCGGACAACGAATTCGTAGACAGCTTCTCGAGTCCTCTCCACATCCTAAATTCAACTCCTTGATTCACACGCACCGTTACAACAATGAGGGAGCACTGCATCTTCGCTCTCAGGCCCTCTCCTGTTACCAGAGGTCTCCAATCAAGAAAAAGGGAATCATCTGGCGCTGGTTTTTCAACAATACCATATATCTACAAGACTCACCCAAATATACCATCAATTATCATTTTAGAGCAACTCATCTTTCAGTAACTGATCTGACCCTCTCAGACTTTGGTCTATACCAATGTGAAATTACAAAAATGGTACGAGGCTTTGCCACTTCTTCTCGGCTGACATTATCCCTACGACAGAAGTTTATCCCCCCCCAACAGAGGACACGAAGTGCACTCACCTCCCAAGATGCCAAACATTGCACCCCCTGCTTGCAAAAAACTCAACAGGGGCAGACCATCAGAACTACATTAATATATCACACCCATTTTATTTGCACCAACCCATCCACGCACACCTGTGTGTGGAATAGCACGACGTATAGTATTTGTGAAGATAACAACAAACAAACCTGTTATGATCCCACAGGCCCCACTCATCGCTACAACATCCTCATCACTGTCGGAGCCGGCTCATCGAAAAAGACACTGGTCAATCATGACTTTTATAATCCGAAGGTATCCCAATCGGTCACTTTTGATGCCTGCGAAGCCATGGACTATGGCACAAACGAATGCGGCTCACTTGTCTGGCGACGGACATATTCCAGCAACGAAAAGTACATCTGTGCCAGAACTTCAAATCAACACGACCCCTGTGGCAAAGGCACCTACTGCAATGAATGGAAATGTGTGGACTTTCAATCCAGAGGGCTCACAGTGCGACCCGACACCATACCCAAGAGGGATAACCTTAAAAAACTCTATATCACCCGTCTTAGAGTTCCCGATCCCAACTGTATGCAACATCAGTGCAATCCCATCAATCTCACGTTTCCAGTAGCAGAAAATTGGCTTTCCTTCCAAACATGGAAAGGTACTGACAATGACTATGGCTTGGGTATTGATGGGACAGGAACCAACCCTTCAGTAGCCATCAAAATAATAGTAAGCAAAATTTCCATCGACACAACCAGACACTCCTTATTTCATTCTGTTTATTCGGAATTGGCAAAATTGACTCACCTGACCGTACCACATGAGGTGCGCAACACCTTTGTACACCTTGCAGAGACTATTGCTAAATCATTGCAAGTTAAAAATTGCTTTGTGTGTGGGGGAACTACGATGGGGGAACAATGGCCGTGGCAGGCCCAGGAAATTAACATCACCCATGTCATAACTAATTGGTCCAACTTTGATACCCTGAACACAATTCCTGAAAACTGGCGCGTGTACCTGTCCAAACATGGAAGGGAGTGGACATAGGGGGAATGTTTGACGAGTTTCTCCCCAAGTTTCCCAGTTTAAAGGCTATTTTTATTTTTGTGGCTATAATTGCTATAGGATGTTTTCTGCTACCCTGTTTATTACCTATCTTTATTTCAATGATCAAACGTAGTTTAAATGCTATTGCCGAAGCTAAAGCTGCTGCGCAACTTAATCTCTTAATGCAAAATCATGTATATATGGCAATCCCAACTGAGGAATGCAAGGCTCCGCTTTTGCACTTATGTTCCGATGACGACTCTGACACTGATAACCTGCCCTTGAACGAGGTTGTGCAATCGGATCGGGATGTCCCGGAGGGTATGTCCTTATCCAAGCACTATGATACTCCAAAGGAGAAAGGCTTATATTTTGAATCGGATATCGCGGCACCTTAAAAACAAAGAAAAGAGGACTTGTAGTAAACCTCGAGAGTCCTCTTGACATAAGGCCGTAAGAGTGACCTTCTCAAGTTAGGAATTGCATGATAAGCTCAGCTTGGCACGACACGTAGGCAAATAGTTACAGGAACTAGCTGACCACAAATATCTTGTTAATAGATAATCACGCTACCTTAGCACACAACAGTGGTCGCATCCTGCCATGGCGCCATTAGAATTATACTTCCTTGCTCCTCTTCACATATGTCTCGCTCCCCCCGCCCTGATAAAACTGCAAAATAAAAGAGGGTGGTGCGTTGCAATCGGGGGACTTCTTCATCTACCCCGGGCACAACGTGCTCTCTCACCTTGAGAAACTATGGTGTCTGTGTCAATTATTGATTCTAGTACTTAAGTACTCACCCTCGCGAGGGTCCCTCTAAATTTCACCCCTGCGGGGGCTCTACAGGCTGATCAGAGAACCTAAGGACAATGAGCAAACCGCGACAACGCGACATTCAGGAAAATGTGTTTTTGGTTTTAAGAGATTGCAGCAGGTGCTAGGTCTATATACCACCCCTACTTTCAGAAGCTTTTTTTTTTTTAATCCAAAATGTTGCAAATTCTGCTTGCATCCAGCGATGATCATCTTTGTTTCTGTGGAAACCAGTTACAGCAAAACTAGGAAAACAAGGACATAAAACAGTATTGCAAAAATTAAAACTAAAAATAAATAAATATTGTAATCAACTTTATGGGATGCGGGAATTCTACCCCACTGAAATTATTCTTGTCAACATCTACCTTACAGAATATTCAGCACAATTCTAAATTATACAATTTAGAAATCAAACAAATTTAATATCAGGTGTGAAAACCATATCCATGCTGTTTTCTTTGCTAAAGCCTATACACAGGAATCTTCTCAGTTAATGATCAGGATCTGGTTAGAATTAGATAAGTGTTGATGGCAATCAAGTGGGGTGGTGGGGTCAGACTTATCAATTGTGGACCATGTAACAACTCTAAACTGATTCCTCTTACTCCTCTTCCTGGCTTTGCCAGTTCTACTTTTAAGTAAACAAACTAAATAGGTTCTTCAATTATGTCTTAATTGTTTAATTATTAGATTGTAAAAATAACAATTTTTAAAAAGTGTATTATTCTATTTTTAATAGCAAATTCATTAAATTGATATTCAGTGACTTACTGTTCCAGGAAATGGCTAACAAGCAAACCTCACAAATTTCAACAAATCCACCAAAGCAAGTTCTTATTATTTTCTCAGATATTATATTATTAGAGCAAGTTGTTTTCAGCCAAATGAATACAAATGCCAGAGTTATGCAAGCGTTCAATAAGGCTCATCTGTTGAAGAACCCTCTTCTTAGTGACAAGTCCCTGGAGATCATCCAGCACATTAATATGCCAAACGATGCTTCCTGCAAATTGTGCCATGGACTGAGACAACTCATTCAGAACTTGTGGGATAAATCAATTATTCTAGTGCAGCAGCTGTCTCATTCGGTCCCAAAGCACCATTATTGTAAAATTGTGGCAGACAATGTATACAAAAATGAACTGATTAAAAACGTTTTTCTTTTTTATATTGTTGAGGAGTAGAACTAAATGTACCAATAAATTCACTTTGCACGAATACAAAGAACCCTTTGAAAAGTTCACACTCTGATGTTCTTTGTTCATTAACCAAGAACAGAATATAGTTCACTCTTTATAGGAATGATTAGACAGTAACTGTTAATCTAGTTACTAGTATCATGTGGGAGTGGAAGGAACTTTACTTTTTCTTCAGGTATAGCATGGCTACTCAAAAGAGATTTTTACATTCTCTACTGCATTATTATTAATTTTGCATGTCACATCCATCTAATTTGTTTTATTTTTTTCCCTTTGAATGCATACATTTGCCACTGAAGATAATTTTTCACATATTTTTTGACAAGCTCTATGTGCAAATGTACTATAATAAATGTGTTGGCTTTTTAAACATTACAATATTGTTTGCTGGTTGTACTGCTATGTTTCAAATAAATTAATGTTTTCATATTCTTTCTGCACCAACTCAGAAAGCTCAAACTGCCCAAGGAGCTGCTGATACAGTTCTACAGAGGAATTATTGAGTCTATCATCTGCACCTCTATAACTGTCTGGTTTGGTTTTGCAACCCAACAGGACAGACACAGACTTCAGAGGATAATTAGGACTGCAGAAAAAACAATTACTACCCACCTGCCTTCAATCGAGGACTTGTACACTGCACGAGTCAAAAAGAGGGCTGTGAAAATATTTACAGACCCCTCACATCCCAGTCATAAACTGTTTCAACTCCTTCCCTCAAAATGATGCTATAGAGCACTGTACACCAGAACAACTAGACACAAGAACAATTTTTCCCCGAAAGCCATCACTCTGCTAAACAAATAATTCCCTCAACACTGTTCAACTATTACAAAGTCTGCACTACTATTACTGCTAATCTTCTCATCACTCCTTATCACTATCCCCTCCCACTTGTGATTGTAGGACTGTAACTTTATCCTTGTATCCTTACGATTTATATTGACTGTTTCCTAGTATGATTTGATTGTTGATTGTGCCCTATGACTATCATTAAGTGCTGTACGTTATGATTCTTGATTCTTAACTAATGTATCTTTTCTTTATGTATACTGAGAGTATTTACACCAAGACAAATTCCTTGTGTGTCCAATCACACTTGGCCAATAAAGTATTCTATTCTATTCTATTCTATATCAACCTGATTCTAGGAATGATCAATCAGCTTATTAAGCTACAGAATATAACAGCATTTAATAGAACAGATGTCCCCAACAGAGGGCTGATCTCAGTTCTTCCATGATAAGTTTAAATAACTAACAACTATGGATTGGTATTTTAAAACCACTCAATGTAAAATAGTCACGTTAATCATAAGCACACGTTTTTCTCAGAGATGCAGCCCCATAATAACTTCAAAGAGATTTCAAAGAGAAATCACTGCACTGTTTATGTTGTTGTTGGAAAGCACTTGATGATCTTTTGGAAATTTCAAAATATGGCAAATTCTATGACTTTTCTTTAAAAAGTGGATTACAAGAACGTTTCACTGGTACTTCAGTCTCTATACTCTTTTAGGCCTGGTTTCCGATGTTGCAGATGACCAATAAATCAAACCCTAAAGGGCCCATATTTGAAACAATTTACAATCAATTTTCCACCATGATCTTTAAATTTGTACAAGAAGATGCTTTCTGAAATATGTCATTGTTGTACCAAATTAGTATGTAGAGAATCATTCTTCAATACGGAAATTATTTAGCCCTGGAAATTGCACTGCTTGAAGCAATTGCGTTTCTATATGCTTTTGGGGAGAGGAGGTTTGGAGCAAGAATAATTTTAGCATTCCCTTTCCTGTTTTTTTCTTTGTTGGATTCATTGAGCCAGTGGAAACTTTTGCAATCAGTAATGAGAATGTTGCTTTTTTATTATATGTCCTACCATTTTCCTTGGTTGTTGAAGAGTCTTCAGGACTATTTTTTAAATTTAGAATAAACAAATAACCATTCATTCCTATAATAAATGGAAGGAAGTATTCTTCAGAATAAATAATTGTAGTACAACGTACAAAAAGGATATGAAAATCTGAGTCACAGTTTAGTCTCATGTTGCTAAACAGCTAATTTGATGACTTTTTATTTGAAAGGCCAGGGAATTATAAAATTGGAATTGGAAAGTCATATAATTGAATCCAAGAAACTCAGAACTAGAGAGTCTTTAATCAATGGTTAGTGGCACTGCTGAACTTGTGGGACAGAACTTTGTTGGTCTAAATCCTCAAATCTTGTAGTACTGAAGTATATGCTCCTCTCTTGTATATAGAGAGATAAATTAATCTCACAAGAAATAAATAGCTTTGTTTTGTGAGAAGGCCTCCCTCCCCAGAATAAAATATTCTACAGAATACTAAAAGAAGGAGAATATAATATTTCCTCTAAGGGAGAAAAGAAGAAGAAAAAATCTCCAAAGGCAAAAAGCAGCCCAAGCCTTCTGCTATAGGAAAACAGCCTCAAGCAGAAGCCTGAAGAAGCTAGGCTTTATGAAGGGACATTTTGGCCATTTGTCCATAAACTAAGGGTAGCCAGCAACTCCGAATAAGCAGCACAATAGGCAAGGAGACAAAACTGATAAAATTAGCTCAGACAAACTATAGGAAGAAATATCCTTCTGGGTTCAGTTCCAAGTGGGGAAAAAGACACTGGAAACATGGAGCCTGTTTGAAAAGATGATTTAATGGTGGACAAGATCACATGCCTTGGAGCTCCAAAGTGAAAAAAACAATCACATGCTTCAAGATGAAGGAAAAGAAGGAAGGAAGGGCTGATATGCTGAGTGTGCCTGGGTTTTATACCCTCTGTTGGGATTTGAGCTTGTATTCTGATTGGTTGTCAGACTCTCATTGGGTCATGCAGGGACAACTCTGTAGGCTGTCCTGAGTCCCAGGCTTGGTTGAACCTTGCTGAATGATGATGTAATGAAAGGGCTTTGGGCAATTCCTATTGTAGCTCTACCTAGAGATCACTGTTATGTAAATAGACTGGCCAAGACCAGAGTAATGGCTCATTAGCAAAAATGGGGAGGGGCTGAGTTTCTGCTTATGAGTTTCTACTCTTTTTAGGGGAAATATTCTGCCTTTTTAATATTACCTAGGATATTTCATTTTTCTAGGAGTGGGGTGGGTGCTAACATCCTACAAAACAAAACCTCTAGGACAGTGTTGGCGAACCTTTTCAGCACCAAGTGCCAAAACTGGAGCATGCGCACGTGTGCAGGAAAATGCAGAAAATCAGAAGAACACCTCCCTGGCACGCACATACGGGAGCACCAGAAACCAGAAGAGCAGCTCCCCAGCGTGCATGTGGGACTGCCAGAAACCAGAATAGCAGATCTCTGGCACACATGCACACCCTGGGAAGCTGAGCTTCTCGTTTCCAGTGTGTGCATGTGCGCCGGTCACCTGCTCTTCCAGTTTCTGGCACGCATGTGTACATGAAGACCAGCTGGCCGGCATGCATGCACATGCCGAAACTCAGAAGAGCAACAGGTGACAGCTGGCGTACCCGGAGAGATGGCTCTGTGTGCCACTTCCGGCACGTGTGCCATAGGTTCACCATCACAGACTTAGGATTTGCATTTACCTTTTTGCCTATAAAGCCATGACACCTACATGATCCCACAGAAATCTGGGAACAGTCATTAAAATATTAAAAGACATATTCTTACATAGGAACAGATTTCTCAATCACAAAATTGTATAAAAGCCCATCTACTCTCAATCCCAATTTGTCAGCCACCCCAGAAATATGCTGCTGTCACTGTTGTTTCTGGCTACCAGATAAATGGAGACCTCCTTTCTAAACTGCAGCCTGCCTCCAATTAATTTTTTAAATAGGAAAAGAGAAAAGGTAAAATAGCTACATGCAAAATAATAAGTGATGGAAGAATAGAAATTGAGTTGCTGCAATCATCTCCCCTTGGTAAGAACCCTCAGGAAATAGGAAAAAGTATCGTATAACCATTTTATAATTAGTTCCATTGTTGAACTGCTTTTACAGTTAAGCTTCTCCTAATATTCAGCCAGAAGTTCATTTCCTACCACAAATTCTCCTTTGTCAGGATTCTGTTCTCAAGAGCAGTGGTCATTAAATCTTTTTTTTTCGTTGTGTGACAGCCATTCAAGTGTAATGACTTCCCTCCATCCTTCAACTTCTCTTCTTGTGGTATGGTTCATTTTTGTTGCCTTCCTCTGAATCTAATTATATTTTCTGCTTCCTTCTTAAACTAAAGAGTACAGAACCAGACCACAATTCTCAATATGACCCTGCCTAAAGATGTACTATTATTTCTCACTTGGATGCTGCTATTTTATTTGTGGTTGGTATTCTGTTGGCTTTTTTTTTTTTTGTAGGCACATCCTATGACCATATTCAGCAGTGAAAACTAAATATATGTAGAATGGAAATACAGAAAAGCAGGGCTTCAACAAGCAATTAAATAATTGCTTTTGAGGATGAGCTTGTAAAATCTCTATCAATACATAATGCGGTCTATCCTACAGGGAGAAAAAACACCAGAAAGTTGGGGGAAAGCTAAAATAGCAGTATAATGTGAAAAGAGACAATATTTTACTTTAAAAAGAAATCCTAGATTGATGTAATTATTGAACAATTGTTACAAATTATTCACAACCATTCTAGCTGCTATACTGAAAATAATTTTGGAAGAATTTATTTGTGAGAATAAATGTGAGTTTTTACCTTTAAAAAAACCATTAAAAACAATGTCAAAAGTGTGTTAGATATTTTAAAATATTTGGAGCAACAAAATGAAAAACAAGTCACAATTATTTTCTTAGATATACAGAAACCTGTGAGAATTTGAACTAGAATTTCCTGTTCAAGGTTTTAGAAAATAGAAATTTTTGAGAGAATTTTATAAAAATGGTAAAGTTTTTGTTCCAGTATCCCATTTATGAGCAGATTGTCATGATTCCCCAACATCTGATGCAGGCCATGTTAATTCATGTGACATCTGAGCCAGTATGATGCTCTCAGTTTGTGTCACTCTAAATATTTGAGGTAAACAGGTTAAGCATTAGGGAATCTTTATCGAAAGACTCCCTACAATAAAGTTTGTACTCTAACCATTACATTCAATTACATATAAATACACATACAGATTCACCCCATGACATTTTAATCTCTATAGATGTGATCAGATTTCTTTTAAATATTTTTAGGGAGTTCTATAAATGTAGTACAGTAAGTTATTTGCCGTATAGATTTGGAAACCAAGTAGTAATTCAATGAAAATCTTAGGAAGGATTTAAAAAGTTCTCCAAAGTGAGGAAGGGGCTTCTTGATCACAAGCTCCAGATATAACAATTCCATGGCTTAAAGATATGAGCTTGGGGTTATATCAAAATTAGCATGATTTTCACCTCTTTGCAATAAAATGTGTTTCACTCGAAAGTATAAAAAAAGCCCTAAGTAATTTGTCACTTGCTTCAAGCAAATTTTCATAATGGATGTCAATATCATATTGTCAATCCTCAGCTGAAAAAACTGAAACTCAGGAAAATGACTGCTAGTTTGACTAGATAACAATGAAAAACCCTGGAATCTACATGTGATGCTAATTCTAGAAAATCTGGCTTGGAAGTTCCATTAAATAAAGTATTGATATGAATATTATTACAAGACTCTTTATCAGTTTTCAGGTATTTTTTTAGATATTAATCAACTTAAATCAAGTTAAATTCTCTGCAACTCCTGACAAGTAAGCAGATTCCTATGACTTTGAAAAAGATTTGAAATAAGCAATGAAATAATGAACAATTAAATTCATCTCCACTAGGTGTCAGGCAATCTTCATCGTGCTCTATAAGCACTGATGGTGACCCTTTTGGGCTGGGGGTGTCAAAAATTCAGAAAATGCTTAGCTTTTGCTGGCATGTCATCCCCAACCCACTGAACAAAAGATAAACAATTCTTTACATATCCATTTATTTGAAAAAATATAGCCCAATCATATATGTTGCTGTGTGTTACATAAAGAAACATCAAATAATTACAAAAATGAAATATGAGTGAATGAAACAAACTCTGGAGGCTCTGTGAGAGCACACCTCACTCTTGTGCGGCCTCAGAAAACTGCATGAGAACAGAGTGCTTTTGAATAGTTGTTGCTAGATGTTGGTGCATGTCGATATGTTACTCAAAACATGGTGTATTGCCTTTGATATGCAGTCATAGGTTCATCATAACTGCTTTGATATGCATGTCATGAGTTCACCATAACTGATCTAAGATTTCTTACTAAAGGATTTTTATCCTTGATGAACAATTTCTGAAATGCTTTCTCAAAATATATGTGTAGCAACCCATATGTTCCTTCCTGACAAATTTTCTGTAGCAGTAAAAAAACGGGAAACAATCATGAGAAAAGAAATCAAGGTTAGTAACAAAGCAACACTGAACTGGAAGAGTCAATTTAAACCAATGTTTCTTAAGCTATGGTCCAAAACCCTTTCATGAACTCACAAAATCAAAATGATTTGCCAGCATATGTTGAAAAAATAATAGAAAATTAAAATCCCATCAAATAATTCTGAGTGAATGCATCAACTTTAAATGTATATCTAATTTCAAGCATTCACTCAGTCATAAACCCATAAAAGAAACCTTTGAACTTGTCAATCCTGAGCCCTGAGAAGAAAATAGCCCAACCCTGAAACATTAAGACTAACATCCCACACCCAGCAGATCATGAAACTGAAAGTCTCAATTCTTTTATTGTTTATCGTTAGCAAGCCTTGCTATGTTATTAAAGTTTAAAATACTGTAAGGAAACCTATAGCGTCTCTCCATATTTTTTTACTTTCTAGGTTGTATCTATTGCTTTCTTTGTTCCTGCCCTTTCCCAAATAACCTTAAACCACTAAGCCCTTTATAGATTTTTGTTCAAAATTGTGCATATAGACTAGATTATCGGTGTTTTTTCCAGGGAGATTCTTTGCATCACCCGCTTTGACAGCTTCATTTTTCTTTTTACCATACTATGGTCTCAGATACCCACAGAAAAATGTTTTCCATAAAAACATTAATTAATTGAGGTGGGTTTTTTTTATCTGAGTTTTAAGGGATGGACATTCATTTTGCTTTTTTGCCTTGTATGTGTTGGTGAGTTTCTAAAGCCTATTTAACTATAAAGCATGAATGCTAATTTGTGGTAATCATTTACCACAGTTTGTGAGTATGATCAGAAATTTGAACTAACTCCCCAAAATGTTCAAAGATAAGTATTATACACTTTACACTTTTGTGAAAAGCTCTCATATTCCAGCATTAGTCCATATACCTGCACAAACAGGTATGAAAAGAGTGCCTGCTAATGGGACTTTCCAAATGTGTATGGTCTTAGTACAAAAGCTGGTTACTTTTGGTTAAAAGGATATTATCCCCACATGATTTGATAAAATGTTGCTTGCTGAAAGTCAGTGTACATTACTTCAAGATAGATGGGATGAAGAATCTGACTCAGTAAAAGGCAATTGTCTCCTTTGGTAACGTTGTCATTATCATCATCATAATCATCATCATCAGGCAACAGTAACAATAAATCAATTGTTTTTTAAAATAATTTTCAGATTCCAGTACAACTACCAGGATGATTAAGGGACTGGAGACTAAAACATAGGGAGAACAGTTACAGGAACTGGGCATGGCTAGTCTAGTGAATAGAAGAACTAGAGGATGATAGTACTGTTCCAATATCTGGGGTTGCCACAAAGAGGAAGGGGTCAGGTTATTTTCCAAGGCACCCAAAGGCCAGACAAGGAATAATGGATGGAAACTGATCAAGGAGAGATTCCACTTAGAAATAAGGACAAATTTTCTGACAATGAGAACAATCAACCAATGGAACAACTTGCCCTTGGAAGTTGTGGGAGCGCTATCACTTGAGACTTTCAAGAAGAGATTGGACTGCCATTTGGGGAGGGGGTCTCCCACTTGGGGAGGGGGTTGGACTAGATGACCTAACTCTGATCAACTCTGTTAATCTGTAAACTACTTGGGAATTAAAAGGACATAGGAAAACAGGGAACCTAATTTGGAAAGAAAAAAAAAGGGTCACCGTAGGTTTTCCAATTATTTGGTTAACTAGATTTCTCATCTGTGAGAGTCAGCATGTCAGTTTACTGTCCCTGCCTAATTTTCTAAAACAGAAAAAAAAAAACAGGAGGAGGGGAATTAAAGCATAAGAATGGGTGCTCAGTTACCCCTTCCCCAACTGCCTTTTTCTGGTTGAAACTGCTTTTCTCAAAATGTACATTTCCCTCCTTATGGTACAGATTAGCTCACTCAAAGAAAAACAGCCAGGAAAGGGAAGAAGAAATTCTGAAGAGGATCAACAGCCCCCCTCCATCCCTGCATTCTGTGCTTTATATTTATTTTCCCCTCCCTCTGTTTCAGAGGAACCTGGCAGTAACATATGGCTGCTGCCATCACGTCTAGCTTGGCCCTTCTTTGCTAGCAGCGGCGGTAGCAGCAGCATGTGCCTTTTCTTAGCTGCTGATTACTTCAAGATGTTAAACTGTTGCTGGGCCCAAAGGAGAGAAGCAGAAACTCAATACATTACCAGAAGTACAGCTTGGAATAGATACTGAATTGGAATATATACTGCACATTTTTCAAAAATTAAAAAAAGAATGTATTGGTTTTCTGTCCTCATTTTTATTTATTTGCTTTTGCCATCCACTTTACAAGGCCCCATGTCTTTGATGTTCTTCTATTTTAGGACAGAAATATATGTTAATCTATAGCAGCAACTATAATAAAAGAGTCTTGGAACCCCTAAAATACGAATATATATATTACTAAATCAAAGGTACATAATGTAATGCTAATCTAGCAAAATTATAGAAAATTTTTCCTGTCAAAAAGTAAACATTTCAGATCCTATGAAAGTTAAGGTCAGATTTAAACTATATGTACCATTAATAAATATTAATCATATATCTCATTCTCTCCCCTCACCCCTGCCATACCATTCCCCATTTTATGGAAAAATAAACTTTGTGGATTGGATTTTGAATGTGAAAGCTGAGCGAAAGCTTTTAACCATTTATTCCCTGCTGGGTTTTCTTTCCAGATTAATAATTTAGATTTGAAAAACTCAAAATCTTTTTCAGGGGACTTTTTAGGACAACATTGATTTGCATAACGAGTCTCACTTGAATTACTATATAATTCTCTGGTAAACTTTTTTTTTAATATGGCAGCTAAATCATACATCAATTATAGGGCAAAGTTTATAGCTTGGTGGAGAGGTCATAAGTTCTAGAGAATTTAGACAGTCATATAGCTTTTTAGAAAGATAATATTTTAGCAGGTGTCAGGTTATGGAGAAATCATTCTCCAGTTATCAGAGGAATCGTAGAGGGAATCTAAATAAAGCCTATTAAATCCCACCAGTGACTTAAATCCCATCATTTTATCTCTAAAACTACAAAAAGAATAGCTGAGATTCAAGGATTCTTTATAACACCATAGACTTTCCTCTGATGCTACCTAACCATACCTAACCTGCACATAAACCTGCATAGAGGAAGAAAATTTAACATTTAAAAAAAACTTGGGAAAATGCAAGTAACATTCCAGAGTTAATTTCTACAACAATCTCAAGATTAAAGCTTGACAAAGCAGTATCAGTGGTTTGCATTTCACGGAGGTAACCCCGTTTGCAGCCTTTTGCAATCAGAGCCTCCAGAATACCAGGACGCTTATCATCCTTCTCCATGGGACTCCATCAGGTGGCTACAGTTCTCCAAGAGCGCGCGAGCGAGCTCTCCTTCCCTCTCTCTCTCTCCTTCTGAATGCTATTTCTCTACATTGGATCCAATCCCGCTATCCTTATCCAGAATTCCTCTTCGCCCCCCGTCCTCCTCTATCCGCTCTCAGCCGCAGGGCAGAGGCCCGTCCCACTTCGCGTAACCCACCTCTTGCCAACAATGCCGAGTTGGAGGCGGGTTTTTTTCCTTGGATCCGCCTCTTCGTGAGTTGCCCGAGAACTTTGTTTTGGGCCAGCAATCTGGCCAGAGGGAAGTTTTGTGGCGGCAGCTCCGAGCCCGAGGCGATCGCGGGTCGGGGTGGTGAGAAAGGGGGAGCCCCAGGGTGCCCGGATCGGATTCTATAGAAGACTGCCTGGCCGCCATGGAAGGATCTCGGGGGCTGCCACTGTTACTGCTGCTGCTGCTGGCCTCCCCCGTGGAAGGTAAGGCGTTCCTCCCGTCTGCTTGGCTCCCACGGGCGGGGCGCGAGCAATTCTTTGGTTCCCCCCTTATGGAGGTGGCGATGTGGGTCCCTGGGTCCTCCTCTCCGCACAGGTGGCAAAAAGGCACTGCGCCTCATCGGGGGGCGATCCTGAATATCAGAGGGCGCCCCAAGAGACTTCCCAAAGTCGGGGTGGAAGGTCGCGATCTGACACCTGCAATTGTATAAAGAAAAAAGGCTACAACCCGGTCCTCTCCGCAGAGGCTGGTGGATAGAGTACGCAGGGTTTTAAAAATACCCATATAATGAATGTCTATGGAGATTCTCACTCATTCAGGTCATGGTTGTACCAAAGTTGCTTTTTTCAAAACAACAACAACTGGACCTTCTTTGTCATGAGAAGTCCAGATGCTTTTTGAAAAAGCACCTTTAGGACACAGTATGAATGCTGATTTCCATTTCCCACATACCAAGTATCCCTGACTAGTTTCTGTCACCGAGACAGGGCTATGCAGAACCAGAAAGTAGAACATGGGTTTTGTCTGAACTCACCAAATTCTCAAATGCTTCCCAATACTAACGGGGAGCCAAGTCCAAATGCAAACCTCAATTGGAGGGGCGCGATAGGCTTCTGGGAATGCACTGGGCAAAGACAACTGCCTGCCTGGCGCCTCTTTTCCTTTCTTCTTCTGGATGAGGCTCTAGTCCTCCGGCTGCACTACTTAGCCAGGCGCTGTAGAATCCAATGGGCAGCAGGGAACTTGAATCCTATGTGAAATTGTAAAGAGGAAGCTGGCATCTGCAGAGTAAGCACCTCTGAAGCCTGTCTTGATGGATGACGAGACTGAAGCTGGTTACTTAATACTTCTTCCACTTCTTTATTTGAGTAAATGTTCAAAAAGGCAGCTTAATCAGTAAAGGACAATGGTAGATGGGGCTGTTGAAGAATGCTTTGTTTGTGCCTATTTTGAGTGAGACAAATTTATGTCAGACGAATACTATGTTTAGTTAACCATTTGATCAGGGTGAGAATGAGATATGTACAAAGATAATTATTTGTATTATATTAAATTATTTGTCATGAAGGGCAGAGTGTCCTAATTAAACAGAGATGATTTAAATTAAGGTATTTTTAAAAATTAATCTTGTGTAATCTTAGATTACACAAATAAATACACTCCATAAGCCGTGCTTGCATTGATTTCACTGCTAGCTTTTCTTATAAAAATAAAGAAGTAGGAATAATGGATGTGTCCCACAGTGATGTGTTAAATGGTGTACAATTTAGAAATCCCAGTTCTAAATCTCATAAAATTATCTTCCACTCAGTTTTATCAACTGATAAAATTATTCTTACAAAACTTTGTTCTGCATTTCTTGGATACAAATGTGGTGAGCTAGAATGGTAAAACATATACCAAACCTGCATTTAATAATGCATGTATGCAAGAAGGATGAGATCCAGTACTGTTTTTGGCATAGGTATAGGAAATGCATGTCAGCTGGTAATATGACTCATCCATATCTGAAGAAAAACATGCCAAAGAAAAATATAGCAGCATTAAAAGGCTAATCTACAGGGTAGATTCTGGGGGTAGGAGGGAGCTATTCCTAAAAACCAAAGCGAATTGATTCCTTTGGTGCGTGCCTTGAAAAAGTCCTCTAGAATAACAGTCATGAAATCTGGAATTTGGAAGAAGGCTGGAACATGTGCTTCTTCAGCCTTTAGCTTTTTTCCAAATCATAGTAATGATTTGTTAAGCAAGGCCCCCATGGATTCCTCCCTAAAGGCAAAATCCATACTTCCCATGCAGTGAGTTGTCTACACAAATGGTAGATATGTCCATTCATGCTCTCTAAAAGCAAAGTGTCTGCTAGTTCTCCTCTGAAGACATCTTCAAGCAATGTCCATCTCCTGTTAAAGTAGAGTGATTCAAGCTATATCTTCAATCACCCCATATTAGCCATGCTAGCTAATCTGATTAGAATGGGGTCATGATTTGCCCTGGTAAAATGTGTTTATGGGTGCTATTGCTGCTATGGAGAACAGCTCCCCTGCCTTTTAATTAGAATATCCCATCTATTCTTCCTAAGAATAACTTTTCAAGATTTTCTGTCTTATTAATTCCTGTTCCATAAGGAATGTAAACTATTACTGTACAGTCATGGACAAATCAAGAGAAATGATAATGCCATGTTATACTGCAATAATAAGGCCACACTTGGAATACTGCATACAGTTCTGGTCACCATGATACAAAATAAAATGCCAAGACCCTAGAACAAGGGTACCCAACCCCCCCAGTCCATGGACTGGCACCAATCTGTGGCATGCCAGTAACTGGACTGCGCAAACAAGCAAAGCTCATCCACAGGATGCAGGTATCATGCGAAAGCACCCCCTGTCCAGTCTATGGAAAAACTTCTCTCCATGGAACCAGTCCTTGGTGCCCAAAAAGTTAGGGGCTTCTACCCTAGATAGTTTCAGAGAAGAGAAATAAAAATGATAAAGTCTCTGGAGGCTAAATCATATTATGAACAGTTGAGGGAAGGAGATATGTTTATCTATGAAAGAGAAGAATTAGGAGTGACATGGTAACTGTTTTCCAGTTTTTGAAGGGCTGCCCAGAGAAGAGGGACTGGCATTGCCCAAAGCATCAGAGAGAAAAACAAGAAATAATGGGTGGAAGCTTGTTAAAGAGAGATCCAACTTAGAAGTAAGGAGAATTTTTCTGACATTAAGCACAATTAATCAGTGGAATAAATAGTCTCCCAGACTTGTGGATGCTTTATCACTGAAGGTTTTCAAAAAACTGGATAACTAATTGATTGGGATGATATAATGTTTCCTGCCTTGATCAAGGTGTTGGACTAAAATACCTCTAAGGTCCCTCTCAGCCCTATGATTCTATATTCTATGTTTTAGTTTTGTTAGTTTTCCCTTCTTTTTGTCTGCAATTGTAGTGGGGCTATCAGCAATAATATTAAGGGGAAGTTATGCCAGTTTCATTTTTCTTTAAATCAAAAACAGTCAAAATGCAGTAGAATTGGAAAGAAGCAGGCTTAACATGATCAGATTTTTAAATTTTGAATAAGGTGATGTGATAAAGATCATGTGAAAGTTTCCTCTTATCTGTCCTATAATTTTTTTTTTTTTGAAACTCTAAAGTAATCCCTCCATTTCCAAAAATGGGCTGCCCCAAAACCAGAAGGTAGCCTTGCTCTAGAGCAAAATAACAACCGGGATAGGTGAGATTAGTTTTTTTACCATGTAGGCACATATTATTGAATGAGTCACATGTCATATCTCCAAATAAGATGAGATATTAATTATATACTAGAATTCAACTGAAAATGCAGTCAAGTTTTGACATAAGCATTTAAAATCCATACAAAGAGTTCCTTAAAAAATAAAATATATCCGGGACAAATTATGGGAAAGCAAATGTTCAGAAGATCATGGATTCTGAAGAATAAGTAAAGAAATGCAATTAATGTGAAAATAAAGGGAAATGTGGGTGCCTCTTTCTGACACCTAACTGGTTGCTCTGCGTTCTGGTAACATTTAAGAGAGAAAGTCTGTGACCTTGAAAGGTAGATGAGGGGAAAATGCAGTTAACTTTTTCTGTAGAAGTTTGCAAATGTGCAGGGATTAATTAATCACAGTGTTTGTGTTTCAAACTGTGAGTTAATGGTTTCAAACATGCAGTCTTTTATAGAAGTCCTATTTTGGGAGCAGCAATGATTTCCAATTTCATGCCTGCTTCTCCTTTGACTTTGTGGGAAGCTGACAGGGAGCATTGGAAATCACAATCACATGATCATATTAGCATGGCATTGCTTCAACGGCCACAATTTTGCCAATGCAACTAGTGTGAGGATCCTTAAAATTTCAATTACACAGGAGTGAATTTTATCAGCATTCTTTAAATTAGTGGATTTCAGGTCCTTGATTCAAAAATTATTGTGCTATCATGCACAGTTTGAAATAATTAAAGGTTACAAACAGATGAGCAGGCAGGAGAGTTTTAGTACTCTATAGATTACCAGCATCTTGAACTGAACTTGCAAGCAAACTGGCAACCAATGTAGCTCACAGAGCAGAGGTATAATGTGTGCTGATATGTATGCTCAGATGCTGTGCTGCTACACTTTGGACAAGTTGAAACTTCCAGGTGCTCTTCAAGGGCAGCCCCATATATTGGTCATTGAAACTTTAGTTTTGCTGAAGGTTATATATGCTGTTTATGCTGTGTTCACAACATTCACATGTATAAATGCATTGCAATCTACAGATATTTCTTTGTGAGAAAAAATGTTAATAAATGTTTCAGAGGCTCTTGTCTGTATATGTGGATAATACATTTTCTAAAATGAAATTAAATAAATAAACAAACCTCTAGCAAAGTAAAGCAGTTGGGAGAGGATCTTTTCTTCCATATTTCTATAGGATGTTTAACTATAAGAGATAACTATGGATTAATAAAGACCTCTGCACAAACACCCCCACAAAAGCACCCTAGGTGTTTAGTAATAATTTTTCACATCAGAAATTAAATCAAGGAAAGCAATTCAGAAAAAAAGAATACTTACAAAACTATTGTGAAAGAAAGTTTATAAAGAATTGTTGTAAAAGGAACAGAAGTAGAAACTAGCCCACAAATACAAAACCAAAACTATCTGGCTGAAATATGGTGAAGGCCATAAGAAGCTTTGAAGATAACATGGAGGGCAATGTTTCTGAATGTGAACATGAAACAAAATAAATAAAACTGTATCTCTTAATTTACAGGTCTTGCTAGTGGAAAAAAAGAAGCAAAGAATTTTGACTTGACATCTATCAAGTCATATTCACATGAGATGGACTCAGTAGGTGTACAACCAGTAGCCCAGTCTTTTCTGGCCTGGTTAAATTATACTTCTCCAGTCAGTACATTGTCATCTCCTATGGATTCCAGGCTTATGAAGATCAATACAGTCACCTCACCAGGAGATCATGCAGGTCATCTTCTCCAGTCAATTAAGTTTAATCCTACAATAGGAACCATACTAAGCGCTGAACATATGGATATCACATTTAATTGCTCGATCGATGTTCCCAAGTCACTGGTCAGCCAAGACCTCCCACCTATTACCTTGTGGAAGAATGGGAAGGAAATTCTTGATGTTGGCAGCCAATATTACCAGTTTGAGGATAATGAATTAATCACTATGAAAGCTGCTTTCAGGTAAATCAATGTTTATTCCATTTAATTTTAATTTTAATTTTTTTCTGGAGTTAATAATTATTGAATGTTAGAACCCTAAGATTACAGACGATTTTCACCAGGGGTAGGATTCTACTAGTTCGTACCTATTTGCTAGAACCAGTTGTTAACATTCTAAGCAGTTTGGAGAACCGGTTGTTAGAAGAAATTACTGACCTAATCCTGTAAGGAAGGCAGGAAGGAAACATTCTAGTGTTGCTTACAGAAACTGCCTCTCCGTTAACCCTTATTACATTCTTGGCAGGACTAGACTTCCTGTCTCAGGAACGTCTCTGGAGTTTTTTTTTCCTCCTTTGCTGGTACTTTGCTTGTGTGGAGTGACCATTCAAAGTCACTGAAAGTTACAAAGTCACTGAAAAAAGTGACTTATGACCATTTTCCAAACTCACGACTGTTGCAGCATCCCCACAGTCATGAGAGGCCAGGCGAGGAGATGCGTGCCTCAATGTGAGTGATGTTGAGTTGGCTATGCCCAGCCAATCACATGACCATCAAGCCACACCCACCAACTAAGCCACGCCCACAGAACTATTTGTTAAAAAATTTGAATCCCATCCCTGATTTTCACATTTACATTTGAAAGGCACACCAGATTTAAGAAATCTAATTTTAGGACTATTGTAACAGAGTCAAATATGAAACAAAATGGGGACAATGGGTGAATTGATTTCATTCTCTCCTTATCCTAAATTGTGGAACATTTATTTCCTGAACACCCTTGAAGAGTTTCAGAAACTACAATGCAGCAGCAAGTGTTCTCTTGCTAAAATATTTTTGTACCTTATGGGATGAATGTAGTCACTGCATTTGCAAAGGAAAGATTATCTAGAAATGTATTTAGAGAGCTTCTAGCCAAACACAGCACCCATTACTTTGATTGTGTGAGCAGATGCCCCCCTTGTAATGGCATGTGGAAATGACCTTAGGAGATAGGAAGAAGAGCCCTAGCCTAAACAATGGTCTGATAA
>CM042836.1:39841254-39997967 GCA_023653725.1 Bungarus multicinctus
TCTCTTGAGATTTTAAAAAATGGACTAAAATCCCATCTAACCTTATACAGGTAGTCCTCAACGTATGACCAGAATTGAGTCCACAATTTAAGTTGCTAAGTAACAAGTTTGTTAAGTGAATTTTGCCCCATTTTACAGATTTTCTTGCCACGTTGGTTAAGTGAATTACCGTATTGGTTAATTTGTAACACAATTATTAAGTGAATCTGGATTCCCCATTGACTTTGCTTGTCAGAAGGTCGCAAAAGGGACCTTCCATCATAAATGTGAGTCAGTTGTCAAGCATCTGAATGTAAATCAGATAAACATGAGGATGCTGCAGTGGTCATAAGTGTGAAAAATGGTCATAAGTTCCTTTTTCAGTGTCGGCGTAACTTTGAACAGTCACTAAGTGAACTGTTGTAAGTTGAGGACAAACTCTGCTTTCTGTCTTTGTTATTTATTCTTTTTAAAAAGTGCCCATCCAACAAAAGTTTCCAGTCTCCAGGCTAAACCACAAGACTCCAATCTTTTGGGCCCAATCAACAGCTTTGGAGTTTTGAGAAACAATTGAGAGCCGTCGCAAAGTGATGCCATGGGATAATGCTAATTTACAAAATAGCTGTTGTGGTACCTGCAGTCAGTTGCAAAATAACCCAATACTCATTTTATAGAAAAACAAGTTAGTAATAGTAGAAAGCATACAGTATAATTAATTACTCGGAACAAAAACCCTGAACAAAAAGCAGAACTAGAGTCAGATCTAAAACAGAAAAAAATGCCTTTGAATCAACATTTCTTCTTGCTTATATAAGCAGGTTGGTTGTTTTTCTTTTTTCTTTTGGCTACACTCTGGAGCACAAAACACACTTGCGTTAGTTATTTTTTCCTCTACAACTTCCATTTTTTGGAACACTCCCTTGGTATCTCTCCCACCCCTTTGTAAACTTTCTTACACAGCTAGCATCTAGTATTTTAATATTGTCTTCAGCAAAACTGTCTTCTTTTTTCTTCATGGCCAGTATGAAAAAGAAGCCTACAAACCTTTTTTTACTAAGCTAATCAAAAGAAGCAAAAAGAAGTTGACAACTATGCAAACTTGGTGGTATGTGGAATTATTTACAAAGCAATGTTACATTTTAAACAAAAAATGATGGTACAAAAAAAGCTTTGGAGAAAAGTAAATATAAAATGTTATTTTCAGTGTAAAGAATGTATGGCGTTAGAGGATTTATTATTGGAAGAGATATATATTTGAAATATTTTTCTCTCTCTTTATTGAATCATATAGCACCAGAAAATCTGAAATTCTTAGCTTCTTCTTCCTCCTCTCCCCCCCCCCTCTTTCCCCCCCCCCCCCCCCCCCCCCGGGCAAATGCAGAGTCCTCTTTTTTTCAGATCAACTAAGTGTTGTTCTATTGGCTGCAACAAATTGACTGTCCAGCTTGTCACCAGCTTGTATATTTAGGGTTATTTTACTCAAGCTTTGTTATTTGAAACAAAAGTAGCTTTAGTACCCTCTGTAAAGATATTCCTCTAGAATCTGGATCCATTGTTTGAATGGGTGGTGAAGAGCACAGCTTTATTTAATTTACTGCTTCCTTAGGAGGGTGGTAGAAGATGATAACTTTGCATCATGGTAGTTGTGTCATAGAATTCCTCAAAATTCATTATTTTCCATGCTTTTTAATATCTTCATGAAACTGTAGTGGGGTTGTGCTGAGTAGTCATCAATAGGAGGATGAAATTCATCTGTAAATTCTTTTCAGTAATAAAGCAATGAATATCCAAGGCATTAGGATTGCAAACAGCCAAAAAATTGAAGAAAAAATGAAACGGTCCAGAAAAGTAGTATTGTTGAAAAACTACACTTATCTTGAAAGACCTGGAATCTTGTTTAGAAGTATTTCTGTATCCATCACTGACATAGGAGACATGAAGCCTTGGTGACTAAGACTATATTTTTATCAACTTGATATACTAGCAGCAACAGAATATCAGTATATTTCAGAGTACGGATAACTAGACTGATATAGCTTGTTGTACATGCTTTGGCAAGCTGTCAATTGCATTACTGCAATCTTTGTATGGCAGCTACCATACGATATAGTGTAGAAATTAGTTCAGAAGGGAACTGTGAAGCTAACCGAGATTGCCAAGATGATAAAACTACCAATGTGGTTTTTGATTTGATGCTGCTTTTAAATCCATTCTCAAGAATTGCCTTAGCATAGAATTGTTTTCATGGGGGGATTAAAATGTTTTTAGCAATCTTGTAATTCTGTCAGGGTCATTCAGGTGAAGAGAGGAGGAAAGTACCTTCTTATGCATATTACTGAATTACTAGGTTGATATTTTCCTTTATACTGTTTTTTGGTGAATAGGACCCTGGCCAAATTCATATATAATGTTAAGACATAAATCATGATTTACATTCCACAATAGCAAGTTCACACATATCACAATAGCAAGTTCATACAACATTTCTAACTAAATAAAAATTACAATATGGCTTAATATAATGTGTGCTCTTAGCTAATGAATCTTGGATTGTGCACTATAGCTATGAATATTTTCAAATGTCTCCTTGGCAGCCCAATTTGAATTTTCTCTTTGTAGTATTTGATTCAAGTACATTTTCACAGCATGAAGATATTAACACATTAGAAAACATTCTTTACAAAGACAATTGCTTTTGTAGTGTAAAATTTGCCAATAATTCAGCATTACAAATTTAGCAAATGCAAGGAAGATCCATTATAAATACAGAAATCTTAATAGGTTTCTCAGAGTCCTTGTGAACTCAACTGCTTGCTTGCATTGCAATGCGATCGACAGTTATATATACTTGAATGTGGAATCTGGTTTTATTAATGGTTTTATCACTTTGCTGATACTTAATTCAGCCTTTTTTTTGCAAAATAACACATGCATATTTTTAATAATATATCATCTTATTAATTAGTTTTGGTAATACCTATTTTTTAAAGATCTATTCTAATTATGTGGGAGGAAGAACCTTTTTAATAACTTAAGAGAGAACAGCCAATTTATGCCTTTTGACAGCCAATTTCTCCTTCAAAGTTACTGTTTAGTTTCCTCCAAAGTTGCAGCTACCATTGTTTTCAACTTTCGTTCTGAAGGAGAAAAGTGCATTTGACTTCAATATGCATAGCTTTAATGTGGCATGAGCCCTTCCAAATTAGTCCTACTCCTCTCCATTTTTTTGCCTCCATCTTCACTTAAAAGGGAAGAAGAAAACCTTGTCCACTTTTATGCTATCTGAATGCCAGATTTTACACTTTCTATGTCAGATTTCAGTTTTTGTGCATGGTGCTTTAAAAGACAGTGCAGTTCACCCCTAGAGGCCCTGAAGAACTGGGAGTTGCCCTCTTGGAAAAGGTCAGTTATCTCATCCATTCCAGGACTGCACAGGGTGTGTATTTGTAAACTAATCATTGCATCTCAGTCGTTAAATGTAAGCCTTCACTTGCAAATGCAACTAGTCAAAAAGAGCTGCTTGTCGAATTGTTACACTGCCTGTAGTTTGAAAGGGCCCTTGCTCTCACCCAAATGAATGGGGTGAACATCTGTAAGGACTTTTCTCCAACTTTAGTGGACTGACTCAGCCTGGAGAAGATTCCCAGCCCTTCTTCTCTCAGGCTGATTCTCCCATGCTGCAATTCTTTTGTCTTTTTAATGGAAAGCTTAGTTTATTTAATTTTATTTTAAAGCAGAAATGGACAAGTTACATAATCTTGGACGACATAAAGATCTTGTCATGTTCAGTGTAGTATGTGTGAATTGTCAGTTCAAACATGCAGCACGAATGATAATATTTCTCTCCCCCCTCAGGCCAGTGGATCTCTAGAAGGGCGTGATTCTAGCCTCAGTTGCTCTTTACCTTCACCAGCTAAATTACTTCCTGAACCACAGGCAGCATATTTTAAATACCAGCTGCTGAGGAGATCTATTGTTCTCTTGTTCCTCTTTAAGAGCTTCTCATATACTATGTGTGGTCCAAGTGAGCATTTGGCTTGATCCCATAGGAGAGTTGATGTTTATTCTGAAAGACAAAAAGTGTAGATGAAGCCAACATAATTTAATATGCATTTATATTTATTCTGCTATTCAACTTGAAAAGCTCTTCAAAGCAGCTTTGTAGATTAATAAGCATGAATCACTGGACACTTGACTTCCAATACTCAATACAAGAGGAAAAAGAAATAGGAAAAGGAAACTTGAAAACAAATATTTAATTTTAAGATTATTATAACTAGCTAAGATGGAAATACGTTGTTCACAGTTCTGAAACAGGCCCCTGAAAAATAGTTTGGCCTTTCTAAAAATTTGAGATAGAGTTCTTGGCTTTATAATCATAGAAATTTCAGTTCTTCACCCAGGAGGCCACTGTCTGCTTTAAGGGTGAAAATTAAAGCATATATCTTTAACTGCTTTTTTAAATAATAAGTAAAAGAAAAGAAAAAACCAAAAGATGCAGAATACAGAAATACATATATGATAATATATAATTGTACTAGAAAGGAATACACACACACTTATATAGATATCTATACATGCTTGCAAAATGTTTGCATTAGAAATATAGAATTTACTGTAATGACATATAATTTATATTTTGTTTTTTTTCTGTGCATTTTTTGCTTATTTTTAAGAACTTGTTATTTTTTATTTTGTATGCATTTTTGTTATTTATCTGAAAATTAAAGCATGCCTGCCAAGCCATTGTCTCCCTTTCAGTTACATACATCCAGAGAAGGGGAGCATTGAAGTATGTATTGGACACTTACATTTCATTTTGTTACCTTCAGCCTATAATCTAATCTGTCAAAAACACTGTTTTATGTCATGTATAAATTAGATATATTTTACCTTTTCTTCATTGTAAATTGAAATGTTGAAGAGTACTGGCCAGGTCTAAGGTTTGTTACACCTCGTTGGATACCTCCCTTCAGTTTGATGAAGATCTACAACGAGCACTTTATTGATAAGTGTAATTTTTGAGCCTGCTGTGAGGCGTAAGAAACCAGGAACCAGGATAGAGTTCAAAAGCACTGCAAGTTTATTACATGTAACATATATATAAGAATCTGATCAACTAACAGTCAGGCCAAATTGGTGCCAGATAAAAGTCAACAGACTTCAAGGGGGATTGGATTTAGGTCGCCTTTTTGGGGGGGGAGGGGTAGGGACTCCAGACTGATGTTGCATGTGACTTGCCCTCTTGGGCTCCGCCAGGCCATCCCCTATATCTGTATGTGATATGCTACTTAATTGTCATGTTCTCCAGCCCACATTAACTTAACAATTGCAATGTCACAAATAATTTTGTCCACGTGTTATAGAAATCAAGCTATATTATATACATATCATTTCTACAATCTATTAAATGTTGTCCAAGATCAGGTTAGTCTGGCAAGATTTGTTCTTGACAAATACCTGCTATTTTCTGGGAATCTTGGCATTTTTTTCACTGTTTGATTACTGCATAATCTGCTGCAGAATGTTTCTAAATATTAATTTCAGACTTGAGTATTCTGTAATGTTGAAGGACTTCTTTCTTTCCTCTTTTAGAAGATGAAAGATATGGTTTGTCTTCTTCTAGTCATCTGGCATTTAATCTGTTCTCCAAGATTTCTAAGTGATGATCGTTTACTCAACCATTAGATAGTGTCTTCAAGACAGTAGGATGCAGTTTATGTGGCCCTGGAGATTGAAACTTGTTCAAAGTAATTAATTTTTCCCTGACTGCATGTTTCTGTCAGTTCTAAGCTTCAATTTTTTCTTTGTTTTATTCTGTTCTTCACAACTGTATATATTATTGGAGATGACTTGAGATGAAACGGGAATTAAACTTGCTGTTATATATTTTTTTTTTGCATTTGAGCAGCTGGTACATAGCTTCTTTTCATCTTTTATACATATCTGAAGAAGTCTTTTTTTCTTGTTGTCATTCTGCATCATTGTGAGTTTAAACTGCTGATGTTCCGTCTACAATTCTGGAGATATGTATTTACATGCATGAATGCACACTTGCACATGCACACACACACTTCTGTTGTAACCCTCTGTTTATGCTCTATGTGTGAATTTGTTTTCCTACTTTTATTTTTTTTCCTCATTAGATTGTTGGCAATCATGCTTTTAGTTTTTTCAAGTTTTAGGTGCTGTAACTCAGCTTGAGCTTCTTTGCTCATTCATTTTTCCTGTCTCCATTGGTGGTGTCCTATTTATTGCTCTGAGGATATTAACATCTTTTGAACTCTAAAATTCACATTTGACTCCACTGATCTTTTCTTCAGCATTACATGGTCACTTTTTCCTAGTTCATTTTTTTTACTACTTCCATTTTATCAAGTTTTCCGGTGGACTATATTAAGTTAAGGATAAATGATTTTCTTGTGCCTTTCCTTCATTCTCTGATGGATAAAAACATTGGCAAAGCAAATCAGGAATTCCTTGAAAAAACCATGTTTCACAAAGTTTATTTCATAAATATTGGATAAATTAAAGTCTTCTCCATTATTGTTACAAGTGCTATTTAGTTTTGGAGGGCATCATATACCTAATCTCTGGAGTAAAGTGAGCTTTGGTAAGCAGCAGCAGAAGTCAGTAATTCTCTATGGTAGCCCATATTCTGTGAAATAACTCGCCCACCCTCCCAAAACCATATGATACTCTCCCACTATGTAAGCAGGCAGTATAAATGGTGCTGTTCAGGACAGCCCTTAATGGTTAGATCTTATTGTTGGAAGAAGCTCTGCTTTATAATTTAGCTAATTTAAGATATTGCTATATGTTTGGTGCTGTTTTCTGGGAATGCAAGAGAAATGCAGCAAAAATAAAATTAGGGTGTTGACTAAGGCCACGATTTTTCATTGTGTGATTAAACAGGCTGCATAATAGTAACTCACTTCCTCCCTCACATAGAGAACAGATCTTTAATTGACTCCCTTACTTTAGGGAAGGCTACACCAGGTATTCCTTTGGGGCCTACAATTATTTTTAATTTATCAAGTTATGGGGGCCTACTTTAGGATATTCATTTCCAACCTCTAAAGATCATGATTGGAAGACTCACATTCTACAAGTGCTCCATCACTGAGATAACTTAGAACTGCTGAAACATCGTCAGAAATAAATCTGGACACATTTCTCACAAATCTGGACATTGCAAGTAAGAGAAAAGAGACCACTATAGATGAAATTAGCATTACCTCCTGAGGAAATGGTTTTCTTTATCAGGCAACCTAACTAGTAGAAACAGCAACAAATGGAGATAGTGGGGCCTGCTATTGCTTTTTCTCTTCTGTGCAAGGCAGTTTGGTTCAAGCAACCTTCCACAGTGGTGTCAAGCAACTCTGACTTGCAATTTGGGAAATTGAAGTTCAAAACCTCAGGAAACCTCCAGGCTGGGATAAGCTGACTCAAGGCATTTACCAGCTCCTCTTCCTATTATGTCCCAGTGCACAGCACTGGCAATTACGTTTTTGATGCATTAATATTTTATGTTAACTCTGAAAAATGAGGGGGGAAAGAAATGTCAAGTGTTGACTTTAAAAATTAAATTGTAATCATAAAAGTAATTGGCAGAATGGATTGACAATCTGATCTGAGCCCCATGCAATAAACTTGGGTTGTAAAAACTCCTAAATGTCTAGATGTTTGTTTTAGAATGAGGAAAGAAACAATGAACTCTATCTTTAATTATAGAGTTGCTATCACCCACCTCCTGTAAAAATACATTATAGCCTTAATTAAAGGCTGTAAAATTTAAATTCTTGGAGTTAGGGATTTCCAGGAGTGGAACAGTGAGGAAGTGAGAGAAAACATTGTGAAAGCTACTATTCCTTGGAACTGCTTCAACAGTGATGATTGTAAAGTGCTTGGCTGTTTAATTTAGTAATTAATAAATTATAGGATTCTTGAATCCAGGCAAGAAAGCCTGTCCTTAATAATAGAATTGTTAAGAGCAAATTATAGATTAAATACTGAGTTTTTCAGTACTGCTCGTTGGATGAGTATAGAAATGCTAAAAAATGCAAATACATTTTTTATGATAGAGAAATTCAGCTTATGACTCGAGATGTAACTAATTTGTAAATTATAGTTGGTATACTTTTTTTCTGGTCAATTGTATCTTTTTTATATGCATTATTTTCTTTTTATTTATATGTCACTCAGAGTCAGCAAAGAGTTGAGTGGCTTCACAATTTGATAGGTAAAGAAAAATAAGTATGCAATATTCAGATTTGTCTAAATGGGGCAGCTCTTGAAAATCATCTGAAACTTTTGATGTATGTAGCATGCAGCAATCCAGATAGCCAGAAGTATGCCTGGATTAACCTACGTAACACCATAAAAGATTGTATTAACTGTCAGTCCACTTCTAGATACAATTCAGATGCCAGTTGTCATCATGAAAACCATAGTTGCCTCAGGGCCTGGATATCTTTGAAACTACCTGCTCTGGGATGAGTGTGCCTGTTCCAATAAGAGCTGAGATCTGCTAAGATCTCTTCTCTAAAGGAGTGCCATTGACTGGGGCCCCATAGCAGAGCCTTCTCGTGATAGCACTCCTTCCATGAAACAGTTTCTCTTGATATCCAAACTACCCTATTTCTTGGCGCTTCTGAAAAGCTTTCAAGATATGACGCTTCAGGAAATCATTTGAGGACAATGAGGATTAATGTATTCCAGTTGGGTTGCATTTAGAGAATATTTTATGATTAGATCATGGTTCTGTTTTTCATTTTGTTGTTTGATGTAAGCCTCTCACAACTGTTGGGAACTGAGCAATATATAAGCCATAGTAATTAACAATAAATTAGGATGCATTTTTATTATTGCAATCTGGGGATGAAACATTTGGATGGTTGCCTTCGCTTATGGTCAATTATTGAGCATTTCAGAAGCGTGCTAGTTGTTGTTGACAATAATGTGCAAGGTTAAATCAACAGTCCTGTACTCATTATCTCCAGTTTATGTACATACCTGTCTCCAAGGAAGATAATGTGGTGCCTTCCAGATATTTTGGATATCAGCTGTCACCGAAAACATCGTATTATTCCCAATAAGCATGGCCAGTGACGTTGGCTTATGGGAACTGAATCTATAATAACTTGTTTTGTTTCTTTGTTTTAAAAACTAATTATGTAGAAAATGAAGATGAAGTAGCTGCTTTCAGGGTTTTTTTCATATTGTCCTGCTTAGAGAAAATAGGTCAACTAAGACCTTTCAAATATTGCTAAAACACCATCCAAGCAGCAAATTTGGCTGACCTTTGGATATAGAATGGGTGTATTATCTTAGTTTCTTATAAATTACAGCCATAAAATGGATTACATATAGACCAAAGGCGTAGTCCAAAAGCCTCATGCAATTATCCTATCACAATTCCAGCCCATTCAAGATCTCAGTATCTTTAGATTAGGGTGCTGAAATTTGGGCCATTTTGGAGGAGAAGGTTCTAGTGGATTTTTATGGAGAGGAAAGGTAGCATTTTGACTCTCAGAAGCCTCTCGTTCTCATGCCTGCCCTTAAATGCGCCTTTAAAGAATGGGGAACTTTTATACCTGCATTTTTCATACTATACCTGGTTTTATATTTCTACAGGTAGTCTTCAACTTACAATAGTTTGTTTAGTGGCTGTTCAAAGTTACAACGACACTGCAAAAAATGACCCGTGTCTGTTTTTTCACACTTACAACCGTTGCAGCATCCCCATGGACACATGATCAAAATTTGGATAGTAGGCAATTGACTCATATTTATGACGACCTTCTGACAAGCAAAGTCAATGTGGAAGCCAGATTCACTTAACAACTGTATCATTAACTTAACAACTGCAGATTCACTTAACAATTGTGGGAAGAAAGGTCACACAGTGGAGCAGATTCACTTCATAAATGTCTCACTTAGCAACATAAAATGTTGGGGTTAATTGTGGTCATAAGTCAAGGACTATTTATACAGGTAGCCCTCAACTTATAAGAGTTTGCTTAGTGACCGTTCAAAGAAAGAAGAGACTTATGAGCGTTTTTCACAGTTACGACATTTCCAGAATCCCCATGATGATGTGATCAAAGTTCAGCTGCTTGGCAACTGGTTTGTATTATGGTCGTTGCTGTGTCCCAAGATCATGTGATCTCCTTTTGCAACTTTCTGACAACCAAAGTCAACGCAAAGCCAGATTCACTTAATAACCAGTTATTAGCTTATCCACTGCAGTGATTCACTTAACATCTTTGGCAAGAAAGGTCGTAAAATAGGGCAAAATTAACTTAACAGAAATGTTGGCCTCAATTGTGATTATAAGTCGAGGACTACCTGTACTTAACTCCAGATGAAAATAATTGCAGATATTGTAGAGCTTCTCCTCATTTTACCTGCTTTTAAATTATCATCATAAGGTTGCCAGTCTGTTTCCAGACTCAAATCAGATGTTAGTGATGAATGTCTTTGACCCGGAATATTCTATTTTTACCTGCCTAGGTATTTTGGTTATCTTCTGTAGCCATCCTTTAATATTTTTTCTTTCTGATGGTAGGTAGACAGCTATAAGGGAGTGTGCTTAAAATTATGGAGCTTTATTTATGATATGCTTTCTCTAACAAGGCTTTTCTAATACTTTGTGATGTCTTCTTGATGTTGTTAATACATCTTTCTTCTCCCCATCATTTTAATGGTAGTATTTATGTTTTTATTCTTGCCTGTTCTACTTATACATCTATTAATTGTTTTTCATGATGACCTTTACTATTGCTTTGAATATTTTTAAAAGCTTTATAATATACTTAGGGAATTATGGATGCTGAGTGCATTAGAAATGCTGCTGATGCTAATGTAACAGTATGTCTTGGATGCTCTCAAGAAATGACCACCACAGCTGTCACAACACATTTATTTACCACTCTGTCAATGGAATCTTACTACATTTTAAAATTACTTTCATTTTTCTTCTAATGTTAAATGAAGTTCAGTATTATTGTGCAAATCCAAAGATGATATAAGCACGAATATGAAAATAATATTAGTGTCAGAGGAAATATATCTGATCTGCAGGGTCCACAATTTTAGTTTCTAGTTCACAATTTAAAAGAGTATCACAATCATGGTGCAACTGTTTAATGTAAATATTGCCTATCTACCTACGATAAGATTCAGAAAATGTTAAGTTCACCCAAAAAGTAACCTACGTCTTAAGTCGCACAACTTATTATTATTATTATTATTATTATTATTATTATTATTATTATTATTATTATTATTACATTTATATACCGCCCCCTCTCCCAATGGGACTCGGGGCGGTGTACAGCCAGACTAAAAAACACAACAACAGTTCAACAATTAAAAACAATTAAAAGGATTATATCTTATAGCTGAGAAATAATAAAGATGAATAGGGGATTAAAAAGAGATTAAAACCTGATAAAACCAATTTAAAAACCGAAAAAACCCTAGACCAGACCGACTTGGTGGAATAAATGTGTTTTCAACGTGCGCCGGAAGGTCAAAAGGTCAGGGATGGTCCTCATCTCCGGGGGCAATTCATTCCAGAGGGAGGGCGCCCCCAACAAGAAGGCTCGCATCCTCGGGGTCGCCAGCCATCCAGCCGGCGGCACCCCGAGGAGACCCACTCTATGGGAGCACACTGGCCGACGCGAGACCGATAATGGCAGTAGGTAGTCCCGTAGATAACCCGGTCCCATGACAGACAACTGTGGCCTTTAGTCTCACGATTGAGAGAGGATGACCTAGAAGGAGTAGAAGTGGCAGCCAAATTGGGCAGAAATGGAACACACATGAAATGTTTTCTCTGTTTCTTTTCAGGGTTAGGGTTTGATGGTTTTTTTTTCCTTTTTCCTAGCAAATTCTAGGAATTAGGAAAGAGTATTATTACTTTTTCTACCTAAAGACAGTGGGAAACTGTCAGTGGTCTTTGGAAGTAAAATTAGACAGTGTTGTTAGAAAAATTTCCAGGGGTTTAACAAACAGTTATGGGAGAAGGGGGACTTGTGGGCACCATGCTGTCCATGTAGGTCCTGGTGAAGAAGCTACCAAAGGTTGGTTTAAAACTAGTTATGGAGAATCAGCAGGCTTTTGGAATTGTTCTTGTAGTTGGAAGACAGATGTGTAGCTAAGGTTGATTCCTAACAAGCTGCTGATTACAAAAAATCAGTTTCGTTGATTACCTTAATTATAGATGAAACTGTGAGCAGTACTTCATTATATTTGCATAACATTTTCTGTTATAAGAATCTTCCCTCATCCTATTCCAATTTATTTTTCTGGATGAGTGTTTCTGATGGCTTTTTTAAATATATTGCAGCAGAAAATGGTTCAGATGTTTTTAAAGAATGATTTTAAGGGGAAATAATTTTCCCTACTTTTATATGTAAAATATTATTATACTTATGTTGGTAATGTCTAAATTATATATTTGAGGATAGAAAAAAATAAACGAGGTGAATCTGTTGTTAGATTATAAGCAAAGGAAGGATTCCAATCCAACTATGGCTTCCATTTTTCTTGATGAAAGTTCCTAGACTCTAGAGAAATGGTATGTAATCAGAAATTCAGAAAGTGAGGAAAGATGCACTTATTCATTACATAGTTTTTTTGCAAACTGTGAAAACAGGTTTGTCTTTTGAAATTGTTTATATGTACATTTTTCATGTTACTAATCTAGACTGCAATCAGGCACAAATGCAAGAAATGAATATGTAGCTCTTTCTTTGGCCTAATTAGGGAAGAAAAAAACAGAAGCTTTTGAGTACTGTATGTCAACTACTTAATGATAATAATCCATCTGACCTATATCTAGGTCAGATATTTTGTCCCAAAATTTATATCATTGTTTAATTAAGTATATTGGGAATATTAAATATTTGAATTCATAGTGGAACTATTTAGGGCTCATTCATACACAGTCATAGGGGTTAGAATATATGTTTGATAGATGTCATGTGACTGACTTGCCCATTTTGGAGATAGATCTAGTTGCTCTAGAGTCCAGCATTGGGTATAACTCTGCCCTCTTATAACGTGAGCTGAGTCTGCCACTATAAAAGGTTCACCTCTGCTGAGAGCCCCAGCTTTTTGACTCAGCTCTTGGACATATGAGCTATTGTCTCTGGACTCTGAGTTAATTAGCATTCCTCAAAATAAAAGCATCGAAAAAAAGAAAAAAGACTCATCCAGATCGAGAGAAACTCCCGGGGCTCCAATAGAGCTTCTCTCATGAGGAGAGCAGGGATCCACTCTCCTCCAGTTGCCAGTTGCCTCAGCAAGGCACTGACAAGCAGATAGTAAGTGCGATCGGCCAAAATGCCGCGGAACCTCCTGCAGACTTGCTAGAGGCTAATTAACATTGCAACAGCCTCCTATGCAGCTTTTTCCTGGGCCGCGCGGCTTGTAAAAACCTCCTGAGGCTGCACAAGTCTTCCGGAGATTTATTAAGCCCTAAACTACCAAAGTTTATGATAGCTGCCCTCATGGTCTCACAGTGATTAGGCCCTATCCCAACCAACCTTCCTTCTACTACTGCATCGATTGGAGGGGCAATCTTCCTTCTACGAAGATATTAATCCGGCCATTATAAATTGCCAAACAAAGGCCACAGCATGAAGCCCCAGGGATTCAAACGTGCAACAAGGATCATCGAAGGCCTCAAGACCCCTCGTCTCATGACTGGCAGCCATTTTGTGATCGAGTTTCTCCCGGCATCATTTTTTAGTGGGTCCCAAGGCAGTGATCCTATCTCTCTCCTGGCCATCTAGCTCGGAAAACACCATCAGGAGGAGCTGACAGCACCTCCAGTGTTTCTTCGTTGAGCAATGGAAATAGATTGGGTCCAGCCAGGACTATCAGGCATGCAGAACATTCAGACCTCTCAAGCCCCCAAAGGGTTATGAAAAGAAAATGACCACGAGTCCGTTCAGCCAACAGGGAGGCTACAGCAGAGATCAGGGCCAGGGCCCTAGACCCTGAGAAGGCCTCCAAGTCTGAACTTAGGGCAGAAAAAAGAATATATGAGGCTTTAGAGAAACAATTCGCAAAAAATACTCAACAATTACAAGAACAAGCTGTAGGCACAGAGAGGGCAGATGGAAATCCAGCTAGCCATCTACGGAACTGGTCACCTGAAAGGCAGAATGAGGACCTTTCCCAGGACCTGAGTTTGTCAGGCCCTTCTTACAGGCCACTTATTTGGAACACAGCTACACCCTAGGGGTTTACAGGTTTAGGAAGGAAGCTAACCTTATCCCTTCTGTGACTGGGCCCCAGATGATAGTTCCTCCCCGGGAGAACAGGCCCCAAGACATCCAGGAAGTAGTTTTGGTGGCAGTCAGACAGGGCATTGCTGAAGGTCTCAAACACCTCCTCCACCCCCCGAGTGGAGGCTTGGGTATCCTTTCTTCCTTCTGTCAGAGTAACCCTCCCCCATGGAGGGAGGTCCCCACTTCGGAACCCATGTATGCCTCTCATCATTTTTATAGCTGGGAGGGACAGGATGACAGGGGATCCTCTTACCACTCTGAATGGGGTAGTTCTTCAGAGGAGGAAAGGGGAAAATTAAAGACCCCCTCCTCTCCAACGAAGAGGAAACCAAACTAGAACAACTGTCCACAACGGCTGTCTTTAAGCCCTCCTTGTTTTGGCCCTTACTACTGAAGTCTCTGGTTACAGGCCAGTTAAGCTCAGAAGAGGTGGCCCTGGAACCACAGGCTGGCCCCTTTAGCCAGGGAGACACACTATTCTCCAAACTGGTGGTCCAAAATGAGGTTCTCCCATCTCCCTTGTTGTTCTTGGATGTAGTAAAGGACCAGTGTGAGAACCCCCTGTCAGGGCCTCACCCTTCTTCCCAGGACAAGAGGTTCTTCAATGTAGGTCCCTCTTTGGATAATGCATTAACTCTCCCAGCAGTAGATTCCCCAGTGGTAGCTACCTTTGCTTCCTCAGGCACCCCTACGGAACCAGAGGATGTTTTACGACCGGAGGACAAAAAGTCAGAACAAACTCTGAAGCGCATACACCAGGCCGCAGCTTGGGCCGTGAAAGCTTCCACTGCAGCCTCATTTTTTACCAGGTCATCTATTTGCTGGTTGTGTCAACTTCAGGACAGAGTTCCCGATGTTAGGTCCCGCCAGGATCTCAACAAAATAATAGTGCAGCCGAGTTCACCACCGACGCCACTTTAAGCTTGGCCAAATTCACCTCAAAGGCAATGGCCTTTTTGGTGTCCGCCAGGTGCCTGCTGTGGATGCGCAACTGGCAGACCGACTCCAAGCATAAGTGGAAGTTGGCGGCGGCTACTTGCTCAGGAGAAAACCTCTTTGGAGCAGCCTTAGAGCCGTACATGGTGGAAACATCAGACAAGAAAAAAGTGCTGTATACTTCCTCCAAGGGGTCAGATTTTTGATGCATCACATACCCCAGAACACAAACCTTGCTTCAGTCGCAACCAGACAACATATCCCCCTCGTCGGGAACAACAGCAGGACCGCCAACCCAAACAACAACAATTCTCGGGTAAGCAGTCCTTTTGGGGAGGAGGTCGTTCGTTCAGGTGCTCTAAGTAACTGCATCCACTCCCCTCACATCGGAGGTCGTTTGACCTTTTTTAAATCCAGATGGGAGGAATCAACTACTGACTCCTGGGTCATCAGGACAATATCATCGGGCCTTCGACTCAAATTTCTCTCCCCCCCTCCATCTTTTTTTGTCAGCTGTCCAACCTCTAGTGATACATCTAAATGAGCCCTGATGGACTCAGCTATCCATCACCTGATGGACATCAGAGCCATAGAAAGAGTTCCATGGAATCAGTGGAAGTCGGGCTTCTACTCCCGCCTCTTTGTTATCCCGAAGGCCTCAGGAGGGTGGAGAGCAATCCTCGATCTCAAGCTCCTGAACAAATTCATCCCATACAGGCGTTTTAAGATGCTGACCCTACATTCTATTCTTCAGAGTGTTCAAGAGGGCAATCTCCTCTCTTCCATAGACCTCACGGAGACTTACCTCCATATCCCAATTTGGCCTCCCCATCGCCAGTTCCTCCATTTTTCTTATTGCAGTGAGTACTACCAATACCGGGCCTTACCATTTGGCCTTTCATCAGCACCAAGGGTTTTTACTAAGGTCCTGGCAGCATTGGTAGCTTCCTCTGAGCCTTACTTGTGAGGGTCCAATGCTACCTGGATGACATTCTGATTCAATCTACCTCCGTCCAGGCGGCAGAACGAGATCTTCAGATCACGATGCAGGTGTTGCAGGAACATGGTTTCTCCATCAATCTGATCAAGAGCCATCTTTCTCCAACGACCTGACTGTTGCACCTCGGGGTCATTATCAACACAGTCAGCTGCGAAGTCTTCCTTTCCCAGGACCGACAGGACAGCATCAAAGAATTGATCAACAGAATTCGACTAAGTCACTCCGTTTCATTCTCCCTCCTGTCCCAGTTGCTTGGGAAGATGATCTCCTGCATCAAAGTTGTGCCATGGGCACGTCTACATGCACGCACCTTGCAGTAGTTCCTCCTCCCCTTCCAAAGAGAGGGGATCAGTCATTCTGCCTGCAGGGTGCTGCTTTCTCCACAGGTGCTTCGGTCCTTGCGATGGTGGCAATCCCAGACCATCACATAGGGTCATCCCTTTATGGTGAGAGACAGACTTGTAGTGACCATGGACACCAGCCTTCATGGCTGGGGAGCACATGCCCAGGGCCAGATGACTCAAGCACTCTGGCCGTCTTCAGACAGGTCCCTTCTTATCAATCTCCTGGAACTCAGAGCTATTTTTCTCGCCCTGAGAAATTTCCAGATCCTAGTGTCATGGTCCCATGTGCTAGTCATGACAGACAATATAGCAGCCAAGACTCATGTCAACAAAGACTTGTTGCGTTAAAGACTTGGCTCTTTGAGCAGGCCGGCCTGGGCTGAGATAATGATTTTAAATTTGATCTCCATTTTTAACTTTAAATTGGGTTTTAAGGGTAGGGGGGGGGTTTCCTAATTTTAGTCTGCAGCTGATTCAAATATTTAATTACTTTTTAACTTTTGTATTTGTGGGGTTTTTAGACGAGCTGTTCACCGCCCTGAGTCCCTAGGGAGAAGGGCGGTATATAAATGTAATTAATAAATAAAATAAATAATAAATAAATAAAACAAGCAAGGAGGGACCAGGGTTTTTATGCGGGAGGTGGAACGTCTGGGGAGATGGGCAGAGAGGAACCTCCTGTCTCTGAGGGCTGACTATATTTCGGAGGTCAACAACTCCCAGGCAGATTGGTTGAGTTGGTCTCAAATTGACCACTCGGAATGGAGGCTCCATCCTCCCCTGTTCATAGAATTGCCCCATATTTTTGGAACTCCAGAGGTAGATCTCTTCGCCACCCCCCAGAACACACAGGTAAACAAGTTTTTCTCCAGGTTCCCAACCTAGGGAGCGGAGGGGACCAATGCACTTTGGAGATGGCCCCCAGGTCTCCTCTACACCTTTCCCCCCCTTCCAATCATCCTGGCTGTCATTCAGAAGATGGAGGAAAAGGTGGAGCTGATTCTGCTGGCCCCATATTAGTCCAGGAGACCCTGGTTTGCGGACCTGGGGAACCTGTCTGTTCAGAGGCCTTAGAAAATCCCGGCCTCACGTATCTCTCTCAGTCAGGAGGCCTTTCTGCATCTGGAACCCCAATGGTTCCAGTTGACCACTTGGCGGTTGAATGGAAATTGTTGCAGGAGGCCAACCTTTCAGATAGTGTAATTAACACAATACAGGCTTCACGTAAAAAGTCTACAACCTGACTTTACGAGCCACCTGGAGGAAATTCAGTGACTGGTGCTCAGAGAGAGTCCAGAGAAGCTCTTCAGCATCTGTTCTGGAGATTTTTCAGTTTCTCCAGGACAGGCTGGACAAGGGCTTCGCACCTAACATCCTCCATAGGCAGGTGGCGGCCTTAGCTTTGGTAATTTCACAGGACAGAATAATCTCTCTCCCACCACCCTTTGATCCACAGATTTCTGAGGGGAGCCTCAAATCTGCGACCACCTATTGTGCATAGGTACCCCACTTGGGACTTGCCTAAGGTTCTCCAAGCTCTCTCGGGCCCTCCTTTTGAGCCTTTATGAATAGTGGGTTTCCGTATTTTAACTCTGAAGGTATCCTTCTTGGTGGCTATTACATCTGCCAGGAGGGTGTCTGAATTAGCTGCCCTTTCGGTAAGACCAGATTTGTGTATGTTTCATGACAACTGGGTGATTTTGCATCTGAACCCTTCATTTGTACCAAAAATTAACTCTTGGTTTCACAGGGCTCAAGACATTGTATTCTTTGACTTTTATCCCAACCCCAACATGTATTGGAATTCAGTGGCACACATTGGATGTGAAAAGGGCACTCAGGATTTATATCAAACAAACTGCATCTTTTCACAAAACTGAGTCAATGTTTGCATCTTTTCAACCTGTCTCCTTGGGGTCTAAGGCCTCATCTCCCATGTTGAGTAGGTGGATCAGAGCATGCTTTTCTACTGCATATGAAACTCTTGGCTTATCAGCTCCCAAGAAACTGACTGCACACTCTACCTGGAGCGCAGCGACTTTGGCAGCTTGGGCCACGCAGGCTCCAATTGAAGAAATTTGTAGAGCTGCTACATGGATCTCACTTTCTCCATTCATCTGACGTTACCGGTTGGACTCCTTTGCATCTGCACAGCCTGCATTTGGATGAAGGGTACTCTAGCAGGTGGCTCCTGGGTCCGATTAAGAGGACCAACTGAGTCCGTCCCTTGGGCATGCAGGCTTTGGTATGTCCCAGTGCTGCACTCTAGAGCAGCGTGATGGAGAAGGGGCGTTGGTAGACTTACCAGTGAACACCCTTTCTAGACATGCTGCGATAGAGTCCAGCCCCACCCTGTGGCCGTCTGGTCTAGTATTCTCGGGTAGGGGGGCGATTGTACGTTCATTCTGTTTAGTTATATTCCAGAGACAATCCTAGTATATCAAGATACTTCGCCAGAAAAGCTGGGGCTCTCAGCAGAGGCGAACCTTTTATAGTGGCAGATTCAGCTCATGTCATAAGAGGGCTGAGTTATACCCAATGCTGGATTCTATTGCAGCGTGTCTAGAAAAGGCGTTCACTGGTAAGTCTACCAATGCCCCTTTTCTTCATAGTTTTTTTTAGTTTCTGTGAGACTAAATAATGTATTGTCTTCATTCTTGGCCATAATAAAATTTCTTTTTAAGGTTTCTGGGTAAGGACATATGACAGTTTAGTTGTCCTTGCAAGCATTTCCATAAGCATCCAGTGAAGATCCATGTTCAGGCAACAAGTTCTGACTGCTGAAATTTTCTCTGGAAATAGAGAAATTGTGAGATGATCTAGTGGTGCTCTGGATAGCTGCTTCTCACAAGGAAACAACAACAATCAAATTGCTTTTGGTTGATTGTGAACAGCTTGGGAGCTGAGGAAATAATACCACACTCAAAACCTACTATGTAGTTTTTATGGACACATTACATGCAAAACTCCATTTCTTAAATACTTTTGTATGTACTGTATTTTCTGGCATATAAGACTACTTTTGAAACGAAAAAAAGTCAACCAAAAATCGGGGGTCGTCTTATACGCCGAGTATAATTTTCCAACTCGATCCTGCACCAATCACTGCAAGGCTGCTCGGACCGCCTCTCTAACTCAGCCAATCCAAGCAGGCTTTTTATGCATGCAAACGAATTTTCCAACTCGATCCTGCACCAATCACTGCAAGGCTGCTCGGACCGCCTCTCTAACTCAGCCAATCCAAGCAGGCTTTTTAATTAAAAAAGAACTGGTGTTGCCTCCGAAGTGGGGGAGTAGTCTTATACAGCGAATATAGGCCTAAACCTATGTTTTAACTATAAAATTAGGGGGTCGTCTTATACGCCGGTTGTCTTATACGCCAGAAAATACGGGTAAGTAATTTACAACTTAAGGGAGATCTTCTAAATAACAGGAAAGAACAAACACATTTGATGAGTCACCCTTTCAGAATTAAGAAAAGAAAACAAATCTTTAAAAAGTTTGACTTAAAAGCAAAAGGCTTAACAAAATTATGATACATGAACGTTTGTAATGGATAAGATTACAAATTCTATAGAGAGCTAATTGGGATTAAAGTCTTAGACAGAAAAGAAAACAAATTGGGGCAAAAAGATTTATTTTTATTTTTATTTTAACCCTAGTAATTGACATATTTTATCGTCAATTATAAGAAAAGTAGAAAAATAGGAGAAGGAAAGAAGAAGTTCAACTAAAACAATTTACAGATAATGGGCATTTATTATTATTTATTACAGTAAATGTTTGAAGAACTTGGCAAGAAAATGACTGCAATAGTTGCCAAGAGTTTGAATGCTTTTAAAAAGGAAATGCTAGAAGGATTTACAGGGTATATGAAAGAAGAAGTTGAAGAAATTAAAAATCTGTAGAATAGTTGGCTGGAGATGTAAAACAAATTAATGACAAAGTGAAAGTTTTGTAAAGTAAGCTAGAAGTTATAAATACAGAGACGGAGAAAGATTTGAATAGCTTGGCATTATTGGAACTGAGAAGAAAAAGAATTTTGTTTAAGATTTAGAGCAATTCCAGAAGACCGGGGTCTGAGGGAACATATCGGAGAAAAGATTTTTAAATTTCTGCCTAACCCTAACCCTAACTTTTGCTATTTGGATGAAGTTGACACAAAGACCGATAACAATGAAGTTTATAGGTTCAATACATAATTTACAAAATTAAGAAATGTTCCAAGAGATATCTGTATGCCCTTTGTTAGGAAGAAGATTAGGTGTCAAGTTTTACAGCAGTATTTTAATCTACATTGAGGATTGATAATATAGATGTAATGGTACTTAAGAAAATTCCAATTAGAATACTCCATAAGAGAAAAGATTATTTCTTTCTAACAAACTTAAACAGAAGATGGTTCTGTTTAGATGGGATATGTTGGAATGAGTTATTTTTTACTTTTAAATGGTAGAGGTTTAAACTGAACTCTGTGAAGAAAGCAAGGTATTTCCTGGGAAAATTCAAAGAAGAATTGCAGGAAATGCAACTGGAAGTGACAGTGATAGATGTGATTAAACAAATGCCATAACAGATACAATGGGATGCTGAAGATGCTACCACACTGGGCACTTTAGAATATCAAGTTTCTAAAAGCTTGGTTTAACTATGATTTATAACATGGGATGTAAATAAAGCAAAATACTCTTTAAAAATGAAAAAGCTAAAACAAGATGTGTCTTGCTTAAAAGAAATACATATTAGGAAAAAATATAAAATATTTGAATAAAAAAAATGTGGGTGAATAATTTATTTCAGCAGGATTGGGAAAAAAAGAAATGGAATTGTTTTATATATAAATTATCAACCATATCCATAATTTATATTGAATGATGATTATGGCAGATACATTGGGGTGAAAATAACTCTATAAGGATTAGTATATTAACACTGATATTGGAAATTTATGCACCAAATGAAGATTAAACAGCATTTTATTAAAAATCTATGAATAAACTATTGGAATTTTTTTGTATAAAAAATAGGCTTTTCTGGGAGAATGGAATATGGTGGTTTCCACACAAAAATATAGAATCTCTTAAGAAAAAAATATTAAATAATATTAATAATAGAATCAAATTAAAATATTTATTTGACACAAGACAAACTACCAAAGTTTTTTTCTGACAGTATACAGGTTAGAGCTTGTTGATATATGGAGATATAAAAATGGTAATTCAAAAGAATAAGCTTATTTCTTTTGAAAGAAATAAATATTTTTCAAGAATAGATTTTGCATCTCTAAGACTTTGGTTATTCATATTCATAAAAAAAGATATTACCAGTGATACTCTCAGACCACATTCCATCGATTTTAACTTTTAAAAGGAAAAATGGCTCTTTAGATGGAGATTGAATGAGATATTATTGCATAAGGAAACAGTAATGGAGAACTGGAAAAAGAAATTAAAAGGGTTTTGTAGAATAATCTTCAATAAAGGCACAGAAGGAAGAATGGTTTTGGATGTAAGCAAAGCTTTTTTTATAAGCTTTTATACAATGTAACAATGAATTTAAAAGAAAAGACAAAGAAAATACTATTAATTTTGGATGAGTTAAAAAAAGAAAGAATAACATTATATGTTCATAATGATATTGATAAATTATACCTGCCTCACAAAAATGGAAGCAGAATTTACTTCAGGTCAAACAAATGGTTGAAGAAAAGCATGCATTGTCTGATTATGTAAAAGATGGCCAAGAACAAGCATTGATGCAAGTTAAAAATTGAAACTTACTGAATGTACGGGAAACAAAGCATGAATATCAAAATAATGTAATAAAAACACGAACAGAATGCTGGCAAGGAAAAGTATTACATAGTCAATTTCTACAAAAGATCAAGGGGAAAGTGAATAAAGATAAAACCTGGCAATGACTTACAACTAAAATATTAAAAAAAGAAACTGAAGGATTTATTTAGGCTATGCAAGAGCAAGATCTTTGAATTAGTGCAATCAAGGTCGAAGTGGAAAAATTATCAAATAATTCAAAGTGCAGATTATGCAAAGAAGAAAAAAGTAGAATCATATATTCAGCTATGCAAGAAGATTTCATAAACTGGTTATAAACAAAGATATAACACAGTTGCCAAAACGATTCACAAGAATATCTGTAAAAATCACTAATGAAAAGTTGGTGGGAACAGAGTTGAAAAAAACAATAAAAAATGAGCAGGTTAAAATATTAGAGGATTTTCATATACAAAATTATTAAGTCTTAACTCATAACACACCAGATTTAACTGTGGTTGAAAAGAAGACAGTGTGGATAATTGATGTGGAAATACCAAGAGATAATAGAGTAGTAGAAAAAAATGGCCAAAAAGACAAAGCATCAAAATCTGAAAACTGAAGTTGAAAAATGGCATAAACTGGACCAACTGGTTATCAGCATACAAAAAAACCTTCAATAACATTTAAGAAATGTGAACATTCACACAGTTTCCACCAGTCAATTGGAAAAGGCCACAGTGCTTGAATTTGCGCATATACTGTGCCAATACATTATGACATTATAGGTTCTTGGGAAGAACCTGATGTGTGTGAAGGCCTAAAGGATTAGCAACATTGACTTCATATTTTTATTAACATATACGATAGTAATAAATATTTCTTCATGATGGTAGTTGTAGCTATGGTGGTAGTTGTACCTATCTGAAAGATAGTAATTAGAGCAAGTTAGTGTAAGGAAAATAATAAAGGTGGGATACAAATCAATAAATAATTTCAAACATTGATGATGGTTTGAAGGGAAATAAAGGTGTGATAGGGTCAAAACTAGTGTTTGCTATACAAAATAAATAGAAAAAAATTAACAGAGTTGGTTAAGGAGAAGGAAGTTTATTTATTTTTGATTAACTATTTAATGTGCCATCACTTTTTGGACGGAGTTTTTTTTTAGTGACTCTTATTTTTCTTGTTCTATTAAAAAAGTAAATTACCAGAAAACGGACAGATTGTAACTATTTTGTGATAAGCATTTTAACATATTTCAAGAGGATTTTCCAAAAATAAAATAGAATGCTGAGAAGCAGCTGTTGTCGCCCCAGAAACTATGCTCTTCTTTCAAGAGAACTGTAAAGTGGTACAGAGAATTTCAAGCATTTGTGCTTCTTGGTCATGTTAGCTCATTGGCACATTTTGCTTTGCGTATGGAAACAATGGCTGAGTTATGTAGCAAATGGTGTCTCATCGCAGCAGGTTAGCACTCCAAGCTGGCAAACATCACTCTAGGTCTCTTGTGCGATTGACTATACTAGGGAAAGGGCAAGTTACTTATTGAGTCATGCAAATCTCTGCCAAATAATCAATTTTGCTGAATTTTCCTTTAGAAAGTAAAACCCATGAGGGCATGAGATTTAAAAATAAAGGGGCTGAATGTTAGCCTTGTAGGTTTGTGAAAATGAATATGATAATAAACAACACAGGTTGGAGAATAGAGAACTTTACCCCCCCACACCCCCAAAAATGTGGAGAGTCCACTTTTCTTCCGGAGCAGTTTCTGAGAAAAGCTTTGAATAAAAACATACAGTCCTTGAAAAATTTTTGCTGAGTAATCTTTCCCATGATTGCCAGCCTGCAGTTAGTTCTAATTAGAATCTGCAAGTAATATGCAAATACCTTGGGTTTAAACTTTGCTATTCTTAGGGTTTTCTCTTTTGAATTCCTGATTGTTTTTCAAAATATGCATTTGTGCTTATGCATTTCTTCAGTTGCTGATGTAGGAAGACAAAGTAATTTTCCTTGGGTTGTTTTAAGCTGTTTCTCATCACCCACAGCAGCTTTTATTCTGAATTCAATGCACAATATACTTTTAGTATCTGCATTTTGGTGTTGGTTTAGTTTCATGAGAAAATAATGGAGAATGTTTGTAATTCAGGTGTGAGCAGACTTAAGGTTCCTGCACTGTATGTTTCACTAGCACTTCAAGATATGTTGACTGGTCCCAAGGAATTTTATTATGGCTCAGTGGGACAGGTCAGTTGCAATACTTAGCATTTTAAAGGGTGAAAGTTTGGTTTTTATTTAAAGACTAAGCTTTCAAAAAATACAGTACATTTACCACATTTATTTTTTTTTATTTCTCTCCCCCAACATTTTCTTTGTTTAGTTACTCAAGAGATGTAAATGGATAGAAATTAAGAAGCCTTGTTGTTTTCATGAACATCATCCTACCTTTGGATCCCATCCTTCCTTTAGCTCACCTTTGCTCCAAGTAAATCTAAAAAAAAATTGAAATTAATTTTTATTGAAGAATTTTTTTACAGAATAAAATACACATTTTAGAAAAGAAAGGTAGAGAAAAGCAGTAAGAAAATAAAGGCAAAGGACAGAAAATAAAGAAAGGAAAGGAAAAAAGATACAAAGGAGTAGCTTCTGATCTTTATAGCAATCATAAATGCATTTATATTTTGCTCTCTCTCTTTAAGATTTAAGTTACATCATGGCTCCTTCTTTCCATATTCCAACCATTCTAATAATCAAACCCATAAATCACACATTATTTTTTTTTCTATTTCCAGCAAAAAATGTCAATAAAGGGCTTCCAGTGACTAACAGATATAATGATTGCTTTTTCCCTCACCAAACAAGTCAATTTTGCCATCTCTGCAAATTCTGAAATCTTTACCAACTATTCTTTCATTGTGGGTATTTCAGAACCTTCTTATCTTCGTACATACATATATACATCTCATTGTAGTTATTATGTACAAAAGCAGTCTTCCATAAGTCTTTTTTTAGATGTCTGTCCTCTAGTCCCAGCAAGAGTATATAAAAATGCTGGATGCTAAAAATATTTTGTTTCCTGAAGTAGAACCACCATACTTATAGCAAGCAAAAAGAGAATGGTAGTACATTAAAAACTATTATACCATAAGTCATCGTAGACTGGAATCTGTATTTCAGCATTTGTAGCCGTTCTTCTTAAAATCATCAATGGGAGTCTCCAACATGAAATTGCTGTACAAAGTTTATCAGGGCATTAGTGCTATTGCTCATGGCCTAAATCAAGGTCATGGGATTTCAGTGCACTACAGATTTTAATTGGTTTTGACAGCATTTCATACCATCAAATCATCATTTTTGCCATCTGCATTCTGTTGATCAATATAGTGTTTCATTTGTTTTCCATACTTCCATTCCAGTTTAGCAATGGTGACTGTGTGAATTTGGAAACATTGAAACTGCCTATTTTGTAGGATTGAATCAAGGTGCCAATCCAGTGTCAAACGTAGTGGTGTTCCAGGTTTTATTCAGTACAGGATTGGCATACATGCTTGGATTTTAATTTTCCTTTAGGCCATAACAAAAAAAAAAAAGAAATTTGTGTCATACATAAAAATTAGAAACATTATTATGGAATGAACTTTCTTGTGCTGTTTACTTAACCAGATTCAGTAATCTAATTGATGTTGAACCATACATTGATGTAGGAGAACTCGATTAAGCAATAAGGTTAAACAGCAACTGAATGTATGAACTACAATCTTGTGACAATTCTGCACAATATGTCAATTTAGCAGTGTGACTACAACATTAGTAATAGATGATTATATATTATTGATGTACTTGGAGCATTTAGACACTGCCCAGTAATAAAATTCCTGTTCTTTGCAGTAATAAAATATTAGCATACAAATTAAAGCCATAAAATCAAATCCAAAATGTAACAGAAAGCTTTGCAGCTGAATAAAAGCAATATTGTCAGATTGTTAACAGTGTAAGAAATAAGCAGAATTTAAATATTTCTACGAATCTTAACAGGAATATTTACTTTAAAAATGCTGGAATATTTTTAGAGCCTAGTATTACAAATATATATTTTCAGATGCTGAAAGGACCTTACACAAGTGCATTGTGCACTGATTCTCAAATAGTAATTCATGGATTATTAGAGGTCCAAAGGGTTCCACCAGACAGCCTATCCTGCATTCATCAAAGTCTACATTTGAAATTACTTTTTTGCTGGGTTATTTTAGCTCAGACTTAGCTTACATTGACATGCTTTCCATTTGCATTGTTGAATAAACTTACATGACTGGAGGGAGAAAAGGTAAAGTTCTCTGCTTCAAACCATCGGTATGTTTTCCCAGACCTTAGGAATATATCTGACATGTACCCCTGGAAACATATGGAGATTTCTGAAGTTTCTAAAAACATAACATTCAAGAAGATTAGCTTGCAGCTGTATATAGAGCTTAGTCCAAGGCCACTAAAGTTGTTTGATGTTCATCTTTGGGTTCATCTGAAGCAATTCTTTAGACTGTAACTCCAAAAATTAATCACAGGCTTATGAATTCCTTCCTCTGCTATAATGCATAGCTGCAGTTCTTAAATTTGAGGGCTATAATTTGATGTTTGCAGTTCACTGTTGCTTCCGTTTCTTGATAGTGGTCAGCATTGGTTCTCGTTCTGATTTTCAGGAGTTGTGATAAACGGAGGTGATTGCTGACAAGGAAATAATTTAACACAGAGTACGAGAGGGGATGTGAAATGCCTGTTAGTTTGTTTGATTTTCCAAAGGCACTTTTTACAAGCTGATATTTACTCTTTTTAATTTCCTTGCCAGTGGTAAAGTTGCTGCACAGTCAAGGCAGTGATGCATAGTGGTTCGGACTGTTTCTTTCAGGGCTTTGTTGGGAGTTTTACTCTGGAATAATATGTAAGTATTAAAAAATAATAACCCAAAACCTCTGGTGCCAAAAATAAATAATAACCCTGCTCAATGAACAACAGTGGAATTCATCTAATCACCTGACTCAAATGTCTGAAAAAAACAACTAGGTTAATGCTGACTTACAACATGCTAAAGGGTTGGTTGGGCCATCTAAATCTCCAGAGGGATTCCCTTCTATAGGGCAAGTGCTGCCACTGAGAAGGCACAGATCCAGGATCCAGTAAGATAATATTGCCTGATAGAAAGGCTAAGATTAAATATAAAGAACACTAAATTAATGACAACAGGTATAGTAACCAGCTCTAGAATTTGGGAGTGAGGCCATTGAAAAGCTGGATAAAGGATATATAAAGGATGTAAAGGATATTCAGATGTTGCAACATGTTTATGCCTACAAAGATCAGAATCACGCAGGCAGTGGTGATGCTGAGTCTTAGACTGTTGAAGTCTATAGCTTGGCAGTTTGAAACCCAAATGTCATGAGATGGAGTGAGCTACCATTACTTGTCCCAGCTGCTACCAACCTAGCAGTTTGAAAGCATGCAAATGCAAGAAGATGAATAGGTACCACATAGAAGCAAGTGGGAAGGTAATAGCATTCCTGATGCTCTGTGTAATGTCATGCCGGCTGTATGACCACAGAAACATCTCCAGACCACACTGACTCTTTGACTTAAGAAACAGAGATGAGCACTGCCCCTTATAGTTAGTCACAATTAGTGGGATAAAACTATGGGGAAACCTTTACCAAAACTGGATCCAACAAGAGGGGCATACTTTCGGTTTCTTTGGTTAAAGAAAGTGATCTTTAACCCATAGCACCTGCCATTGGAACATGTTACACCCCCTCCCCTTAGGTTCTGACACTGGATGTGCTACTGGGCCTGGGAGTTGGGAGGTTAGATGATCCACTGAGAGGTTTCTGTCTATTGTTTTGTTAGGTTCATCCTTGGTGACAATATTGGATTTTTATGTTTTGCTCATTTTATTGCTCATTTTTAATTGCTTTAATGTATTGTTGGTTGCCATTTACAAGTTCCAGTTTACAAGATTGGTGGCCAATAAAGTTCGATGGACTCATACAGTGACAATAAGTGCACTATTGGAAGATCTGAAAAAAACAGGTTGGGGAAACATCTGCATTGTTAGTTCCAGTAGAAAAGAATACGTGTAGTTCAAGATTTAGCTGCGAAGTCCTTGATGCTCTCAGAGCTTGATTGGTTGCTTGCAGACAAACCAGTTAACATCTGTAGTGTTCCTTTTGTAGTTTAGTAGTTCTTGGGGGGGGTAATTACCCACTAAGGGGGTAATTTGGGTATATCCTATGTGTAATGGAGCTATTTTGTTAGTTGAAGATTCTGTTTGGAATTGCTGTGCTAAGATGCTTGTGTAAAACAACACAAGTCTAGGGTAGAAGGGTGTTTCGGGGGTAATAATTTTTTTGGGGGGTGGGGGTTCAACAGATCAGCCTTCAACGGGCACAACAATATTTACATAGCATTCAATAAAGAAGAATAAAAAAATTAAAAGGCAGAAAAAAGAACACAAATAAGCACACCCTCACCAGCAAGCAACACCCAAATAAACAGGGATTAACATCAGGATTAACAGCAGACAAACACTTAAGCAGTAAACAATACCCTAATCAAGAAGCCACCAACAATGAAGCAGTAGACAACAGCTTAATCAAGGAACTGCTGAGGAGAAAATAACACTCTTATCAATACCGAACAGGGCAGACTGCTCTGTGTAAACAGAGACCGGTTGCTTCTCCCTTCCATCATTGATGATGTTACCTAATCAGATAACTAAATTTGTGCAAGCAAACTACCAAGTCCTTGGTACTTAGAGAGCACCAAGGACTTCGCTGGTATCTTCTTCACTTGTATCTTCTTTTCCGTAGATGTAGTGAACTGCAAACCCTATTTTCCCTAACCAAAATGCTAAAGTTGGAAAAGCTATTTGACAGTATAGGCTCAGTTTAATAAAGCCTACATAACTTTTAGAATTTGAGCTTATCTGGTTAGACTTATCAGGTTAAACTTATGTGTCAAGTAATTTGTTTGCTTTGTATATATTAACTTACATTATTAAAACCACTTCCTTAGATATAGTTAGGTAAACATAAGCCAAATAGAAACAATGTGCTTAAGACTTTTGCATTTGCAAAAACTCCTAAGACTATACATCGGCCCAGTCCTTTGATTAGATTTCTAAATTGCTACCATCATGATTGTCCTGTAAATGGTTCCATTTTTGCAGGAAAGAGCAGATTTGGTAGAAGAAGAATGGATTTTTAGAATCCACATTAAGGTCAAAGAAGCTTCAAAACAGCTGAATGTAGAGTGTATAAAATGCAAGGGGATGGTAAAAGCAAATAGGAAGGGGAATGAAATGTGTACTGCAGTATTTTTTTAAACTAGGTAACTTTAAGAAGATGCTGCCTGATGAATTCTGAGATTTGAGATCCACACATCAGAGTTGCCAGGTTTGAAAAGCACTGGTGTAGTGGGAAACAAGGGTATATGTTGGTCGTGTTGGTGAATGATCTCTGGAGGGCCCGTGACAGAGGTTATTCCTCTGTCCTGGTCCTGTTAGATCTCTTGGCGGCTTTCGATACTGTCGACCACAGTATCTTATTGCGGCGGCTGGGGAGGTTGGGAGTGGGGGGCACTGTTTTGTGGTGGTTCTCCTCCTTCCTCTCCGACCGTTCGCAATTTGTGTTGGCAGGGGGACAGAGATCGACCCTGAGGCCCCTGATCTGTGGGGTTCCTCAGGGGTCGGTGCTCTCGCCCCTGCTGTCCAACATTTATATGAAGCTGCTGGGTGAGATCATCCGTGGCTTTGGGGTAGAGTTCCATCAGTACGCTGATGATACTCAGCTGTACATTTCTACCCCAGGCCACCCCAACGAAGCCGTGGAAGTGATGACCCGGTGCTTGGAGGCTGTGTGGGGTTGGATGGGGCGGAACAGGCTTCAGCTCAACCCAGCTAAGACCGAATGGCTGTGCTTTCCGGCACCCCGATACAGCCAGCTAGTTCCATCACTGGATGTGGGGAGGGAAATTCTTGCCCCCACAGACAGGGCATGCAATCTGGGTGTCCTCCTGGTCGTACGGCTGTCGTTAGAAGAACATATAGCGGCCGTCACCAGGGGGGCTTTTTATCAGGTCCGTAGGATCTACCAGTTGCGGTCTTTCTGGATCAGGATGCGCTTCGCACAGTCACATCCGCCCTCATTATCTCCCGCCTAGACTATGCCAATGCTCTCTACATGGGGCTCCCCTTGAAGAGCACCCAAAGGCTCCAGCTGGTGCAGAATGCGGCTGCGTGGGTGGTCTTGGGGCTTCTTGGAGCTCTCATGTACGCCACTCTTATGCGAGCTGCATTGGCTCCCGGTGGTCTTTCGAGTGCGTTTCAAGGTGTTAGTTACCATCTTTAAAGCGCTCCATGGCTTGGGATCTGGGTATTTACGGGACCGCCTACTGCCATCATCGATCTCCTGTCGGCCAGCGCGCTCCCATAGAGTGGATCTCCTTGGGGTGCCGCCGGCTGGACGGCTGGCGACCCCGAGGGTGCGGGCCTTCTCTTTGGGGGCACCCTCCCTCTGGAACGAACTACCCCCGGAGATGAGGATCATCCGTGACCTTTTGACCTTCCAGCGCGCGTTGAAAACTTATTTATTTCATCAAGCCAGTCTGGCCTAGGATTTTATGGGGTTTTAAATTCGGTTTTAATTGGTTTTAGTCCTTATTTTTAAACCCATGTCTCGTTTTTATTATTCAGCCACGATATTTAATCTTTTTAATTGTTTTTAATAATTGTGTTATTATTGTATTTTTTAATGGCTGTACACCGCCCCGAGTCCCACAGGGAGAGGGGGGCGGTATATAAATCTTATAAATAAATAAATAAATAAATGTAATTGACTTATTTCTGTTGTTTCTATTCCATATATGTATACATATAGAGAGATAGAGACATAGATTCACTTTATGTTAAAAAAATTTTTAACAGCCATTCCATCCTTCATATGTCAAAAAGATAAAATCTGACTTGATTGATGGCAGTTTTTAAATTAAATTCAGCATGTTTATTTGTCTATATTGTTATACATATACGGGCAGTTGAGTTGGTGAGCTCAGTTTTGGTGCATCATTTTCATTGAACATTTCCTATATTGAACCTGCTGGGTAATATGTAGCCCCTCCATCGACTTATAAATTCTTCCCTACTTCAAAAATTGTCCCTCCTGCCCACCCCTGAATGATGCTGTTGCCTACTAATAAACCATCAGGTACAATTTTATAGCCTATTGTTTTTGTCACTGCAGTTTAACCTAATGCCAAAAGGTATTAGGATCCTTGGCACCAGTTAATTTCAAAAGGAAAGATTTGCCAGTTATAAGCAGCCACACAGAGAAGATCTGATTAGTTTTTCCCTGATAAAGACGCCACCACAATATCATCTACTTAGAACATGGGGAAATGGCAGTAGATCAGTGGTGGGATTCAATTTTTTTTTTACTACCAGTTCTGTGGGCATGACTTGGTGGGTGTGACATGGGAAGGATAATGTAAAAATCTCCAGTCAGAGGTCATATTTGCCGGTTTTCTGAAATACTAAAAATTTCCACTACCAGTTCTGCAGAACTGGTCAGAACCTGCTGAATACCACCTCTGGAGTAGATGATGCTTCAAGTTTTGGGACCCATAACCATCAAGAATTTTAATACTAGGCATCAGCTCCTTGAATTGAGTAGAGTAATTGAATAAATGAACAAATCTACTACTCCATAATATGTATTGGATTTCTCCTTTAAAAGTATTTAAATAAAGCCTATCATGCTTACTTGAAAGCAAGGCAGCCTTAAGTTTAGGATTGATCTCCTCCCCTAGAATAGAGGGGGTGGGAATCTACAGAGAAAAAATGTGCTACAGTGCCCATCATCCTCTCTGTCAACATAGCTAATAACTATACCACTTTTGACCAAATAATCCCAGTTTTGTGCTAAGCCCCATCTACGTGTACCAACTATTCTCACACTAACCACTCTCTCACACAGAAATGCAAGTACATAACACACACTCGCACACTCAACACGTACACACGCAGACAAATTCCCTTTCCTTTTTCTAGCAAATTAGAAAAAAGAAAAATCAGGATGGGACAAGGAAAGAAACAAGGCCAATCTTCAGAGACAACCAGACTGCAGCAGTGATGCTTACAGCCATTTGCATTTACTGCTCAGGCCTTTCTTTTCAACACTTACTCTGCTTCTCATCAGTGAATGTAATGACCGTAAGAGCTTTCCTTCTTTTCAATACGTAGCTAATTATTTCAGTAGAAATAGCAGATGCCATGAGTTCCATTGTGCCGCGATGTGCGCTATACAATATCTGGGGATTATGTATGAAAGCTGAGAGATACTAATGAGATTGGGACAGATTGTTTGACCTTTCTAACGCAGTCAGCAGTATCTTCCCTTCCCTTCGCATTTAATGGGAAATAGGAACATGTGATTCCTTTTTTATGTTCAATACTTAAGCTGCCTGGAATTTGCTTTGTAAAAAAAGCAGTTGCTCAGCAACTGTGCCTGTGCATAAAGGGGACCTTACCTGGAGTATCAAAATATCTATGCTATATGAAAACATTGGCTTAAAACAGTCCAAGCAATGAGAAGCAATTTTTTTTTAAAGGTCAGTTCTACTGAGATAGATAGAAAATGATTGCAGAGAGAATCTGTTGAAGTTGATTGATTATTTTGGAGCATGAAAAAGTTTCTCCAACAATACTAATTCACACATCTATTATTTTAAATAAAAGTGCACATGGTTTCATCTGCATATATCAGGAAAAAAAGCCAGAAGAGTGGTGGGGAGAGCTGAAGAAATATTTCTAGGTCTGCAGACTCTAGCCTGCGGTAACCTTAGCTGCAGATATGAGCAGCATTTGGAGGAGTCACTCTTCACATCTAAATAGCAAATCCATGTGGTGTCTTCCTTAGGCAAGCAGTATCCTTGGAGATCTTTCCTGCTGACAGTCTCTGCAGTCATGTAGTGCCCTGAACAGGATGCCCCAGTTTGTGTGTAAACATTAAATATATACTGTTTGTGGCTTCAACTGAGAATAACAGAAGCTTGGAGTTGAATTGCAAAGATGGAAAATTGGCAAACTGACCAAGGGCACCTTGATGTGAAAAGAGAGTAGAATAGCTCCCTCCCCCATCCCTCCTACAATTTTGGCAAGACATGCGGATGGGTGGATGGATCAGAATTTGGGAGAGGCTGGAAAAGTGAGTGGAATGCTGATGAAGCTTATACTGATTTTCCAAACCATGTGCCTGCTTCTCCTCCTGACACAGCAAAATGAATGGCTTAAAACACTAAATGTCCAAACTCTCTTTCCTTTTAGTCTTGTTCTGTGCTGAGGCCAATTTATTCTTTTTTTCTCCCTCTTGTACCACATGACACTCTTACCAAGGACAACTTTGGACTCTTTATTTTGGTATTTTGTTCTGCATCTCCTTTGTTTTGGCTGTTTTAAAGTGTTTTCTCTATGTTAGTGATATTTTTATGGATAAGCAATGTGTTATTTTGATCAGTGCCAGTGAAATTGCTTCAGCCTACATAACTGGTCTGGTAACCTTTCTTCACCTTGGAAAGCATAAGAACAGCTTCCCCCACCTCCCCCAAAAAAGTGGGTGGGTGGGGTGTCTTTCATCTGTCAACTGTTGACCAGGATGGATGCTCAGTTACTTGATAAATATATGCATACTATTTTAATGCACCTGCAGAATCTGCAGCTATAATTATCTATACACTAATATTTACCTATTTGGAAAAGAAGTTCTATGAAGCTGTGCAAGATGAGTTTTGTTGCTATCCCAAAAGCTGGAGGGGAAAAAAAGCAGTGCCTCAGTGACTCATCCAGAGCTTCTGAAATGTGATTTAGGGTTGAGGACAGCATTTAATCAGTCACTCTTGGCAGCTTTCCTTCTCCTACAGAAGGACTTTCTTTACTTTCTTTTTTGCTCAGTGAAATAGAGGAGGGAACTCAGTTGTCCTTCCCCTTCCTAATTAATTTTTTAAAGGGGAAAAATGGATTTCTTCCTCTAAATCTCTTCTAGGTAACATCTTCTTTATTTTCTGGCTGTTGTTCAAGGCTGTCAGTGAATTCATGCAAAAAGTTACTTAGGTGTAAATCACATTGATTTAAGGTAAGTGGACACGGAGTTGCCAGGCAAGACAAGAAGAAAAAGCTATACTCAAATGATGATGGAGGAGATATAAAAGAGATGCCATCATTTTATGTCCAAATACTGAGAAACAGATAATTCTTTTTGGTGAAGATGGAGAACAGGAGAGCGTATGGTTGGAAAAGGAGAAGAAAACTTGCTAAGAATTCCTGCTGCTTTTGAAGCTGCCAATGAGGAGAATAAGGCACAAGGAGAAACAAGATAGCACAGACAGGCCTACCTGAGAGTCTCTAGAAACATCACAAATAAAGCACATTGAATTCCTCCCAGGTGAAGTAAGTGGCAGAAAGTGAAGTAGTTCCCATGGATCAACAGAATAAATAGAAGCTGTAGAGTAGCCCTCTTTATCCAAAACATAGAACTGTGTTGTGTATGTGTACATTCACAGACAGTTTACAATTACTTCCCATTCCTGAGGTTATGCCAACATTGCCTTTGAGTCAGTATTGATTCACAGTGACTGCCTAGACAAGTCCTTGCAATTTTCTTGGCAAGAGTGATGTGCCATTGCCTCTTTCCTAGGGCGGAGACAGTGTGATTGGCCCAAGGTCACACAGCTGGATTTGTGCCTAAGGCAACACCTGAACTCACAATCTCCAGGTTTCTGGCTTGAGGCCCTATCCACTCCGCCATACTGGCTCATACTGTGACATTACAAAGCAATAAATGGTACTAGCTCCTCTTAGGAAATGCTAGAGCTTCACTTTATCTAGTTTTAGAACATTTCTTATATAGTTGCAGCACTACACCCTGGCATATAATTCAGTATTCATTAACAAGTGTCATTCAGAGATTGCATTGTCAGATATCGGTGAGGAGCAGTGATGTCTCTTGTTTCAGAGGCAAGGCCTATAGTCTATATTAACGTTCTTCCTGATATAGTTTACTTACTAGTACCTCAGTAGCCTATTAAAAACAGGTTTACAAAAAGTTGAAGGTAAAATCAGTCAGATTTAAGTTAGATATTATAATTATTGAGTTGAGCAAAGCGCCTGCTCACTGAATCGGTTGTTAAACCAGCAGCATCCCACCACTGTTGGTAACCATCTCACACTTAGGATGGTTGCAAGGTCCCGAAATCATATGATTGTCATTTGTAATCTATAAGCAAAGAAATGAAGACGCTGGCATGGATGGCCGCAGGTCACTCCTGCAAGTCACATTCCAAGGAGCCCCATTTTTCTTGATTTTGCTAATCTAGCTAAGCTTTATACACTTCTGTCAATGAAATCATCCTCTCTTTTGTCTTAGGCAACGCACAATGTTTTAGAATGGTCTGTCAAGGAATGAATATAAAGGTTAGGTAAATGTTGTGTCCATACACACATTTAAGGTACCCGCAAACACCTCTTTTGGGGGCATATCAAGAATTATGCTCACTAGACTTGAATTGTTTTCTTAGGTTATTTTATTTTTTAAAATATGATTATGTAGAGAGGGAAAGGAAAACATGCTGCTGTGCAGCCCTATGATTTCTGATGCCCTCTTTATAAAGGTGCATCTGGGGCTCATATAAACTCTGTAAATATTCGTAAAAATATTAGATGGTGAATGGCTTCAGTATACGGAATGGAACAATTCAGCCAGAGGAGCTTGATTAAATAAGGAAAGGACTGTCCTTATAGATTTGTCTTCCAATAAATGGGTGGCTTTTGATTTGGCAGGTGACCCCATGGGGACCCTGTTGAGAAATATTCTCAACATTTCAAATGCACCCCAATCCCTCCCCACTTTTTTTTCAAAGGGTCAGACCATCATGAATTTAGTGTAGTACTGCATAGTGTAACTGGCAGTAATTCCAATAAATTTCCCATCCCTACCAGAGAATTTTTCCAGAGATGTTATTTGGTTTCTTTTTAGCTAAAGCTTTTCAATAATCGTATGCTGAGATTCTCTGCATACAAGACTGTTGCTACCCAAAATCAACTAACTGTTCAGCCAACAATTGCTTTCTTTGGTATGCAGGTTTTGGAATTTGCTTACAGTGTTGCTTTTGACCTACAAATGGAAAACATGCTATGAATATTCATTCAGATTTTATTCAAAATAAAGAATTTGTAGGGGCATCTTTAAGACATCATATGATTTTTTAAAAGGATGTAAAGCTTGCTGGTGGACAACTTGGAATAACGCTGCCTTCCTACCTGTGACCCACTGGTAAAACTATTAAAGTTGTATGAGTTAGGATTCTGGAGTTTAATTATTTAGTTATTTTTATGTGCAGTACACTGAAAGCTAGACCATAAACGCAGAAGAGATTATTTCTATGGTATCTTTTAGCACATGGTGAATTTCTGTATGAAATGTAATTATGCAAATCTGCAATAAGGTATTTCAGCCATGCTGAGGAATGATTCAGAACATGTACAAATATTTCTGTTTGATCATTATTATGCATAACATAAATATTTATATGTGCTTTAAAGCATTTTATTATGTTGTCCTAGCCCTGTGAACCCTGATTGCCTTAGATACCATAGATCTGATAACTAGAGCAACTAGAGCTAATTGTACAAAAATAAAGTAAAAATGAATCTTCCTGTATGCTGAAATAGATTTTAGATGGTTTTTGAAAAAAAAGTGGAAAAAATTCATACTCTGTTTCTACATCCACTGGCCTAGCTCCTTATCCCAGATCTTCTACAATTAAAAGAAAATTATTCCCGACTTAGACTACAATCATTTGTTCTACATACCAAATATTTTGTAACCGTTTTTTAAAAATTTGGGAATCCATTATATTACCTCAGCATTTTTAAAAAGTGTTTTTTTATTAGGATGTAGAAAATATTTTTTGGATCTATGTCTGTAGTATGAGACTGCCTTTTCACTTGTGCTAGAGTGAATTTTAATGGGAATTATGAATAGGCATGGAAACAAAGAAAGAGATCACAAAAGGAAACAATCGAGAGGTCTCATCTGAGTCACAAATGACCAGGTTTAAATTATCATATTTTGGGAACATTATGCCAAGATTTAGCCCCCTTGAGAAATCATTTATGTTAGGAAAGGTGGAAGGGATGACCAGCAGCAGGGCAGGTAGTCCAGTTACATTGGTGATGGGTTGCACTATTAGAAATCCTGAAGGACCAGGCTGAGGATGGATCATTCTGAAGAAGGTGTCTGGTTGCTAAGAATCAACACCAACCTGAAGGTATAATTAAAATGCACTAAATGGAAAAGTAATGTTGGAGAGTTTCTTGCCATGACAAATGTCTATTGATATGATACTATTTAGAGATTTGGGGAAATGCTGATTATTGTCAGGTAAAGGCCTGACATACATACACTCCCAATGTAGAATTGTGACTCTGAATACTCTTCTATGGCAACTGAGTTACTATTAAATTAGTTTAAGTCTATGATGCCCTCAAAGTACTTTTTACAGATAATTAGGTGTGGTTTAGTTTTTCTCTACAGCTTCTTGACTGTTTGGTAAAATGCAGATGTGGAGGAATTCTCCATTGAGCTGCTCCGAGCATCCAGAGAGTGGGAGGTGCTTAGTCTCTGCTGTGATAGACTGGGCTTAATTAATAGGACGCTGATGCTCCTCCCTGGCTCCACGCCAGCGTCCCCCAGTTTTAGCTCAGCATTTGAGCCGGTAGGCAGCTTTCCTTGGTCGGAGCAGGAGCAATAGAGGTGACTTAATTCTTTTACAAATTGGCTTTATTCAAATTCTTTCTTTACGTTTGTCCCAAGAAACAGACAGCAATTAGGTGCGGTCGTGGATCGCCTCTGGCGTTCCGGACGCATCTGCGCCCACAGGCAGAGGCGTTTCTTTCCCTGCCGCTTCAATTGGAAACGGATTCCTTTTCTGGTTCTTTTCCTGCCTTTTGTGTCTCCCTTCCTTGTCTTTCAATTCGAATGTTTTCTTCCTCTCTCTCAAGTTTTGATTCCTCCCCAGGAGAACGCAAAAGGGGTGGGGGCGTTGGAGTCCCGTTCCCCCTACTTGCAGTTCTTCCATAGCATTTTTATTGGTATTAAGTTGAGCAGCGTGGTCTGACTGTGTTTTTGGCGCCATTTAAGCAATCTGCGCCATTTTTCCTCAGGGGACTGTCCGTCATTTTGGGGCGCGTGATCCCATTGCTATAGACCTTACCATGTTGTATCGTGGGGTCTTTGCCGGCTTTATTTACTCCAGCTTACTGTTGAGAGGCTTTACTCCCCTCAAGCTCTAATACAAGAGTTAAAGGGAGCAGAAGGAATTTCTCCCTTGAATTATAAATTGGGAGATTCTCATTAGTCTTTTTTGTTGCCAGCCCTCACAGATAGTGTATATATATATTTATATTTAAAAAAAAACAAAACAGCATAAACAGTACTACTAAGGCCTGAGGCCTATGGGACAACTGTTCAGGGCCTATTATCAGTATCTAAGTGCCCTAATTTTTCTTTGGCGTTCTATAAATTTGGCTTATTTGATCACAAGGATAGTACTGTAGATAATAGTTATTTTTTTTAAAAAAGGGGAGTGGATTCTTGATTGGGCCCCTCTGTCCCAGTTGGGGTACAAGAGCCCAGATGTGCCAACAGTCCGTGTATGTATATATATATATATATATATATATATATATATGTTTTCGGAGATTTTCGCGGGTATTTGTATGTGGATCTTTGGTTCTTCGGGTTTTCTCCCGCGTAGAGTTGGAAATATCTAGGCGACGTTTCGATGAAGTCTCATTCATCATCTTCAGGCTTGTTTTCTTCGGCCTTGTGCTTCTCAGAGTGATGTGCGATTGCAGCTGCTTCTTCCTTTTAACTACTAGTGGGGGTGTGACTTGATTGGATGGGGGCATGGCTGTGTTCTGATTGGGTGGGGGTGTGTTCTCATTGGTTGGGGGTTTGGCTGTGTTCTGATTGGTTGGGGGGTTGGCTGTGTTCTGATTGGCTGGGGGTGTGTTCTGTTCTGGTGGGGGTTTGGTTGTACTCCGGTTGTACACCCCCACCCAATCAGAACACAGCCAAGCCCCCACCCAATCAAGTCATATACATACATACATACATATACATACATACATACATACATATACATATACATATATACATACATATATATATACATATATATACACATTATATTGTGTGAGAGAGTCATATTCAGAATATTACAATGGCAAGCAGAGGTGGAGATAAGACACAATCCCAAGACAAGTCCAAAAGAACCAAGGGGCCTTCTAAGGCCGTAGATAAGGATGCCACCAGACGCCAAAGGACGTTAGAAAGGCAAACAAGAGAAAGGGAGAGGGGTCCCCAATCTTCCATTCCATCTCTACAAACTCAGATTCAAAACACGCCAATACCTTTAGATTTATCCTTACCATCACGGCCTTCTGCTACCATATCATCAAGCCATTCAGAGCCCTCGCGACGAGTTCCAGAAGCGGCCTTCACACCAATGGCAGCCAGGTTATGTCAGGGAGAGTTTCTTCCAGAGGAAGTCCCAGAAGTTTTAAAGACATGGATGGAGTTGGCAATCAGCAGGGGTATTGCTGCAGGGCTCCAACAATCTCTCAGGTCCAGACAAATTCCAACATCAGATTGCGACACTCATTCAGTCAGATCTCTTTGCAGAACGGATCTTCATTATCCTCAGTTACCTCCCCAAGGGGAGCCTTCTTTAATTTCCCATGCACACTCACAACATGATCAGCAGGTGGGAGAAGGAGAGGAGCATATGGAGCATTTGGATGCTGTGTCTCTTCAAGATAGTGAAGCCTCTCTAGAGGAGGAAGAACCCCCAGAATGGGGTAGGTCAGATGACGAGGACATCAGGCCTGACCAGCCCATTTTTACGGGTCATTTTCACCCACAGCTTTTCAAATCCCTCCTATATAAGGTGAAAACAACAGCTCGCCTTGACAAGTCTCCCTCTGTCCAACAACAACAGGAATCTCAAGAGCAATAGGAAGATCTGGTTTTCTCTCAACCTGTTAACAAAGTTGAGGTTATCCCGGTGCCTCAAATGTTTTTGGATCTACTACACAAACAGTGGTCCTCAGCTGCAGCGTACCCTCCCCCTACAAACTTTGATAAAAAGTTCTTTAATTTGGCTTCGGAGTTTTCTGATTCTCTGAATACACCTGTGGTGGATGAACCTATTGTTGCCCTGGCATCCTCCTCCACTGTACCCACCAAGACAGAGGACGCTCTTAAAGTGGAGGATAAGAAAATTGAGATCACTCTCAGAAAGGCACATCAATCTGATGCGTGGGCCATAAGGGCGGCTACTGCTGCATCCTTCTTTACTAGGACTTCTCTCAGATGGCTCCGACAACTGAGGGACTCCATTCCAAATTCAAACATCAGGGTGCATCAAGACATCGACAAACTCATTGTGGCTGCAGAATTTTCTGCGGATGCCACATTTAATTTGGTTAAATTTTCGGCTAGAGCCATGGCGTCTCAAATTACGGCCCGACGACTACTCTGCCTCAAACATTGGCAAGCCGATACAAAACACAAATGGAAGCCCACTTCCACCCCAATTTCGAATGAAAAATTGTTTGGCGCCGCCTTAGATCCGCTATTAATTGAAACCAGAAACAAAAAGAAGGTTCTCCCCTTCCTCCTTCATCGTTCAGATTCTAGACCCTATCAGCCCTTTCGTAGAAGTTCCTTTCATCCCTTTTACCGAGGTTTTTTCCCCTATAGATTCCAGAGTTTTCCAGAGTATAGGGGTCTCCAACAGTCAGAAGGTTCAGATTCCAGTGATAGACTTCGCAGAGGAGGACAGGGGAAAAGACATTTCAGAGCTTCGGGGAACAGGGATTTTCGTCGTCCAAGATAGGTCCAAGGAATTCATTCCCATTGGCGGAAGATTGAGATTCTTCGCAGACTTTTGGGACTCCTCTACATCAGATTCCTGGGTCCGTGACACTATTAGATTTGGCCTGGCTCTAGAATTTCGTTCCACACCCCCGAACTTTTTTATGCAATGCCCTCTCTCCAGGAACCCCGTTAAATGGGACTTGATGGAGAAAGCAATCACTCATCTTCTGGAAATTAAGGCCACACATCAACAGGCAAGGAGGCACACGCTCAAAACACCTCATGCAAGAAGCAGAGAGGCTATTCCAATGGGCGGAAAAGAATTTGGGCTCCATTACAGTGGAACACATTTCGGGACTGACAAACACAAAAGCAGATTGGTTGAGCAGGGCCACTGTCGATCAGTCAGAGTGGAGCTTGCATCCAAATCTGTTTCAGGAGATGATACAGAGGTTCGGTCTACCGGTGATAGACCTGTTCACCTCTCCCCAAAATACACAGCTCCCCAGATTCATTTCAAGATGCCCTTCTCGGGGAGGAGAACTTCAACACCATCTGTTGCCAGTGGTCCCAGGGGCTCCTCTACACCTTCCTACCTCTCCTTCTGATACCCAAGGTGATCCAGAAGTTGCTGGACGAGAGAGCGGATCTGATCTTGGTGGCCCCACACTGGTCCAGGAGGACATGATTTGCGGACCTCAGGAGATTGTCTATAGCAGAACCATGGAGGATACCACCACACAAGGTTCAACTCATTTAGGGACCAATCCAGCACCCCGAACTCCAGTGGTTACAATTAGCCGTTTGGAGGTTGAGCGTCTAAGTCAGGAGAAGTTCTCAGCCAAGGTAATCTCCACCATTCAGGCAGCTTGGCACCCTTCTACGAGCCGCATATATAATGCCACGTGGTCCATTTTAGACAAATGGTGCACCAAATCCAAAATAGACCCTTGTGCCCCATCAGTGGCACAAGTTTTAGAGTTTCTTCAAGACGGTTTAGACAGGGGTCTCTCTCCAAATACATTAAGACGACAGGTGGCAGCTATTGCCTCGGTGGTCAACTGGGAAGGTATAGCATCTATCTCCCATCACCCTTGGATAAAGAGTTTCCTTAGGGGTGCAAAAAATCTATGTCCACCGGTAATTCATCGTTATCCCACCTGGGACCTTAATAGAATACTTAAAGCCCTCACCTAGGGTCCCTTTGAACCTCTGTGAACGACTAGTCTCCATTATCTTATATATAAAGTTATTTTTCTTTGGCTATCACTTCGACATGACGCATTTCTGAAATAGTAGCTTTATCGCTGTGCAAGGACCTCTGTATTTTCCATGCGGACAGAGTAGTTCTTCAGCCGGATCCCACTTTCACACCAAAAGTTAATTCGGCCTTCCACAGGGCACAGGAGCTGATTCTCCCAAATTTCTGCCCCCGACCTTCCCAGGCCCTTGAACATCAGTGGCACAGATTGAACATTCACAGGGCGATCCGTATGTACCTTCACCGAACGGCGCCTTTCAGAAAGACAGAAGCACTCTTTGTATCCTTTCAGCCGGCCACTCAAGGTTAGAAGGTATCCCCCTCGACTATTGGCAGGTGGTTGAAGGCCACGATAGCCAACGTGTACAAGATGCACTCATTACCAGTTCCTAGAGGTATCACAGCACATTCAACAAGGAGCGCGGCAACTTCGGTGGCCTGGGCCACCCAAGCTCCTATAACAGAAATCTGAAGGGCAGTGACATGAATCTCCCCATCACCTTTCATTAGGCATTACAAAATTGATGTTTTTGCTTCTGCTGAGGCCTCCTTTGGTAGGAGAGTGTTACAACAAGTCCATTTGGACAGGGAGGGGGTTCCAACATAGACGGAGACCCTCCCATAGGACAAGCCAAGTTTTGGTATGTCCCACTCTCTGGATGCTCGGAGCAGCTCAATGGAGAAAGGGTGTTGGTACTTATCTGATATGCCCGTTCTCGATGAGCTGCGACGAGCATCCATTACCCCTCAATATCCGTCTGATGGTTCCTGTTCCGGCCAACGATAAAAATCAATAAAAATAACAACAAACTTATAAGGGTGAGGCTGGGGGGTTCCATCACCTCGTCTTCGCCGAAACTGGGGGACGCTGACGTGGAGCCAGGGAGGAGCATCAGCATCCTATTAATTAAGCCCAGCCTATCGCAGCAGAGAATAAGCACCTCCCACTCTCTGGATGCTCGTCGCAGCTCATCGAGAACGGGCATATCAGGTAAGTACCAACGCCCTTTTTCTGTTTTACTGGGGCCATGATTATTAAAAGTTGTGGGTAGATTGGAAAAATCTTAAGCACTGGTGTCTCTGAACTTAAAGTTTGAAATATATGAAATGGATATAATCTGTTTAAGTCTCTACATCTTTCTCTTCCTGCAGATTTCTGTACTTCCCTACCACCACCAAGTAGGAAATGCTATATTATTTTAGCCATATTGATTGAAAAATACATTGTTAGTGTATTTGTATTTCTCCATGAACTGAGGTTACATATTGTAGACCTTTTTCAGTTACTTCTGGCCTCTGAGGTAAAAATTCCATTTCTCTCTCCCCATCCCTGTACTGATAGACCCATCTTAATGACCCATGTCGGAGAGTTCTGAATTTGTTCCCATCACTCTCTAGGCTTTTGATTTGCAGAGCGGCAGGAATTGAAATAGAGATTTATTTTATTGTCATTGTTGTGGATATTTACATTGTATTTTACTGTTGTATTTTATTTAAATTTTTAATATTATGGTAATAGAAAACTGATATAGCAAAAATGACATATTTTCTAAAACATTTGCGTGTGTGTGGTTTGGGGTGGAAAGAGGGGAAGATGTGTTTGCATATGGTGCTTTTAAAGAACTCACCCTTGTTTGAAGTCAATCTGAGTTTCTTAATTCAATATGAAGGCACCTCCGGCAGCTGTTTCATATTTCTATTCACTGAAATCTCAGAAGATTTTCAATGCTAATCCTTAGTGTTATTGGGCCAAACACACTGCATAGTTTTTCCATATTTCCCCTTCAACAGATGTTCTCTACTAAGTGGGTAGGGAAAGATGAAGAATTGGTATGAAAGCACAGGATTGTTCGAAATGAAAGTTGATACCAAGCCTGGACAACCTGTAAACTTCCATGAATGGGATAGAATAATAAAGGCTTATCTGGAAATGTCTCTAGCATGTGTGCATACATGCTTAATGTGTTGGTAATGAAATGGATGTAATAATAACCATTTTGTAATGTTAGAGCCTGAGGACATATTCAATAATTTTGAGACATATCTATGTGGTTTGGCCTATTCAGTGACATTGCATAGGATATTTCAGATCACATTATACCTCTACAATCATGTGAAAAAGTACTTTGGTAAATATATCCTGTTAAAATTTTTGGTGTTTTCAACATGTTGATATTTGATCATTTCAACAATATTGATAGAGAAAAGGGATATAACAAATATTGTGCACCACTTATATTTTGTAGTCCTTTGTGTAACTTAAAAAATATGAATGCAAATTTTGCTACTGGAAAAAAAATATAGTCTTACATTTATCACTGCCTCAAATTCCTAAAATTAGAATCAGGTGCACCACATCAGGTGCAAATGTTTAGAATGTCATCTGGGAAGAATCTGTTTTATTGAAATCTCAGGCAAATCTCATTTGTTTTTTGTTGTTGAAGTATGTGGTATTGCCACCTCTTTCTTTGAGGCTTTCAGAAAGAAGGCTATAAATATGTACAGTATGAGTCTGAAAGGGATTTGAAAAATTTGCCAACAATTTGACATCAGTCATTCCACTGTTTAGAAGATCTACAGGTGGAGAAGTTTTCAAACAACTGCCAACTTGCTCAAACCAGACCATTCCAGCAAGTTCAGCCCAAGAACAGAATGCAAGAAGTTGAAAAAAAGTATTTAAAAACTTCAGAATTTCATCAAGTTACCTACAATTATCTTTCACCACTATTGATGTCAAATTATATGGGTTAACTATTAGAAAGAATTTGCAAAAATTAGATCTACATGACAGGTTACCAGGGAAAAAAATCTGCTATCCAGAAAGGACATCGGAGCAAGATTAACATTTGCTCATGAACACCTAGGCAAAGACCTGGGGTTCTAGAACAGTTCTGACAAACAAAGCAACGATTTATGGTCACCGTACCAGAAGACATGTTGGGCGAAAACTCAAGAAAATATTTCCCCTTATACCAACCAATGTCGTGGATTGGGATTGCTTTACTGAATCAAGGCCTCAGCAGTGCACCATCCTAAAACCCATTATGAATTCTTCAGTGTACCAGAAGGTTCTTAAGGAAGTTATGAACCATCTGTTGAAGGATTGAATCTCAGTTGAAAGTGAACATTGCAGCATAACAGTGACCCTAAAAATTTTAGTAAATCCACCAGTGAATACTGAAAAAAATAAATGGAGGATTCTGGAATAGTCGTGTCAGAGGTCAATTATAAATTGCATTGAGTTGGTGTGGTGTAGTTTGAAAAGGGTTGTACATGCAATAAATCCTTCAAACATCAACAGCTGAAAAAAAAATCTGCATGGAGGTGTAGGGAAAAAAAATTATCTCAATTGCTTTCAGAGGGTTATAGATAGTTATAAGAAACACATACTTGAGGATGTTTCGGCCAGAAGGGACAATACCAGCCAAAGGTGTATTTTTTCTACAGAAGGAAATGGCGGTATTTCTTACGTTTTTGTTGAAAAAATGACTGTAAAGACAATTTTAATTTTTTTTAAAAAAATCAGTTGTATCTCCTTTGTGTTTTGTTTAAAATAAAATATTGGCAAATCTGTATATGTTAAAAAAATTGCATGGGGTGTACTTACATTTTCACATGTTTATTTGGGAAAAGTTAGCGTGTCACACTTTCTGTATCTCTTGTTGAATTCAGTAAAATCTAACTGTGTTCCTTACCCAGTTATTAATATCTTTAATAGTTCCTCAAGATTTAACTATGGCCCGTAGTTGACATTTTTCCCTTTTATTACATTCATTAAATTACTTCAATGCAATTTTGACTAAATTGGTTAGAATGAATTTTATTTTGATGACTGTTGTGTAAAATCTGATAATTTTTTATGTTTTTCCTGTATGTTTGATTAATAGAGGAAGCATAATTTTTTATGTTTTTCCTGTATGTTTGATTAATAGAGGAAGCATAATTGGGTTTGTTTTCTCTCCTTCTGTTCTCTTCTGAGTCCTGGACCAAGGCAAGATACAACATTCCGATGACTTTTCCGTTTCATCTTTTTCCATCTTGTTTCATCCAACATATCTCAGGTGTTGACCTGTAGAAGTTTTGGAATATTACCATCTCTAAAGGGGATATGTTAGCATAGGATTATGAGAATTGTAGATTAATGCATTTACAGAGCCATATTGAGGAAGAATGCATGGTCCCATGTCCAATCTTCCCCATTTAATTCCTCTTGATTTTGTTCTTCAGGACAAAGTGGATGAGTTTTAATATTTCTGCTATTAGAAATCTTCTAATTTGCCACACCTAAGAGATGGAAATATTCATCTCTATATAATGGAAACCTTCAGTTATGGAATATTTGCAAATCAAGTATTTATTAGATCATAATCTAGTTGAGTAGCCATTATATGCATGCAAAACTCAGAACGCATTGGCCCCACTTCATAAAATTCTGCTAGCAGTAGTGAGACAGGCAGCATAGTGCCACATAGTTACTGTTATTTTGGGCTTGAGCATCAAATGTTAGGTGTACACCAAAAATAGAACGTACATTTAATCTATGTATGTTTTGTTAGTGCATATTATTCAGGAGAGTTTGGTTGCAATTCCTTGATGCTGTTTGACTTCAAACAATATTTGATAGAAAATGTGAAGTTCAATTTATGTGTAGAAAGGACTTTTCTTAGAAAGTGTTAGTGCTTGCTAAGCCTTCCTGAAGATTTAGAACTACAAATGCCCTATGGTATTGATGTCCCTCCATCCCTATGGTTCATTAATTTGTTTGAAAATACTTCCCCCCTCCTCCTCAGTTGTTTTATATATATTGAGAGGGCAATAGTATCATAAACTATAACATCTTGAGATGGAATGCTGTTTATACCCAGTCATTGTGGTCTAATGGAATAGTGTCTTTTAGACTGTTTCTAAGAATCATAAATCACCTGAATTGTTAGAAAGATGTGCCTTCTTATGGAATAGCATACTGTTTTCTTGATATATCTTGGACCTGCTCCTATATTGCCCACATGTTGCATTTTAAAACAATAGGGATAATAGAATTGGAAAAGATCTGTTGTTCTTTGCTTCAGATCCTGGAAATTCTCGACTATATTAGATAATGTTGAACTACGTGGATCATTATTTTCTTTTGGGATCTTTCTGTCACATTCAAATTTTGGGAAATCTCTTATGGGGTTCATATAAAAGTATTACAGTAATTTTTCTCTCTCACACACTTTAGCAACTGTAGTATTGCTGAAATGACCCCAAATCCTTTCAGATTAGGGCAGGTTATAAATACTTAAATAAATAAATAAAAAAATACATACATGCATGCATACATACATACATACATACATGCATACATATACATACATACATATTGTCACAGGGAACAGTTTCTTTTGGAGATGTCTAGAGTCTTATTTCTGAAGTTCTGTCCAAAAAACTTTAAACTTTAAAGTGAATTCTCCATGTTTGAATATGTTAAAACTTGTTGACCTTAGGGATATGGTGTGGCATTTTGAAAAGCAATGTATGCTGTTGCTTCTGCCTTCTAAAATCAATCTGGCTTGTTTAGCAGTTCCCTCTGCTTTTGGATACAATTCCAAGCGCCAGTATTGACTTACAAAAAATGTAAGTGGATTATAGTCAAGGTCCTATAAGGATAATCTCCTCCCATTAGTTTACTGAGTATCCTAAGCTGATCTTTAACTGCCCCCATTTTCAAAAGTGAGACAGAGGCTTATCAAATATAAGATTTTTTGGTGATACTCCACAATGTAAAAATAGTTATCCTAATTCTTGCATCCACTCTTTCTTATTTCTAAAATTGTTGTATTTGACAGAGCTCTTAATAACTGAAAGCTAAAATTAAAATTAAAAAGCTAATAAATAAACTAAAATTGTTGCATTTGAAAGAATTTTTAATAAGAGATGCCTGAAGTTCTGTTATAAGTTTTGGGATGTAGCCGTGTGTCTTTATTGCATGAAAGGAAAAACAAATGAAGAAAGAGGATATTTTTGGAAGCTTTTTAAAAATTTGCAATACGATTCTTTCAGATTTATAAACACATTATAGAATAATAGCACTGAAATCTTTGCAGATTTGAAGTTCTCACACAATCTCAGCTATTTTTAAAATGACGGTACTACCTACTATCAGGGGTATTTCAATTTGCCAATGCCTGAAACATCAGAGTGAAATTGATTCATTTAATCTTTCACTTTGTTGAGCTTTCTATGTTCAGGTTTGTACATTTCATGTTCCTGCTATAATTCTGTCTTTATAGCTCCAGAAGTTATTTTCTTGTACTGAAACAACAGCAACTGGCTATCCTGAAATCTTTAATTTAGCTACCTCATAAACACCATCATGTTTTGAAAGATCTTCTGTTCTTTCTTGGCAGCATGTTAAGTGCTGCCCATTTGAGAGGCCCATCATTTGGCATTATATCATAAATCACTTTACATTGTTTACCCATGTGGTTTTTGTGGTAAAATGTAGAAATGATTTAATATTGCCTTCTTCTATGCAATATCAATTACTATTGTCACTAAAGTGACCATTTGCCTTAGCATCTTCTTTGGTGTTAGTGCCCAATATAGTATCTGTTTTACTTTAACTACAACTGGAATAACCTTTACACTGAGAGTGACCCTGCTGAGAATATATTCTCTAGACATTTCCAATGTTCTTCACTCATCCCTCCCAGAAATATTTCGTTTGTTTGTTTGTCTATTTATTCAAATTTAGAAACTGCCAGTCTCCATCAGAGAGTGATTCTGGGCAGTGTACAATTAAAATATCGCCTGCCTGATATGGTGGCATACCAGGACTACTTTTTAAAAAATTACTAGCTATGGAAATGGGTACGTGCAAAGCAAAGCAGTTAACAAAAGAATAACTTTTTATTTACTGAAGTGCTGTTATAAATTAGAAAAAGTTGGGTGTACATGCTACTTTCTAGGAAAAGAGATGAACTGTTATATCAACCTAGAACTTTTCTGACAGTTACCTCCAAAGTTAACTGACAACTTGCCTCCAGAGGTTGTGGATGTTCCAACACTGGAGGTTTTTAAGAAGAGATTGAACAACAATTTGTCTTGAGCAGGGGGTTGGACTAGAAGACCTCCAAGGCACCTTCTAACTCTGTTATTCTCAGAGGTGGTATTCCGCAGGTTCTGACCAGTTCTGGAGAAGCGGTAGAAATTTTGAGTAGTTCAGAGAACTGGCAAATGCTACCTCTGACTGGAATTTTACAGTATCCTTCCCCTGCTATGCCCACCAAGCCACACTCACAGAACCGGTAGTAAAAAAATTTGAATCCCACCACTATTCTGGTTATTTATTCTGTTATTCTGTATGTGGGTGAAGGGGAGGAAACATCCTGAAGGGTTGGAGGAAGTAGCAAGGAGATGTTTGCCTTTTGATAAATGAAATGGGAGGTTACCATGACTGACCTTATCTATTATAGGAAACCAAACTCATGTGAACAAAACATGTTCTTAAAATTTCAAATGTCCTTATTGCCCCCCAAAGTATAGGGGCCTTGCAGAATTAAGATATTTTTCAGGGATCAGATTGGCATTTATTTGTTTATTTTTTCTCAATTTAATAGGCAGAATTATATTGGCAGAGAAGGAGGAAGAGATTATATTGATGGTTGAAGGGATCAAAGAACAATAAGCACAAGGGGAAATGTTCATGAGAAAGCTTTCCTTATTTAACTTATTCACACCTCTTTAAGAAGGTTTATGGTTTGTTGTGTACATGCCATTTCAGTCGTTATGTATACTATATTCTTCTCAAGTCTGACATGGTTTTATTAGAGAAGTTTATAATCCTCAAATCCCTTTTGGATAATGTTATTGTTTTATCTTTTGCATTTTATGTTATTGCCTTAAAATTTATACTACCCAGATTGCTCATTTTAATCTCTTTTATCTTTTGTAACATGTGTGTCATTTAATCACCTTCTCATTGTTTGTTTTAAAAATCGTTTTAGCTAAAATCCTTTGTATTGTTTCTCCTAATTACCCTGATATTGTCAGTTTAGTTTTGAATATTTGTATACCAATTCTGTTGTGCTAATTAATACCTGCAATAATGTTTTTTCAATTTTGATTTATTCACATATTTGAAAGGTTTGTCTCATAGCTCTTAGCAATGGTGAAAATTTCATATTTTGTAGACGTCAAGCCCTTTATGACAAGTGACTTTAAATTTAAATTTAAAATTTAAAAATTTAACTTCAATTTAAATATCCTTCTTAGGAAAATGCTGACTAGGCAAGAAAAAACAACTGAGAATTATATATGAATTGTTGGAAGATGGGGCTTGGATTTACCAGATTTTAAACTGTATGCTTGTCCCTTGTTCTGGATGAAAGACTGGGTTACCCTCAAAAATAAGAGTCTACTTGAATTGAAGGGCCATTAACTAGGATTTGGAAAAAATTCAAAAAATGAATTTTAAATTGTATGATGTGCTAGAATTGAAACTGAATCTGGAAAATGAATATATGAAACATTTTATGATTCAATGGGACAAAAAATTGGGGTATAATATAATCCTTGAGCAATGGGGAAATGTGTGGATGAATGGTTTAAAATTCTACATTGAATTATAATTTGAAAGAAATGTTTTCAAAGCGATATATCATTGGTATCTAATACGTGACAAATTATCAAATATGTATAAAAGGGTGTCAAATGTTGGAATCGCAGTTGTAAAGAAGGAACTTTTACTATCTTTGGTGGACTTGTGATAAAGCAGAAAAATATTGGGGCCAGATTTATGTTTTATTTGAAAATATTTTTAAAATGAATATAAAAGAGAAATCTGCTTTTAGATTTTGTCTTCAAACCAGAAAAAAATAAATTTTGACTTTTGACTTTGCTGATTAGATTAGTTCATTGTTGTAGAAATGAGTAGTACTTTACTAAATATGTAAAAGTAAAAAATTGAGACTGTAATTCTATTTTGCATGTTACTGCACTAAAAAAAGGATGGAAGTCAATTTTTTTCTCTTTTCTCTGTTACCCTAGATTTTTCTTTCCTCTTTCTTTTCCTTTTGCATTTCTCTACCTTGTATTTTATATTTTAATCTCAATAAAATTTATATATATAAAAAGGAAAAATTGGCCAATAGCTCTGTGTAGGATCTTAATGGTACAAAATATTTGAACACAAATAATCACTTTAATGTAGATCTATTAATGATAGATCTGTGAAATAAGTTTTTGAATTGCTTAAACAGTATATGGTCATATATTGTAATATTGTTCAGGGTTATATTTTGAACAATGGTTTCAGAATAAACTTCTGGATATTCTTGCAGGCAATTTAATGTACCTCATTATTTAGCTGTATATTTCTTGTCACGAGAAAAAGATAGGAAGAAAATAGCTTGCTTTTATGAATTTATTGACCTTTCCTGGTATCTTCCAAGTGCTCAGGGTCAACAAGAATCTGCCAAATCTATAATGGCCAGCCAGTTTCTTTCTTTCCTTCTTGTTTTGAAAGGGAAACAAAATGATGAAAATCCAAATAAGCTGTTCTGTGCAGTGGAATTGCTCAAATTAGAGAGAAAGCTAATAGGCATGAGTGTTTAATGCAAGTATGGCATCTAGAAGACAAATTGGGTGCATTTTATACTACCAGCCATTAACGCAAGAGCAAAGAAACATTAAGTAAAATTAGTAGATAGTGGATCCCAAGTGAAACAGTGAGACTGTATGCAGTGTCTTCATTAGCCATTTTTTTGGATGAGTTGTCACTGATATCAAAAGCTTAATAAAAATTAAAGTCTTTGTAGACATTTCAATTAATGCAAATATGTTTCATAACTCTATAGGTAAGATATCTATAAGATAAAATATAAACCATTTTTAAAAAGTTTTATTTGTTTTATTAATATAATATATAAAAATTCCATTTGAATTGAACAGTGTATTGTCTGGGTACAATTATGTTTAGGCAGTTATAATCAAGGTATTTACAATAACATGCATCATAATAACATTAATACTGTACTAACAATAATATTTTGTTTGTCCATTTTAACAAGTTTCCATTTTAACATTTATCCTTTTTATGACCCTTTCTTTCTAACTTCTGTTTTTATTGTCTAGCCATTGTTAAAATAAGTCCCATGTCAAAAAGTATTTAGTTTCTTCTTTGCCCTTAATAGTAAGTGTTAGTCTATCCATTTCTAGAACATTAATCCTGAACTGGGAAGATCCTGCTTTCAAATACTTTTCAAAGCTTTATTCGATATATTAGGATCAGTCATCATCTTATTACATAATTACAGTCCAGAATAGGACCAATCTTCATTTCTATGTCTAATCTCCCTCACAGATTGATCTAATAATAGTACAAATACTGAATGTAAAAGCACATAGGGATACAATCGAGATCAAGTGAAGTACTAATACCACTCTATAAAGCCTTAGTAAGACCACACCTAGAGTACTGCATTCAGTTTTGGTCACCACGTTATAAAAAAGATATTGAGACTCTAGAAAAAGTGCAGAGACGAGCCACCAGGGGACTGGATTAGGGGATTGGAGACTAAAACATATGAAGAACGGTTACAGGAACTGGGCTTGGCTAGTCTAGTGAAGAGAAGGACCAGGGGAGGCATGATAGCAATCTTCCAATATTTGAGGGGCTGCCACAGAGAGGAAGGGGTCAAGCTATTTTCTAAAGCACCTGTAGGCCAGACAAGGAATAATAGATGGAAACTGAACAAGGAGAGATTCAACCTGGAAATAAGGAGAAACTTTCTGACAGTGAGAACAATTAACCAATGGAACAGCTTGCTCTCAGAAGTTGTGGGAGTTGAGGCCTTCAAGAAGAGTTTGGACTGCCATTTGTCAGAAATGGTGTAGGGTCTCCTGCTTGGTCGGGGGGGTTGGACTAAATGACCTATAAAGTCTCTTCCAATTCTGATTATCTGTTATCTGTTAGCACAGGTAGTCCTTGATTTCATTCATTCAGTGGCCAAAGTTAACAACGGCACCAAAAAAAAGGACTTGTGATCAGTCCTTATAATTGTCATAGCATCCCCCAGTCATGTGATCAAAATTCATGTGCCTGGAAACTGCCATGTATTTATGGCAGTTGTAGTGTTCCAGCCATATGGTTACTATTTGCGACCTTCAGGCCAGCTTTCAGTAAGAAAGTAATGGGGGAGGCAGATTCAGTTAACATTCACTTAGCAACTCCAGTGATTCACTTAAAAACTGTGAGGTAAAATTGAGTTTGACTTACAGTAACAATTGCTTTGGTAAAATTGAGTTTGACTTATAGTAACAATTGCTTTTTCAAAACAGAAATTTTGGGTGTAGTTGTAAGTCGAGGACTACCCGTAAGGGCTTTAAATGTAACATAAACATTCATGGGACTGCTTGGTGATAACTTTATGTTACATTACAGGGGGTTGTCCTACAATTGAAACAAAACATTATGGTGCAGGAAAATCTGGATTATATAGATGGAATTTGACTTTTCTACAGCTATGCTGTGGAATGCTTTTATCTTTATCTTTTAAGTATTTTGTTTCTAAAATTGACAAGTGATTCCCTCTCCACCTGCTCCCATTAGTTAGGTACTATTGGAAACTATTGAACTCTCTGCTAACTCTTCTGAACACAAGAGACTAACCTGAAAACCATAAAACTCTGGCCAAACAGAGAAGCAAACAAGAACTTTGGTTCTCTTTGAACAAAATCAAAGATGTTCAGGTCTTTTCCCATGTAAGAAAAAGCCAGCCAATCTACAAACATCAACTCCATCAACAATCAAGAAATGACAACAGAGCCAACCTCCCCACCAGTATATATAGGGAGACAGCAGCTGTGATCACGCTTTGCTCACACAAGCACAAAGCTGAAAACACCAGCCTGAAGATGGTGAGTGAAATCTCATCGAAACGTTGCCAAGATAGTCTCAATCTTACACGGGAAAAGACCTGAACACACCAAGACCTGCATATATATATGTGGGAGAGAGAAAGAAAAGAAAAACTGGACAATTTCCTCACACATCTCAACCGCCTACACTCCAAAATACAATTCACCATGGAAACAGAAGCCAACAATCAACTTCCCTTCCTGGACATCCTGATTTACAAAAAACCCAATGGCTCCCTAGGACATACCATTCACCGGAAGAAAACACACACCAACCACTACTTAAATGCACAATCCCATCATCACCCTGCACAGATCAACTTCGTAGCCAAAACCCTCATCCAGAACCAAATGCCTAGCTGACAAAGACCATCTGAGAATAGAATTACACACCCTCACTAACGTATTAATTTCCAACAGATTCCAAGGAGACACAATTACCAACCTAATCCTAAAGGAGACACCCCCAGAAATCGAGACACAGAACAGGACAACAGTATCGCCCTCCTCCCCTACATCAAAGGCACCACAGATAAAATCAGCAAAATTCTCCACAAACACAATATCAGGACAGCCTTTGGCACTGACCAAAAAATAGCCAACATCCTAAGAAACCCCAAAGACAAGATCCAGCTAGAAAACCAAGGAGGTTATGAAATACCATGCAACAATTGCCCAGCCACATACATTGGACAAACCAGCAGGAGAATAAATGCATGCATTGCAGAACACAAGAACGCAGTTAGAAAAGAAGAAAATTCTTCCTCCCTTTTCCAGCACTTTAAAGCCACAGGACATGAAAATAATTGTGAGGGAACCAAATTAATCTCCAATACTGAACACTTCAACAAGAGAATAATCAGGGAAGCCATCAAAATAGAGAAACACCCCCATAACATGAATAAACGGGACGATTCCTCCTGCCTACCAGACATTTGGAAACTAGCCCTTATCAACAAATGAGTCCCAACCACGAAAACCAACACCAGACCCAAAACAACACTTGATACCACCACCAATCTCCCTCACCAGACTCAAACCCAAACCCACCCCAAAGACGAAAGGCAACCACTGTCCAGAAATCAGACCACGGCTGCATCATCAGTTGCCACACACCCCGACCCCCAAACCAAGCAAACTGACACACGCCATGAACACAGAGCCAGGCCTCAAACTCGGAGCCAAACCAAAACCCGGAACGTCACATCACAACCATCCACTCAGGATATCACATCACAGAACTCAGGAGGCTATACCACAAAACCTCAGGATGTTACAACACAGCCCAGGAGATTACAATACAAGACCCAGGATGTCACAAGATTAGAACTCAGGAGGTCATCACACAGCCCATTACCCAGGTCATTACAACCCAGGAGATTACAGCACAGGACCCAGGAGGTCACAACAATAGAACTCAGAAGGTCATCACACAGCCCATTACCCAAGTCATTACAACACAGGAGGCTGGTAGACACACAGCCAATACCTCAGCCACACATGTTCTTAAGAAAAAGCCAGCCAATCAGCAAACATCAACTCCATCAACCAATCAAGAAATGACAACACAGCCGACCTCCCCACCAGTATATATAGGGAGACAACAGCTCAGATCACACTTTGCTTGCACAAGCACGAAGCTGAAAGCACCAGTCTGAAGATGGCGAGAGACATCTCGTCGAAACATTGCCAAGATAGTCTCAATCTTACACGGGAAAAGATCCGAACATGCTAAGACCTGCATACCTGTACCCGTGAAAATCTACAAAAACATATATATATATATATATGTCGCGTTGTCGCGGTTTGCTCGTTGTCCTTAGGTTCTCTGATCAGCCCGTAGAGCCCCCGCAGGGGTGAAATTTAGAGGGACCCTCGCGAGGGTGAGTACTTAAGTACTAGAATCAATAATTGACACAGACACCATAGTTTCTCAAGGTGAGAGAGCACGTTGTGCCCGGGGTAGATGAAAAAATCCCCCGATTGCAACGCACCACCCTCTTTTATTTTGCAGTTTTATCAGGGCGGGGGGAGCGAGACATATGTGAAGAGGAACAAGGAAGTATAATTCTAATGGCGCCATGGCAGGATGCGACCACTGTTGTGTGCTAAGATAGAGTGATTATCTATTAACAAGATATTTTGTAGTCAGCTAGTTTCTGTAACTATTTGCCTACGTGTCGTGCCAAGCTGAGTTTATCATGCAATTCCTAACTTGAGAAGGTCATTCTTAGGGCCTTAGGTCAAGAGGACTCTCGAGGTTTACTACAAGTCCTCTTTTCTTTGTTTTTAAGGTGCCGCGATATCCGATTCAAAATATAAGCCTTTCTCCTTTGGAGTATCATAGTGCTTGGATAAGGACATACCCTCCGGGACATCCCGATCCGATTGCACAACCTCGTTCAAGGGCAGGTTATCAGTGTCGTCATCGGAACATAAGTGCAAAAGCGGAGCTTTGCACTCCTCAGTTGGAATTGCCATATATACATGATTTTGCATTAAGAGATTAAGTTGCGCAGCAGCTTTAGCTTCGGCAATAGCATTTAAACTACGTTTGATCATTGAAATAAAGATAGGTAATAAACAGGGTAGCAAAGTTGGACCAATTAGTTATGACATGGGTGATGTTAATTTCCTGGGCCTGCCACGGCCATTGTTCCCCCATCGTAGTTCCCCCACACACAAAGCAATTTTTAACTTGCAATGATTTAGCAATAGTCTCTGCAAGGTGTACAAAGGTGTTGCGCACCTCATGTGGTACGGTCAGGTGAGTCAATTTTGCCAATTCCGAATAAACAGAATGAAATAAGGAGTGTCTGGTTGAGTCGATGGAAATTTTGCTTACTATTATTTTGATGGCTACTGAAGGGTTGGTTCCTGTCCCATCAATACCCAAGCCATAGTCATTGTCAGTACCTTTCCATGTTTGGGAGGAAAGCCAATTTTCCGGTACTGGAAACGTGAGATTGATGGGATTGCACTGATGTTGCATACAGTTGGGATCGGGAACTCTAAGACGGGTGATATAGAGTTTTTTAAGGTTATCCCTCTTGGGTATGGTGTCGGATCGCACTGTGAGCCCTCTGGATTGAAAGTCCACACATTTCCATTCATTGCAGTAGGTGCCTTTGCCACAGGGGTCGTGTTGATTTGAAGTTCTGGCACAGATGTACTTTTCGTTGCTGGAATATGTCCGTCGCCAGACAAGTGAGCCGCATTCGTTTGTGCCATAGTCCATGGCTTCGCAGGCATCAAAAGTGACCGATTGGGATACCTTCGGATTATAAAAGTCATGATTGACCAGTGTCTTTTTCGATGAGCCGGCTCCGACAGTGATGAGGATGTTGTAGCGATGAGTGGGGCCTGTGGGGTCATAACAGGTTTGTTTGTTGTTATCTTCACAAATACTATACGTCGTGCTATTCCACACACAGGTGTGCGTGGATGGTTTGGTGCAAATAAAATGAGTGTGATATATTAATCTAGTTCTGACGGTCAGCCCCTGTTGAGTTTTTTGCAAGCAGGGGGTGCAATGTTTGGCATCTTGGGAGGTGAGTGCATTTCGTGTCCTCCGTTGGGAGGGGATAAACTTTTGTTGTAGGGATAATGTCAGCCGAGAAGAAGTGGCAAAGCCTCGTACCATTTTTGTAATTTCACATTGGTATAGACCAAAGTCTGAGAGGGTCAGATCAGTTACTGAAAGATGAGTTGCTCTAAAATGATAATTGATGGTATATTTGGGTGAGTCTTGTAGATATATGGTATTGTTGAAAAACCAGCGCCAGATGATTCCCTTTTTCTTGATTGGAGATCTCTGGTAACAGGAGAGGGCCTGAGAGCGAAGATGCAGTGCTCCCTCATTGTTGTAACGGTGCGTGTGAATCAAGGAGTTGAATTTAGGATGTGGAGAGGACTCGAGAAGCTGTCTACGAATTCGTTGTCCGCGGAGCGGTGACCAGGAACCAGGATAGCGGTCAGGGAGATGGGAGCCAGGTGCATCCCATAGGCAGCTGGTGGTATCACAGGGAGGTTGGCAGCAGGAGAAGTGGCGCACCAGGGTATGGGAAAAAGATTGAGGAGAAGATTGAGACAAAAGGAGCCAAGAAAGAAACATAGAGGGTAGTGGGGGGCGAGTTACAGAGAAAATGGAAAAGAGATAAACTGTATGATTGAAGGATTGACGGGAAGCAAGAAAGCCTAAGCAGGAATAAGGTCCCACCGTATTCGCGGTGACATAGACATGTAGGTAGACCCGACAGGGTTGGTAGCCATACAGAAGAGAAACGTGAGGTGAGGGACGCAAGGCACGGCCTTGATGTTGAAAGACATAATTACAGGCGGAAAGAGATATGTCTTCAAAGGTAAAGGTAACGCGTGTGAACGGAGGGGCGAAGATAACAGCAGGATCAGCCCGAAACTGAGAAAAGACAGGAGATATCAGAATCAGAAGGGCTAGGAGAGGAACACTTGTCCTTAGCCTCCCCATGATAAGGTCGAACACAGTGCGCAGGCACCCAAAGAACACGATCAGGAAGTTGAACAGCAGCGTATCCTTTGCCCCAAGTGATCAGTTGCACAGATCCCTTCCACTTCGGATCTGGAAGTTGCCTGAAATAAACAAGAGGTCTGGAGGTAGGGACAGGAGGTGTGGTAAAGTGACGAGAAGCAGCCGTAGAAGAAGGAGAGCCAGTAAGATTCAGAAAGTTCAAGGTATATAAACATACATTTAACACATTCTGTAACGCTGGGAGGTTCGGGGGGCGTACGCCTTTTTTCCCCATGTATCGATCAAGGGCCGTTTTGAGTGTTAAATTTGCTCTTTCCACAATAGCTTGGCCTTGGCTATTAAATGGAATTCCAAATTTGTGTACAATGGACCAATGATGACAGAACTCCGAGAAAGAGGAGCTCGTGTATGCAGGACCATTGTCTGTTTTTAAAGTTTTTGGACATCCCAGTGTTACAAAGGTCCGAATGCAATGATTGATAGTGTTTTTAGTAGTCTCCCCCCCTTGCAGTGTGGCCATGATGAACCCAGAGTAAGTGTCTACAGACACGTGAATATACTTCCAGGGCGCAAAGGATGGATACTGAGTAACGTCCATTTGCCATGTGTCACAGGCCTCGGTGCCTCTAGGATTTACTCTTTCTGGGACACTTCGTGCCTGCAGACTACATGTAGGACATTGTTGAACAATTGCCGCGGCTTCTTGATGAGTAATTCCAAATTGTCTCACCAGAGCCTTTCTATTTTGATGAAAATAATCATGACTTTCTCCTGCTGTTAAGGTGTTATTCTGCAGGATTGGTAACAAATGCAACTTGCAGGCCTCATCTGCCATGTGATTGCCTTCTGAAAGAAATCCGGGCAGATGCTGATGGCTTCTGATGTGGGCCACAAACAGAGATTCTTTCCTTTCCTTCAATAGGTCTTGTAACTGTAAAAAAAAGCATCATTAAAGGAGAAGGGGTTGCAGGAGAAATGTAGGCATCAAATATATTCAAGGCCAATTGTGCCACATACAGACTATCAGATATTACATTAAGTGGCTGGTTGGGAAAAAGTGTGAGTGCCATATTGAAGGCAGACAGTTCAGCCTGTTGAGCAGAAGGTTGTGGTGTGGTAAGTTTTTTATGCCATTGATTGTCAGTTTGCCACACACAAGCCCCGATGGTTTTAGAACCATCAGTGAATACAGTAAGACAATCTTTCACTGCTTGTTGTACTAAAGGAGTCTCTAGAGTGAGCGGAATTGTTTTCAGCACTTGTATGCGTGGGTCTGGTGGTAGATGGCAGGAGACATTCCCTTGCCACCCTTCCAACGCATCTTGTAACGCATCAGAATTTTGGAAGAGTGGTTCCCATTGTGTTAGTCTGCAGGGAGTGTAAAGCGTGCAGATATCCACACCCATCAAGGCTCTAGCTCTTTTCCTCCCCCGTTCTATAAGAAGAGCCATTTGTGCAGCTCTTGTGATGATTGATGGTTTTGGGGTATGAGGAAGGTGAATCCACTCTAAAATGTGTAGCTTCTTTGAAGTCGAGATTTGAACGATGATTGCTGTAAGGAGTGTGGGTGTGGGAAGAAGCGCCAATGAGAGTGCATGATTGTGTAATGAGCGGTCCACCCAATGGGTATGCAAGGCGCTGTTGATTTCTTTAAGAGCATTAAGCTGTTGCTCATTCAGCCAAATGAGATCTGCTGGATGCTTAAGGCCGACCAATGCTTGAAATAATGGCGAGAGAGTATGAGTTGAAATGGAAAGATATGGGCGTGCCCAATTGAGCGTGCCCAGGCATTGCTGTAACTGAACCAAGGTTGCAGGTTGAGGGAGTGTGAGAACAGGAAGGTGAGGTGAAGCTGTGGAGGCTAAAACCTTGTGTCCTAAATATTGTAACGGATAATGAGACTGCACCTTTTCTGGTGCTACATGCAGTCCTGCAAGAGCAAGGAGAGAGAGAAGACATGGAAAAGTTTTACATACTGTACCTTTAGGACCATCAGCTGCAATCAGGATGTCATCCATGTAATGATACACTAAAAATTCAGGAAATTTGTCCCGATAGGGTTGTAAAGCTTTATTTACAAAATATTGACACATCGTAGGAGAATTGAGCATTCCTTGGGGAAGAACTTTCCATTGATATCTAGCTGTAGGTTTAGAATTATTAAACTCAGGAACGGTGAAGGCAAATAGTATCCTGTCCTCTGGTATCAGCGGGATGGAGAAAAAACAATCTTTGAGGTCAATGATTATGAGATCAAATGTTACAGGAATTAAATTTGGATTTGGAAGGCCGCATTGCAATGGGCCCATAGGTTGCAATATAGCGTTCAGAACACGGAGATCCTGTAGGAGGCGCCATTTGCCACTTTTCTTTTTCATTACAAACACTGGTGTGTTATATGGGCTGGTAGATGGTTCAATATGACCTTCTGCCAATTGTTGTTGAATGAGAGTGTGAAGTGCGTTTAATTTTTCTTTTGTAAGAGGCCATTGATCAATCCAAACAGGAATATTTGATTTAAGAGTGAGAAAAAGAGGAGAAATAGCCATAATTCAAGGTATGTAGAGAGAAGTGTGGAGATAGCAGGTCACGGCCCCACAAATTGCAATGTAATGGAAGGACAAAGGGTTTAAGATAAGCAGTCACAGAGGAATGAGGCGTAGAGGCAGTAAGCCAAAGTGAGCTAACCTTTGCTGCCTGCGCTCCACCGACGCCTTGTACTGAAGTTGTTTCAGCAAGGGGCCAAGAGGATGGCCACTCAGAGGATCGAATGACAGAGATGTCAGCTCCGGTGTCAATCAGGCCAGCAAAAGATTGGCCATTCAGCAATATGGTTAACATAGGTTTGGAGGCTTGAACAGATTGCTGTAGAGCAAACAAAGAAGGGGGTTCAGGAGAGGGAAAAAGAATGAGAGTAGCCACAATCGTTCCCGCTTTCAGGGAAAAGCACCGGTCGCCAAGGGCAGCGAGAGAGAGATTTTTCAGAGAAGAGGAGTCGTACAAAAAGGGTGCAGCGACTACGCCTTCAATGGTAAGGGAGGAGTTAGGTATGAGCAAAACAGGCAAGGAAGGCGGAAGTGGCTTCAGAACAGTGATAGAAAGAGGGAGAGTGAAGACCGAACCAGGATCATCATAAACGATGTCCTCTGTCAGCTGTACAGGGAAAGAAGTAGGTTGTAAAAAAGAAAGAGAAGAGGAAAGAGAAGTTTCAGCCTTTGTAGCGGGGTTAGCTGAAGACCCCATGCCTAGTTTTCCGATTGCTGAGCAGGAGGAGGGTTAGAGCGACATTGGGAAGCCCAATGAAAACCTTTTCTGCAACGAGGGCAAACAGTTTTTGGCTTGGCAGCATAGGGTGCAGTACCCCGAGACTGGCCACGAGGCGTTCCAGAGCGGTTTGTAAACGGTTAACGAATGAAGAGTAAGACTCGTCAACCTCCTGCACTACCTTCAAAAAGGTGTGTGTGGATTTAGAGTCTGAGTCATCCACACGTTTCAGGGCATTCATCGCACAAAGATGAATGATTGCAAAGGCACGGCGAGGGCAAGTTTGTTGCTGAATCAGGGTGGAGTATAATCCGGTTCCCTTTAAGTGATCAGCAATGACCAGATGAGGGAGGCCTCGTCTTATTTCAGCATCTACTAATTTTTCATATTCAGACTGCCAAACAACATACTGGGCAGGAGTCATAAGCATAGAAAACAACATCTTCCAATCATATAACAGCATTACAGTGTTAGCAGACACGAGAGAATCAAGCATGCCACGAGTGTAAGTGGATTGCAGTCCATACATATTTACAGCCTCTTTTAAATTTTTCAACACTCTTAGCTCTATGTTGGCATGAACGTGAGCGCCAGGGGCTCCCGGAACAAGAGTCATAGGGTAAGCAGAAGGTATATCACAAGATGCTAAGGTGAAGGAAGGAGAAGCCAGGATAGCAGTAATATTTCCCCCCGAGGGATGTGGGGACGGAGAATCAGTAGGAATGGGAGAGACAGAAGGAGAGGAAGGCTGCAGACGATTGTGCGGAGTGTCAGAGTGAAAAGGAGGGGCAGAGGCAAGCTGAGGAATATCATCCGAAGAGGCAACAGATTGGTAAGGTGGGGGAGAAGAATCAAAGTGAACAGCAGGAGGCTTAACAGTTTTAGAGGCAAGAGATAAAGACTCGGGGAGAGTGGTGGAGGGGTAAATAGTATTGAGCGCAGCCATTATCGCACGCCAGGACATAAGAATGTCCGGTGGAGCTCTGGGGACATCATACAGATATTTTCCCAAGCGTTCCCACGAAGTGCGATGCAGCGTGCCCTCAGCCGGATAAGCAAGACAGTGCTGGTCCACATAAAGCAAGAAGGAGGTGATAGATTTTCTAGACAAGGTATATACAGTGGTGCCGTTAATTTTCTGCAAACAATTAGCCTTCTTCACTAAGTGGTAAAGTTCGTCCCTATGAACTGACGAAACTTTGGAGAGTGAGGAGCCCATTACTTACGATTGTACAGAGCCTTTGCCAGGTGCGTAGCAACGGGAGTGAAGGCAGCGCACCTCTAGACAGAAGTCACGCCGTGGAGCTGAAGAAGGGAGAGATCCCGGACGAGCCCCCAGTTGTCGCGTTGTCGCGGTTTGCTCGTTGTCCTTAGGTTCTCTGATCAGCTCGTAGAGCCCCCGCAGGGGTGAAATTTAGAGGGACCCTCGCGAGGGTGAGTACTTAAGTACTAGAATCAATAATTGACACAGACACCATAGTTTCTCAAGGTGAGAGAGCACGTTGTGCCCGGGGTAGATGAAGAAGTCCCCCGATTGCAACGCACCACCCTCTTTTATTTTGCAGTTTTATCAGGGCGGGGGGAGCGAGACATATGTGAAGAGGAACAAGGAAGTATAATTCTAATGGCGCCATGGCAGGATGCGACCACTGTTGTGTGCTAAGATAGAGTGATTATCTATTAACAAGATATTTTGTAGTCAGCTAGTTTCTGTAACTATTTGCCTACGTGTCGTGCCAAGCTGAGTTTATCATGCAATTCCTAACTTGAGAAGGTCATTCTTAGGGCCTTAGGTCAAGAGGACTCTCGAGGTTTACTATATATATATATATATATATACATATATACATACATATAAAGAAAAAGGAAGAAGATGCCCTTGTTTGTTGCTGGCTAATAGTAGATGCTGGGGAGGGCTTGTGGGAATTCAGTATATGGAGAAATAAGTGTGAAGATTGTGGCATGGAGAGATGCAAATCAGAAGAGAAAAGAGATGAGGCTGTAAAATGTATTTGATTATCTAGATCTGTAGAATAATTCAATAAGAAAAGGAATAAGAATGAGATCTTTATATATTCAGTTCTTTGTAGCTTGTTGATGGGCTTCCTTTATTTTGTAATTTGAAGTATTTAATGTGTAAAATTGTTTTGTGGTAGGATTGTCTTGCAAGGCTACCTTTCCATATTGAATTAGGAACATTATGACTAAGCTTGAACCTTATCATCCTCTCCTTTTGTCTGCCTAGTTTTGTTTTATTTTCTGTACATTGTACACCCATTGTTTAAGAAGGGGATGAGTGTATATTTAAAAAGCAATATGGAAGGCAGGCTGTTCCATTGATTAATCATTCTCACTGTCAGGAAATTTCTTCATATTCCCAGATTGGACTTCCCTCTGACAAGCTTCCACCCATTACTTCCTGTTACTTCTAAGTAGTTCTATTGATTATTATCAAACAACCTTTATAAGTATAGGAAGCATCGTAAACTTGACTTCATTTGATTCATTTGCTTTCTGCTTATTAACACTCAAGAACTTCCCTACAGATCAGATATCTCTTAGTTTTCACAAATATTAACAGCAAGCAACAACGCGCACAAATCCAGTTTTTTTTCTTCCAACAAGCATGCTGTATTTTATGAAAGTTTTTAAGAAAACAGGACAGTAATTTCTCCAGAATATATAGGGTCTCCTGCTTGGGCAGGGGGTTGGACTAGAAGACCTCTTAGCTCCTTTCCACTTCTGTTATTTATAATATATCCGGCAATCCATTAACGTGATTTTTTTTTACAAGTCACAAAAAGTGAAAAGGATGAGATACAATGTCAAAACTGTGAAAAGCAGCATGAAAATAGTTACTTTTGGCTAAATAACAGAATGGAACAGTCAACAATGTAGATACATAATAAAATGAGGGTCATTGTTGAGATCCTTAAATTATAAAAACAGAACATGAATTGTTCAAATTCCCCTCCCTTTACTTTTAGACTGATTGTATGTTTCAAAGAGTCTTACAAGAATCTATAGGATACAGATTCCTTAACAGAACCCCTAGGTTTTCTAGCAGGCCATCTCTCAGTAAAATGTAACTCAGTCCAAGACTTTTACAATATGTGGTATATCCCTGCTCTTATAAATTTGAGATTTGTTTGGATAGAATTACATTAGATCAATCTTAAGAGTACTGCTCAACTGTCTGGAATCCCTACCATATATCTGACATCAGTACAATTGAGCGGGTTCAGAAGTATTTTACGAGAAAACTTTTGCACTTTTCTGTGCATAATAGAATTCCCTATGCTACTAGGCTTGAAATTTGTGGTTTGGATAACCTGGAACTGCGTCGTTTGCGGTCAGACTTAGGTATTTTACACAAAATTGTACATAGCAATGTTTTACCTCTAAATGACTTTTTCTGTTGTAATCACAATAATACGCGCGTGAACAACCGTTATAAACTCAATGTAAACCATTCTAAACTTGACTGTAAAAAATATGATTTTTGTAATAGAGTTACAAAAAGTCTAGAATGCTCACAGTCTAGAATGCTCTACCTGATTCAGTTGTCTCAGCTACAAATTTTCAGAGTTTTAGTTACAAATTGACTTATGTGGACTTTACTTCACACTTAAGAGATCCGTAAATAAGTGCACAAACGTGTCGATCGTCCCTGTCATTGATTTTTTAAAATATATTTTTTATTTCTGTTTGACAAATTATAATAAATAAATAAATACAAGGAATTCTGGCTTTGTCTGGCTGTTGGTTTCCCTGGGTAGGTTCACCTAAATTGGAAAAAGGATTAATACAATATCCTGCTGATGGATGGGTGGAGTTGTTTCTAAATGGAGAGTTGCAGCCATATTATTCTCAGTTCATTGCAGTGTATAAATAATACTGTGACGAATTAACAATGACATTTAATTCCTTCTTCATACTGTCTGGTGATATAATAGAAGTTACCAGCCTTTAGGGGCCAGATGACATATATGGAATTTTGAGAACATAGTTGGGAATTTACATGTTGCACACAGTGTATTTGCGTGCTTATGTGACTCTTTCCAAAATGGCAGCCTCAAACATTTAAATTCTGTTTAATAGAAGACAAACTTCTGAGGTTGCTTCTTGCTACTCATTTCAGCATTCCAGATCTCATTTCTTCCACTAAACCTATTATTGGCTTTTGGCTTTTCTCTAGGCAGGAGGGCATATTTCAAAACAGTATGTTATGCTGCATTTATCTAAATTTTTTATGTGCTAAGAATATCTACAGAGTCCCAACCATCCTTGGAAATAAAAATAATTCTACAGGTTTTGTAGCATGTCCACTTACTTTTTTTTAATTAAAGTCTTTTATTAAAAATTAAAGCAAGAAGAGGCAGAGAGCATACAGATGCCAAGGGTGGAATTTGCAAGTGTGCTAGCGATCAATTGCACCACACCAGCGACTTCAGCCATATAAAATGACTGTAGGCTACAGTTTAGATTGGGCACTGGGGACCAGGATTAGCAAAAAAAAAACTTGGTTTTACTGCAGGCATACTTTGCATTGTTATTCAAAGTCTTGGGTTTTAATTATAAACCTTTGAAATCTGCAGTTCCACTTCTGAGCTCATGCTGTTTTTTTAAATTGCTATTGTGTATTCCTTACTTACTATGTGACATTTATTAATTGCTGATAATATTTGTAGGAGCTGTGCATGAAAATTGAATTTAGCCAGTGTTTTGCAGATGGTTATCTATAGATATATACAGGTAGTTCTCAACTTACAATCACAATTAACCCAAGATTTCTGTTGCTAGGCGAGATAGTTGTTAAGTGAATTTTGTCCCACTTTGCAACCTTTCTTGCCACAGTTGTTAAGTGAATCAATCACTGTAATTAAGTTAGTAACATGGTTGTTAAGTGAATCTGTCTTTCTCATTGACTTCATTTGTGAAAATTTTGCAAAAGATGATCCCAGGACACTGTAACAGTCATAAATATGAACCAAGCATCCGAATTTTGGTCACACGACCAGAGGGATGCTGAAACCGGTTTATGTGTTGTTATCCAAAGAAAAATCATTTTTACTCTATTCTACCTGTATAAACTTGTCAACTGACATACATTAAATTTGAATGACTCTTTCTGGGTTTCCCTTCCTGGAGCAATTTTCTCCCTGCCATCAAGAACTATTAAATCATTTGGGGATTGCACATAATGCAATTGACTTATTTAATTGTGTTAACTATATATATAAAAGCAAAAAAGCATTCATGCGTCATCACAAAATCTCCAGAACCGTAAAGCTTACAAACTTGAAATTTGGCACATATGTTCCTCTTGGCTTCGGGGTGCTCACTGAGAAAGAATTTTTTGAAATGACCATCAGAGCATTAGTATTTTGTTTACTGCTCTGATGCTAAGGAGTTCTACTCCCTGTCCCCATTTGAAAAGAAATCTCTTCCAAATGCAAAACACAAGCAGAGGAGAGGAGTTTCAGTTTCAGTTTTACTTTCACAGCAGCAAACAGCTTTAGTGCAGAACAGTTGAGCTAAGCCACGTTCAGACTCCTTGCTGTCTCCTTCTTGCTCACACAGCAAATACTGTTTTAGTTTCCAAACACTCTTCAATTCTCTCACACACTGACAGGATGCTAGCCAGATGAATACCAATGGATGCTTGTAGGCAGAGGCTGAATTCCCTCCTGCCCCTTATTTTCCTCCTCAGTTCAAATGATCTGTTCCTTCTACCGTAACACCAGTTAAAGGGAAAAGAGGCAAAAAAGTGCAGAAAAAGATTTACAGGTGCAATTAAGAAAACACAAGGGAAGGTGCACGCAAGTATCGTCAAACTCATCCCCAAGTCAGTAGACAGGCTGTAAAAAAGTATACATCTAATAATCCCTATGATAATCAGTCACAAATGAGATCAATGCCTTGGACTAATAAGTATTTGTCTGGTTTTCAATATGAACCTCAGATTCATTAATCCAGGGAAAAGGTTGTTGATCTCAGACCTTGGTTACCTTGTGCCTGGTGCCGTACTCTAAAGTGGCAGGATGAGAGTCCCGGGATGTGCTGCAGTGGTGGTAAAGTCTAGCTCCCTCCCCTTCAGCCCTACCCTGAACCGTTACACAGCCTTCTCACCCACCAGCATCCAATGGCAAAGCACTTTCTTTCTGTTATCTGGAAGTATAACGGATGCTTTGAAATGACGTCTTTTGGAGCCAGAGAGGTAAAGGAGGAAAACTTTATGCCAACATTCAAGTGCAGGGGCAGGTCTACTACAGGATAGGGGGTCAGCAGCCGCCTTCATTTCTCCAGCTATACTTTGTTGGTGATGATAACAATGAGGGGGACATCCATTGTGGAATCTATATATAAAAAAGCTAAATACCATTCATGCATCATCATGGAATCTTTAGAACCATAAAGCCTACAAATGTATGTTCCTCTTGGCTTCTAGGTGCTCGCTAACGAAGGATTTTTTGAAATGACCATCAAAGCATTAACATATCCTATATTATTATTAACATGCTCTGATGCTAAGAATTCTACTCCCCCTCCCCACCTGAAAAGAAATATCTTCCAACTGCAGTTCAGCTAAGCCACGCCCAGGGTCCTTGCTGTCTCCTTTTTGCTCACACAGCAAATACTGTTTCAGTTTCAGTTTCTAAACAACCCTCACATCTCTCACACACTGACATGATGCTAGCCAGATGAATACCAATGGATGCTGGTAGGCAGTGGCATAATTTTTTCCCCTTTATTTCCCCCCCAAAAAACAAAGCCCAACCACATACTGCTCGAGTGTGTGAGCGTTCCGGCCGCTGCTCGAGTGTGAGCGTTCCGAGCAGTGGAAGCGTTCCTGCCGCTGCTCGAGTGTGTGCATACTTGAGCAGCGGCAGGAATGCTTCCACTGCTCGGAACGCTCACACTCTCGAGCAGCGGCAGGAACGCTCACACACTCGAGCAGCGGCAGGAATGTGCAGAAGCCTCCTCTTCCGCACACACTCGAGCAGTGGCAGGAACGCTTCCAATGTTCCCACTGGCGCTGCTGCTGTTCTCGTGCCCGCAGGAACTGTGGAAGCCATGGAGGCAGTTCCCCCGCCCGAGAAGCAGCAGAAACGCTTCTACACTTCCTGATAGCGCAAGAACAGCGGCAGTGCCGCGCAGGGCACTGTTAAAGGCAAGTTTCCCCCCCCCGCCCTCCCCCCCAGCATGTTTTAACCCCCGCCATCCCCCACAGCATGTTTTAACCCCCAGCCTCCCCCCCAGCATGTTTTAAACTAAGCCTAAATTTGGGGGGAGGGGCTTAATTTCATTTCATGCCTAGAAAACATGCTGGGTCTTCCTATTGGTGGAGGCCGTATTGTTGGAGAAATACGGTAGTTTCGTAGCGAAGCATGGTTATTGAGCTAGTGTTATTATATGCATGTAAATACTAAAATATTAAATAAGTATTGTATTTCATATTGAAAAAAATATTGAAGATGCTAGGAAGACCATGCTGGATTGTCCCAACAGTGCTTTTTAAGAGGCAACTGGACTTTCTTTCTTACCAGAAAGTCCAATTGCCTCTTGAAAAAGCACTTTTGGGACAACCATGACATGGATGACTGAGAATCTCCATAGACACCAGAATACTTTATTGGCCAAGTGTGATTGGACACACAAGGAATTTGTCTTGGTGTAAGTACTCTCAGTATACATAAAGAAAAGGTTCATTCATTAAGAATCAAGAATCATAATGTACAATACCTAATGATAGTCATAGGGTACAATCAACAATCAAAACATACTTGGAAACAGTCAATATAAATCGTAAGGATACAAGCAACAAAGTTACAGTCCTACAATCACAAGTGGGAGGGGATGGGTGATAAGGAGTGATAAGAAGATTAACAGTAATAGTAGTGTACACTTGGTAAATAGTTGAACAGTGTTGAGGGAATTATTTGTTTAGCAGAGTGATGGCTTTCAGGAAAAAACTGTTCTTGTGTCTGGTTGTTCTGGTTTGCAGTGCTCTATAGCGTCGTTTTGAGGGAAGGAGTTGAAACAGTTCATGTCCGGGATGTGAGGGATCTGTAAATATTTTCACAGCCCTCTTTTTGACTCGTGCAGTATACAGGTCCTCAATTGAAGGCAGGTGGGTAGCAATGGTTTTTTTCTGCAGTCCTAATTATCCTCTGACGTCTGTGTCTGTCCTGTGGGTTGCAGAACCAAACCAGACAGTTATAGAGGTGCAGATGATAGACTCAGTAATTCCTCTGTAGAACACCATGTTGGATTCTTCTCAATCTCTGGATCTACAAATAGGGATCCACCAATTCACCATGGATATTGTAGCAAATGTCACAGAAGGGCAAGTGAAGATGAGCCACATTTTTCTATCATTATATAATTTTCAACCGCTGGAAAGGTAACACACAGTTGTACTTCTTGAGCTTTTTTGAGAGTGATTGGCTGAGAAATCCTTTAGAAATTTGCTAGGTATAGAAAGCCCCAACTAATCATTTCTCTAGTCTTAAGGGAAATGTTCTAGTCTGTTCTCTAAAGCGGTTTGCCCAGAAATCTCTGAAAGATTTACCCTGTTCTTTCCTTTTTCTAGGCAGCTTAATTTTCTTTTTGCACAGTTGGAGACACATTTTTTTTTCTTTATCATGGTGAAAATAAAGATATTCAAATCATACCTTTTTCTAAAGATGTATGTTTACAGTTTCAGAAAGCAAACACAACTTATTATGTGTTATATTGTCTACAGAATTTTATTTTTGATTTCTGGACATATATAAGTTTGAAGATAGATGTGCTTTGCTTTGATTATATGTGTGCTCTGTCTTGACTTAAATGCCTGTGATCTCTAACATGAAGTATTGTATCTAAGGTTTTTGGGTGAGTGATGAGCAAAGAATTATCAAGCAAAAAGAAAGGTACAGTATTCAATTCCTAAAACCTGGATTAATGATGCATTTTATGAATGAATAATGAAGCTATATTAATGTAACAAGACTAGAGAACTAGCACAAAACTGCATCAAATACAGTGTGTAATATTTAGGATGGAGATAGACAGTATAACAGTTAATCCACGTGGAAAAAAATCTTGATTTCCAGGGCCAAGCCTTTAATATTGGGGGGCTTTAAAGGCTGTAAGAGTGAAATCCAAATTTTGCAGAAGCTGAATTCACCTATTTTTCTTTCACCCTTCATGGGAAAATCAGCCTAATTTTGAGAAAGTTATGGGCTTTCTCAGGTGAAAGTCTGGCTCAAACTTTTCCATCTGCTTTAATGGATGTGAAATACAACACTAATCATATACTTCAGTTTATCTGTGGGCAATGAATACTGTTTATTCTGCTGTTTAGAAGCTGAATGCTTTTTCTGACTTTTGAGATGAATAAAAGCAATTTAGAAAGCAGCTGTAAATCGGTTACTATGCACTGTTATCCATTCTCGATCGTAACTATACCCATCATTTCAAGCCTTCAGAATGCTGCTTTGCAACTAGAATGAACAAGCCTTCAAATCTAGCCAGAGCAGCAGTATGTACATAAACTTGGAAGCCTTTGTCTGTTGTGAATATACAGCTATCTCAGTGTTTTTGTTTTTTTCCTATCCCCAAAAATTCAAAGTTCCATTTGAGATACATAACTTCTCTTACACGATGATTTTGTTCAGCTCACTATGTTAAGTAATAAAACCAGCCGTTTCTTTGGGGCCTGGGGTCAAGAGACTACTAATATGGCCTCTGAATATAATATCGATGGGAGTTGTTCACATATTTACATGCCTATAAATCTCTTTTTAAAAATTCTAACTTCATTTATGCGCATACATGCTCTGTAACTTAAAGCCTTGCTGTGGTTAAATGAGTACAAGAGAAAGGATTTAAACATTGTCCTCTCTCTTATTGCCTGTAGTAATTATATTAATGATTATACTTGGTTCACATTTGTTCTGGTGCTAAGGACAATTTATGAATCAGAATATTACATCCCTGGGCTGATCTAATGGTACATTTTAAAATAAATAAATGTTATTTGTTTTTAAATTTGTAAGGGGCCTTATCAACTATTTTCTTTAATTCTGTTTTAATTGATGCTAGAAATATCCAGTGGAAAATGGTCAAAGTCAATGATTCTGTATTTATACATTGAGTGTTCACAGGAAAGCCGCAAACAACTACTTCAGTATTTCTGTTTTTATTCCTAACCAATATTGAGCTGTAGAAGGCTCTTCTCCCAGTAGAGGTATTTATTTATTTATTTAATTATTTACATTTATATACCGCCCTTCTCCCAAGGGACTCAGGGCGGTGTACAGCCCATCTAAAACCCACAAATATACAAAAATTAAAAAACTATTAAATTAATTGGCTGATTACTGAGACTAACCCCCCCCCCCTTAAAACCCCAATTTAAAATTAAATATTATGGAGACCAAATTAAAACCATTATCTCAGCCCAGGCCGGCCTGCTCAAAGAGCCAGGTCTTCAACTGCTCAAAGAGCCAGGTCTTCAACGGTAGACTATAGGGAAGCTTATTATAATTCACATGATGTAGTTTTCTTTTGGCAAAGTAGGTCAGGGAAATATGTCTGCCTGTCAGGAAAATTGGCTACTGGGGGTGAATTTGATGAAGGTTAGAGCACAGTCAACATATCTACTGTCCATTTGTTTGTGAAAAGTCACAGATGCTTTAAATACAAATGGAGAGAGCAGAGGGATAAGGTCTATACACTGATACATTATTATCTATGTGGACTTCCCATTTCTGTTCCCTGAAAAGCATGTTGTAGCATGATTTTTTTTGTTTGATTAGTCCATTGATTGGTCTAATTCATGGGTGTCAAACTCGTGGCTTCATGTTGCTGTCATGTGATGTATCATGACATTTTTTCCCCTTCTTGGAGCCGAGGTGGCCGTGGCTTGCATGTGATGCATCTGGCCCGTGGGCCGCCTCTAATTCAATTTTTACTACGGTATTTAATGAAAAACACCCTCCATCCTCAGATTTTGGGAACTGAATCTATAAGTGACAGAATGGAAAACAAATGCTATAACATGGAGCAATTTCTCTTCTTCAGATTAGAATATGTGGACATGGGATATGTATATCTTTGAAAGCTCCTCTTTTTTTTTTTTTTGTGGCATCCTGAAGTATGAGTACAAACGTTTAAACAGGAATCCTGTGGCCCTTTCAAAATTGATGGACTGGAATTCCCATTAATCATTAAATATAGATCATGTTTGTGGCTTTTGTTGATAGTTGTACTCTTATAGCATTAAGAGTACTACAGGTTCTGTTGTTTTAATTTACAAATATTCTGAAATAACTTTCAGTAAACCCCCCCACCCCCTTTTTTGCCATCCTTTAAAATATTTCCCACAAAATATTAGAGTATTTGTTTATAGCTTTCAAATCCTTGAGAAACTAATAAACATTTCATTGTACCAAAGATAATTATGGGGTCGAAGAACATAAGAGTTCAAAGTCTGAAGGTAGAAGGAACCGGTAGGAATAAAAACTCAGTGAGCTGCAGCGAATCTAATTTTCAGGCACTACAAGGTTCCAGTAAGCCTTGGAGATTAAATGCAGCTCCTTTGCGACTTGACTGTTGGTTTAAGGAAAAGAACTGCAAACCATTTGTATTATATGTACCATGATTCTGATGTAATGCCCATTTGCTTTCCTTAGCATCTGCTGGATTGATTTTAGGACCTATTCAAACTTATCTGGATTTCATTTTTGAAATAGCTCCAGTTTTATGCCAAAGAACATTTTAACAATCTTCTTCCATGCTATGCAGAAATGGCCTTTTGTATTAAATCCATCTTTCAAATGAGTAAGCAAAAACATCAAGAGTTCATATTGTCCATATTAAAAAAAAGTAGACTGTTAAACATTCTATTTTGAGGGTAGTGTATAATAACGTTTTGGCTATCTGAACATACATACATTACTGCATCTAACTAAACACTTTGATATCTATCTGTCTTTCTTTTATGATCATGAAGTCTTTCCTGTCAGCTAAGTATATTTTCCTTTTATACAGGGAAAATATTTGTTGGATGTTTTCTCCAATTTATGCTAGTGAAAATATGAGAGGATCATAATTAGCTTATAGGTATTATTATTTATATATTTGTACTTCGATATGAAGGCCCATATACATCGGACGTTATTGTACTTCCGTTTTTTTTAACAAAAAAAAACCTCTACTAACCCATTGTGCTTAAAGAAGTAGAAAAATACTAAATATAAAAAATCCAGAATTATGTGGTGTAATTACTGGCCTAGAAATCAGAAAATTGTGAGTTCTCCACGAGCTGTTCAGAGCATCCAGTGATGGGAGGTGCTTCAGTCTCTTCTAAAAAGGCTGGGCTTAAACTTGAGGACACTCCTCCTCCTCCACGAGACTCCTCCTTAGCGTCCCCGGTTTTTAGCTCAGCCTTTCTTCAGACAGGTTGTGTTATTGTTTTCCTGGTTGGAACAGGTGATTTAGCTGATTTATTTCTCAGGTCAGGTAAAATCATAGTTTTATTATTATTTTATTATTATTTATTTAACTTTTATACCGCCCTTCTCCCTAGGGACTCAGGGCGGTGTACAGCCAATCTAAAACCCCAACAATACAAAAGTTAAGAAAAAGATTAAATTAGATTAGGCCGAATAAAAAGCCCACCCCACCCCCTTAAAACCCCCTAATTAAAATTAATGGAGACACATTAAAACCCTCTCTCAGCCCAGGCCGGCCTGCTCGAAAAGCCAGGTCTTCAGCGCGCGCCTGAAGGACCTCAGGTCCATGCCGGTATGCAGTTCCGGTGGCAGAGTATTCCAGAGGGCAGGGGCCGCCACAGAGAAGGCCCTACCCCTTGGGACCGCCAGGCGGCACATGGTAGCCGACGGAACCCGGAGAAGGCCTTCCCTGTGTGCTCGCACTGGTCTGCTGGAGATCACCGGTAGGATGCGGTCCTGTAGGTAACCTGGTCCAATGCCATGGATCGCCCTAAAGGTCAGAACCAGAACCTTAAAGCGAACCTGGAAAGCCACTGGCAGCCAATGCAGCTCGCGCAGGAGAGGCGTCACGTGGGCGCTACGTGACGCCCCCATGATCACCCGCGCGGCCGCATTCTGCACCAGTTGGAGTCTCCGGATGCTCCCCGCAGGGAGCCCCATGTAGAGGGCATTACAATAGTCCAGGCGAGAGGTGACCAGGGCCTGAGTGACCGTGCGCAAGGCGTCCCGATCCAGAAAGGGCCGCAACCGGTAGATCCGACGGATCTGATGAAATGCCCCCCTGGAGACGGCCGCGACATGGTGTTCAAGCGACAGCCGCACATCCAGGAGGACTCCCAGATTGCGAGCCCTCTCTGTGGGGGGCAAAATTTCCCCCCCAATAGCCAGCGACGGAGTCAACTGGCTATATCGGGACGCCGGAAACCACAGCCACTCGGTCTTGGATGGGTTGAGCCGGAGCCTGTTCCCGCCCATCCAATCCCGCACGGCCTCCAGGCACCTGGACATAGCCCCCACAGCATCGTTGGGGTGGTCCGGGGTGGAGATGTATAACTGGGTGTCATCTTCATAGAGATGACACTTCACCCCAAGACCACGGATGATCTCGCCCAGCGGTTTCATATAGATGTTGAACAAAAGAGGGGAGAGAACCGACCCCTGAGGCACCCCACAAACCAGGGGCCTAGAGGTGGACCTCTCCCCTCCCGCCAACACCAATTGCGAACGGTCGGAGAGGAAGGAGGAGAACCATCGAAGGACGGCTCCCCCAATTCCCAACCCCTCCAACCGTCGCAATAGGATACTATGGTCGATAGTATCGAAAGCCACCGAGAGATCTAATAGGACCAGGACAGAGGAGAACCCTCTGTCACGAGCCCTCCAGAGATCATCGACCAACGCGACCAATGCCGTCTCAGTACTATGCCCAGGCCTGAAGCCCGATTGGAACGGATCGAGGTAAGTTGTTTCCTCCAGGTACTGAGGAAGCTGACGTGCCACCACACTCTCAACAACCTTCGCCACAAAGGGCAGGTTGGAGACTGGACGAAAGTTATTTAAAACAGCTGGATCCAGGGAAGGCTTCTTGAGGAGGGGCCGCACCACCGCCGTCTTCAGGGCGGTAGGAAGCGACCCCTCTCTCAGAGAAGCGTTGATAATCCCCTGGAGCCAGCCTCGTGTCGTCTCCCTGGCGGCCGAAACCAGCCAGGAAGGGCACGGGTCCAATAAACAGGTGGTGGCATTCAGACTCCCCAGCAACCTGTCCACACCCTCGGCGGTCACAGGATCGAACTCTCCCCAGATAACATTCACAAGACCTGCCCCGGACACCTCCCCCGGGACCATCCAATTGGAGTTAAGACCCTCCCGAATCTGAACGATTTTATCATGCAGGAATCGAGAAAACTCCTCTGCTCTACCCTGCAAGAGGTCATCCCGCGCTCTCGGTTCAAGCAGAGAGCGGGTCACTCTAAACAGGGCGGCAGGCCGATTTCCTGCCGACGCAATAAGGGCGGAGAAATACGAAGATTTTGCCGCCCCTATCGCCACAAGGTAAGTCTTAATATGAGATCTTACCTGTGTTCGGTCAGATTCAGAACGAGTCGCCCTCCAAATGCCCTCTAGACGTCTTTTCCGGCACTTCATCTCCCGTAGCTCCTCCGTAAACCACGGAGCCAAATGGGATCTGTGCCGGGTCAGAGGTCGCAGAGGCACAACTCGGTCTAGAGCCCCGGCGGCCAACCCATCCCAGGTGGCCACCAGGTCTCCAGGCGAGCTGAGAGCCAGAGATTCAGGAAATGGCCCAAGCTCCCTCTGGAACCACTCCGGGTCCATTAGGCGCCTGGGGCGGAACCATCTAAGTGGCTCCGCCTCCCTGCGGTGGGGGGTGGCGGAACAGAAGTCCAGTCTAAGGAGGAAATGATCTGTCCATGACAAGGGAGTAATAACTAAGTCCCCACACTTACAGTCATTCAACCACTGCCCAGAGACAAAAATCAGGTCCAGCATGTGTCCTCCTATGTGAGTGGGAGCAGAAACTAACTGGGTCAGGTCCATGGCCGTCATGGAAGCCAAGAACTCCCGGACCAACCCAGAGGTTTCACCGAGCGATGGCAGGTTGAAATCCCCCATGACCAAGAGCCTGGGGGTCTCAACCGCCAGCCCGGCTATCACCTCTAGGAGTCCGGGCAGGGCTGATGAGACGTGGCAGGGAGCCAGGTACGTCAACAAAAGGCCCATCTGAACCCCTTGCCCCCACTTCACAAAAAGAGATTCACAGCCAGCCGTCTGAGGGACAATGGCCTCCCTAGGACAAAGGACCTCCTTTATAAGCACCGCCACCCCACCACCCCTTCCCTGAGCCCTAGGCTGGTGAAATGCAAGGAAACCTGGTGGGCACATCTCAACCAGAGGGACACCTCCCTCTGGGCCCAACCAGGTTTCGGTGACACCTACCAGGTCCGCGGCCTCCTCCTGAACCAACTCAGAGATCAGGGGGGCCTTATTAATCACGGACCTGGCATTGCACAACAGCAGCCGGGCATTCAGGGCCTGAGATTCTGGACAACCAGGACTACAGGATGGCTACCGCTTGTAAACATCGGGAGCGCGATCCCCTGACCGGATATGGCCCTCTACCCCCGGCATACCTACCTCTCCCAGTCACCGTGCTAATAAAATTGGCCCCCGGCTGCCCACCCTCTGTCTGCCCCCCCGACACGGGAACCCCCGAGGCCCCCCAGGCGCGCAAGCCGGCCCGGCTGCCCCCAATTCCGTGCGGGCTGTCTCTCCCACCCGCCCTGGATCTTTCCCCCTTAAAAAACCCCTTTAAAAATTTGACAACCCCTGGATTAGAATGCTTTCCCCGGTTTCCTCGGTCCCACCATCGCTCCGGATCCCAGGATCCATCATTACGGAAGGTCTTAGAGAGCTTCGAAGGCCACCTAAGGGAGAGGGGGACATCCCTCAGGGCCCACAGCTCTGCCCTCGGGTACATCCGTGGACCCGGCCGCCTCATCTCTGCAGTCCCGGAGCGTCTGTAGTCTCTGTTGTCCTCTGGCCGCGGATGTTGAAGTCCAGTCAGGCTGGGGTATATGCCGCCTCTCCCCGGTCGTCCCACCTCTGCCACCGGTGGGACCCTCGGGGGGAGAAGAGTCACAGGCAGAGCCAGACCCTCCCCCAGGCCCACCACCTCTGCCACCGGTGGGGGCCCCAAGAAAGGGAGGGATACCATAGCTCCATCCAAGCGGCCCACGGGGGCATCGGCATCACCACTTTTCAGCCGAGCCCCTCCGTGTGTCTCCAAGCCTCCACGCCATCTTCGAGGCCATCAAGGGTGCCTCAGGACCGTCCCAGGGCCGCCCTGACCACAGCAGGCCCCTATCCGAACCAACAGGGACCTCCCACGACCGCCGCGGCCCGAACAAGGCCGCCGAGCCCACACCAAGGCCACCAGCACACCGAACACAAGGAGCGCCGTCACAGCAAGTCCGGAGGCCGCAGCTGCCACTGCCGCCGCCGCCGAACATCCGTCCACAGCCTCTCCACTCCGCCTGCCGCCGGGAGGGGCCGCCGCCGCCGAGCACCCGTCCATCACCGCCGAGCGCCCGTCCGCAGCCGCCTCGCTCCGACGACCACCGGAGAAGGCCTCCGAGGCCTCCAGAATCAGCCCGGAACCGCCGGGGCCGTCGTAACCACGCCGCCCTCCACACCGGTCCTGCGGCTCCAGCCGACCCCCAGCCAGTTTTTAGATGACCCAACTGGTCTTCCCCGATCCTCCTCCGCCTCTGCCACCGGCGGGGGGGCCCAGGGGACAAGGGGGGCCATAGCTGAGGCCGTCCAGACCGAAGAGAGCGGCGGCGGAACTCCGCGTTGGTTGCGCTGGATCCGACCCCGTGAGTCCGCCAGGGCCGCTCCGTGAGTCCGCCGTGAGTCCGCCAGGGCCGCTCCGCACCGACACCATCACCCTCGCGGCCACCGAAGCCGCCCACAGACTGCTCCGAGACCCCTACAGCCAGGTCGAGGCCTCCAAAGCCCCGGAAACCTCGGAAGTCGAAACCGAAGCCTCCGAGGTCGCTCCGAGGCCGCCGAGGCCGCCGCGGCCGCCGCACCAACGCCATCATTCTCTCCGGCCCCATGGCTCCGACAAGTCCCCAACCAGCTCCTGCTAGAAACCGCCGGTCTCCCCTGGCCTTCCCCCACCTCTGCCACCGGCGAGGGGGCCCAGGGGGCATGGGGGCTCGCAACGAAGACCACCCGGGTTTCTGTCACCAACTACCCCCACCACCCCTGGGAACCTCCAAAAGTCATTTCGCTCATTTTTTACGAGCGTTCCAGCCTCTCGAGGCTAAAGCCTCATAAACGCAGAGGCTTATCTTTCCAATCTGCCCTGAGGCTAAAAGCCTCTGTTTCAGAGCTGCTGCCTTCAACTTCTCAACAAGGAGGCCTATCTGTCCGATCTCACAGCCGGCTGAGTAAACGCTCTGTCTCTTCGAGGATGGAGCTAGCTATCCAGAAGGGCATATCAGCAGGCATCCAACAGGCTATTCAGGCAGGACGAACACCCTCAGCTTCGGTTTCTGAATGATCTCTAGGCATCACGGATCCACATCTTCATCAGATACCCCCCCCTGCAGAATTATTGGTGTCCACTGTCAGAGACCCTCAGTGCACACCGGATATGAGAGATCAAGGGGATCCAATGGATCCAATGGAGGAGGGGTCGGTACACACTGTTTATCAGGTATTGTCAGACGTGGATCCGCTAGAAAGGGGGATGTCTGACGATGAAGGCCTCTCACCTGACCTTCCCATATTTACAGGATTATTCTGCCCACAATTATTTAAATCCTTGCTGTTTAAGGCCAAGAACACCGCACAGCTGGATAATACAGGTACTCCTCCCCCACCAAATACTCCAGGGGAAGCAGAGGATCTCATATTCTCTCAACCAGTCACTGAGGCAGAGGTTATCCCTGTGCCACACGTTTTCCAATTTAGTGCAAAAACAATGGGCTGCAGAAGCCTCATATCCCGCTCCCACAGGACATAAAAAATACTATAATTTGGCACCCGAGTTCTCTAAATTTCTAAACACTCCAGAAGTGGACAAGCCTATCATTGCGCTTTGCATCTTCCTCAGCCATTCCCAAGTGAAGCTGAAGAGACTCTCAAGCCTGAAGAAAAGAGGGCGGAACTAGCCCTTCGCAGGCACACGTGTCGGATACATGGACCATCAGAGCAGCCACAGCCGCCTCCTTTTTCACCAGATCATCTCTCAGATGGCTCCGCCACCTGAGGGATACCGTTCCAGCCTCTAACATCAGGGCACATCAAGATGTGGCTAAATTAATCGCTGCTGCTGAGTTTTTGGCAGATGCTACCTTCAATGTAGTTAAATTTTCCTCTAGGGCCATTGCTTCCCAAATTGCGGCTAGAAGGATACTTTGGCTCAGGCATTGGCAGGCAGACGTCAAGCACAAGTGGCGCCTTGCCTCAGCTCCCATCTCGGAGAACAAACTATTTGGCAGTGCGCTCGAACCCCTCCTAATTGAAACCAGAACCAAAAAGAAAATTCTTCCCTCTCTTTTTCATCGATCAGAGTCCAGATCACCACAGCCCTTTCGTAGAGGTTCCTTTCGCCCCTTCTACCAACCCTACTATCAAGATTTCAAAAACAGCCTGGATTCAGACAACAGACAGATAGAATTGAACCTGGGGATAGATATAGAAGGGGACTCCATCCTAGGAGACAATTTCGAGGAACAGGATCTAGGCCCTTCCGCAGATCCAAGTAACGACCACAGCGAGATTCCCATTGGCGGTCGCCTAAAAATGTTTGTCGACCAATGGGATTCCTCTACCACTAACACATGGGTCAGGAACACAGTACGATTTGGTCTGGCACTGGAGTTCAGCTCCACCCCCCCAAATTTTTTTATGAAGTCCCCAATTTCCAGGGACGCAGAAAAAAGGTTTCTCATGGACACAGCCATAGCACATCTACTAGAGATCCGGGCCGTACAACCCATCCCTTCTGATCAAAAAGGTCTTGGTTTTTATTCACACCTCTTTGTGGTCCCTAAAAGTTCAGGGGATGGAGGGCAATCCTGGACTTAAAACATCTAAACCAATTTTTAGTTTACCAAAAATTTAAAATGACCACTTTCCAATACATCTTACTCAGCATCAGAAAAAACGATGTCCTTACCTCCATCGACCTCACGGAAGCTTACTTACATATCCCAATTAGGCCCTCATATTTCAAATTCCTTCATTTCTGTTACAACAACATCCATTACGAATATATTGCTCTCTCATTTGGCCTAGCTTCAGCTCCCAGAACTTTTATAAAGGTCTTGGCTGCCTTGGCAGCATCACTCAGAGATAGGATCATCCGACTTTAATGCTACTTGGATGACATTCTTATTCTGGCACCTTCCATCAATCAAGCAAATTTGAACACTCGAACTACACTTGTAACCCTACAACAACATGGGTTCTCAATCAATTGGTCAAAAAGTCATTTAACACCCTCTACTAGATTCATTCACCTTGGCACCATCATTGACACCCTGGAAGGCGAAGTTTTCCTTTCCCCTGACAGACAAGAAAGCATTAAAGATTTGGCTCAACAGATCAGAACTCTTAGGAAAGTACAGCTATGTCTCCTTTCTAAATTGCTCGGAAAAATTATTTCTTGTATTTCTATTATCCCTTGGGACCGGTTCCATGCAAGAATCCTGCAATGGTTCTTGTTGCCATACCAACGTGCCTGGAGAGGCAACGCCAAGACTCATGTAAAAGTTCCATCAACCTTCCTCAGGTCTCTACGATGGTGGACACGACCCGAAATCAACAAGGGATGCCCTTTCAAGGATCCACACAAGTCAATTTTACAGCAGATACCAGTCTAGTGGGATGGGCCCCCCACTTCCAATCACATACAGTGCAAGGCCTTTGGATGGATTCAGAGAAGGCATACAATATCAACTGGCTAGAACTGAGAGTGGTGTACTTGGCACTCCGACAATTTGCATCTCCATTGCAAACACATGCTCATCTTAACAGACAACATAACTACAAAGGCCCATATCAACAAACAAGGGGGCACTCATTCCAATCTACTAATGAGGGAAACAGAAAGACTGTTCCTGTGGGCCGAAATCCATCTTCTCTCTCTAAAGGCGGAGCACATATCTGGAGTAGCAAATGTGCAAGCGGATTGGCTCAGCAGAGCCACATTAGACCAATTAGAGTGGCATCTGGACCCCAAGATCTTTTTGGAGGTTACTTGGAGGTTGGGCCAACCGGTTGTCAACCTGTTTGCCTCCCCACTCAATGCACAGCTTCCCCGATTCATTTTTCATTACCCATCGCAGGGAGCAGAGGACATGAACACCCTCAGATGTTATTGGCCCACCGGATTGCTATACGCCTTTCCTCCCCTCCCCATGATCCCCAAGTTGATTCAGAAGTTGCTGGAAGAAAAAGTGGACCTACTATTGGTGGCTCCTTATTGGCCAAGGCGAGCATGGTTCTCGGACCTGAAGGACCTCTCGATGATACCACCGTGGAGGATCCCATCATTGGTCATATCGCTGTCTCAAGGCCCAGTGCTACACCCGGACCCCCAATGGCTAAATTTAGCCATATGGAAGTTGAATGGCGACGTCTGAGAGATGAACATCTTTCTACTCAAGTTATTCACACTATTCAGTTTGCTCAACGTCTTTCTACAAACCGAATCTATGAGGCCACCTGGTCTAGCTTCTGCTGTTGTTGTCAGAGGGTTCAGATCGACCCCACTTCCCCATCAGTAGCGCAGTTATTAGAATTTTTACAGGAGGGCCTAAACAAAGGGTTATCACCCAATATTCTGCAGAGACAGGTGGTGGCCCTGGCTTCGGTCGTATCTTGGGATGATCTTACCTCCCTATCTCATCAACCTCGCATTCGCAGTTTTCTGCGTGGTGCCAAGAACTTGAGGCCCCCCGTAGTACACCGATATCCAACTTGAGACTTAAATAAGGTACTATTGGCCCTTATTACAGGTCCCTTCGCGCCACTAAGAACCACGATGCTTCGATTTCTAACCTACAAAGTATTTTCCTGATAGCAATTACATCTGCCTGAAGAATCTCCGAACTAGCTGCATTATCAGTGTACAAAGACCTCTGCATTTTCCATTCAGATAGAGTGGTGCTCAGACCAGATCCCTTCTCCATTCCAAAGATTAATTCGGCATTCCATAGAGCTCAAGAGCTGGTGCTCCCAAATTTTTGCTCACGTCCATCACACAAGCTCAAACACTAATGGCACCGCTTGGACGTAAGAAGGGCCTTACGCATGTACATAGAGCACACGGTGCCCTCCAGAAAGACAGAAGCCCTCTTCGTGTCTTTTCAGCCTAACACCCTGGGGTACAAGATTTCACCCTCTACCATAGGTAGATGGCTAAGGGCCACCATCGCTAAGTCGTATCACTTGATACCAGTGCCCCAAGGCATTACCGCTCACTCCATCAGCCACCACAGCAGCATGGGCGACCCAAGCTACAATAGAGGAGATTTGCTGAGCTGCAACCTGGGCTTCTCCATCTCCATTTATTAGAAATTATAAAATTGACATACTTGCTTCTGCTGAGGCTTCATTTGGTAGACGAGTTCTGCAGCAAGTTATTTCAGACAGTTAGTCTGCAACCCAGATGGAGTCCCTCCCTTAGGACAGTGCCAAGCTTTGGTATGTCCCATCACTGGATGCTCTGAACAACTCATGGGAGAAAGGGCGTTGGTACTTACCTGATACGCCCATTCTCTGTGAGCTGTGAAAACCGTCCAGCCCCATCCTTTTATTCCGTGTGGTAAGGGGTCTGTTTCGGCCAGGGTTATTACATAGGCTTAAGCTTAAGGGTATCAATACCTCAGCTTCGCAAAACTGGGGACGCTAAGGAGGAGTCTCGTGGAGGAGGAGGCGTGCCCTCAAGTTTAAGCCCAGCCTTCCTAGAAGGGACTGAAGCACCTCCCATCACTGGATGCTCTTCACAGCTCAAGAGAACGGGCGTATCAGGTAAGTACCAACGCCCTTTCTAGCCCCAGCTTATGAATGAAAGCCATCTGGGTGACTTTGAGCCCATCTCTCTCTTTCAGTTCAATTCACCTTACAGAGTTGTTGCTGTGAGGAAAATAGAGTATTTATAAAGTAATAAAGATGGGATCAAAAAATGTGATAAAATAAAATAAACAAAAAACTACAAAAATACAGCTAGCCATCTTAAAAAAAAAAATCAGAAAAGGGGAAAACTATGTCACATTTTAATCAAATGTCAGATTTCTGATTCTACCTTAGAGGAAAAAATGATTCTACAGTATAGTGTTACAAAATATAAAATCTATGCCAGCGAAAAACATATTGAAGCATTTTTGGACTAGAAGATAAAATTGCCTTTTCAAAATCAGCTAAGATGCACATCTCGTGAATCCAGTCCTTAATATCAGGAATATGAACCCCGCCTCCCCACAATTTCTGAAAAGAATTAACTTGGCAACACCACCAGGCCATAACAACCATAACTCAACTGGACTGTCTAAAAGGATAAGCTATGCTAATGGCTATCTAAGTATTTCAAACCTTGGCTTTAAAACTGGTAGTAAAGAATTCTGTCTACATTAACAAAATGACAGAGAATCAGAGGTGGCATTCAGCAGATTCTGACCAGTTCTGGAGAACTGGTATCGGAAATTTTGAGTATTTCGGAGAACCGGCATATACCACCTCTGACTGGAGATTTTACAATATCCTTTCCCTGCCACGCCCACCAAACCACACCCACAGAACTGATAGTAATTTTTTAGAATCTCACCACTGCAGAGAATACTTACAATCTGAAACAACTGGGATGATGACATAAACTAGTATTTCTCAAACTTGGATTTGTGAAGTTCAACTTCCAGAATTCCCTGCAAGTCATGCTTGATTGGGGCATTCTGGGAGATAGTCCATATGTCTTAAAAGGTGTTAAGTTTGAGAAACACTGATATAAATGCATTTGAAAACTAATCCCACCTAGTCAGCCTCCATCAGCAGATTTTGATATCTGCCTTGAGATCCGGATGCCTGGGGTGGTATAAATATAACTACTATTGTAATTAGTTGTAAGTTTTTATTGCAATCATATGTTTCAGTAGCTTTTCCTACATATTTATATTATGGCTAGATACGTTGCTATCACACACTGCTTGGGATTGGTTTCGTGTAACTCTTGTGAATCTCATAAAAAATGTTCATATATGAATCTTATATCTATATATAATAATCTTGTAGTCTGCAGGCACATTGGTTGAAATGTGGTTGAAGGAGAGACTTCCAAGTGGTAAGATTTAAATTTGCAACTTTCTCCCCACTGTGTAACTGATTAGAAAATGGTGATCTGATACTGTAATCCAGGAAGATGTTCTCATTTTAAATTACTAGTTAACTATTGTTTTTCTTTGCACTCAGTCGTTTTTTCAGAAGGCAATGGAAATTCCTGGTCTACAGGATTTCCCTTCCTATTTGTTCTTAAGAGACTTCCAAATTTTTTTGAGGTTGTGACTCCCAACTGCCATCCTTCCTTCCTTCCTTCCTTCCTTCCTTCCTTCCTTCCTTCCTTCCTTCCTTCCTTCCTTCCTTCCTTTTTATATTTTTCTGGGGATAAAGTTTAGGGAAGAGGCTCTCACTGGAACTTTATATGCCTTAATGGGAAAACCTGTTGGAAATTTCCCATCCTTCTATGAGGGCAAACCTCGATCCCTGTAAAATTTGGCCTAGTTTGTTGGATAAAATATCCACAAACAGGAATTTACTGCTTGCTTTTCTACAGAAATGTGAAAGAAAATATATTTTTTATCTTTTATTTGAACAATGCAATTTAAGGATCCCTGTGGGCTTAATGGATAACAGTTGACAACATTGTGGCAAAACATAAAGTATTTCTGAGATATCTGTAGATTAGAGGAGCAGGAGCGCAGAGATTATGAGATTAATTTAAAGTCAAATGCAATGCTATATCATTGGAGAAAATTTGACCTAGTTTCCTGGAGGAATTGACTGCCTCTCATTTTCATTTTCTAAAGCAACCATAGCTTTCACTAATTTTTCTGTTTGTGTGATGATCAATATCATTAATGTTAATTAAGAGTCATGCTTTGAAACTCAGTCTCTGGGTAATGCTTAATTGTTTATCCTTCTTTATTGCCATTTTGAGGAGGTCCAGAAATTACATTTTTGATTTTCAGCATTAATTTAGTTTTTAGTTTTATTTTAATTTTATTTGTTAAAATAGTGAAATATGAAAGATGACACTTTAAAAAGTTAATACGTAGTAAAGAAAAAACCCTTGAATATGTTAAATGAATTAAATGTAGCTCCTCTGAACAAAAAAATTAAATAGAATATACCTATGTGGAATTAATTCATCTTATCATGAAATAAAAATCAAATAGCACCATACAATAGTATGCAATTTTCTCATTTTTAAAACACACATGCTTTTCAAAAATAAACAACAAAGCCATATCCTAGGTCATTCCTTAAATCAAATAAATAAATAAAAATAAGAAAAATGACTTTGTTTCCAGTTATGTATGACTAAGAAAATCAGGCATTATTCCTTCAAATGTAATTGATACTTTCATTTCTCCTTTTAATACCTTATAAAACTGATTGGTTGGTTTCTGTTAACAGCAACATCTCTGGAATAAACTAAAATTCCCGATGTCTCAGAGGTTGCTAAGGTGTCCAGGCCATTCTATTTAATATATGTTTCACACCCTATTGGAATGCTTGAGCTAAACATAGTTCAAGTATTCCAATAAGAGTTTATTTTAACTGAGGTTTTTAAAAATGGGAAAACTTAACAGTCTTATTTTTTAGCAATAAATTTATTACTCCCATTTTAGAAAGCAGCACCAATCTGAAGCTGGGGCGATATATTGTTGAAAAGCACCCAGGATGCTCTGGGTTGGAATTCAGAACTCTAGATCTAGTGCTTTATGATGCACACTCTATGCCTGTGATAATATAACTGCTTAAAATCAGGAATCAGTAATTTGGATATGTTCATCAAGACTTTTAAAAGTGTCCAAGTACATTATTACTTGAAGTCAAATGTCAGAATTCTTGGATATTCTTCCTGGGCCATAAAATTTTTAACCTGTTTTTTTTTTTTTCTGCTGCAGAATAGCTCTCCTGTTCCTTGAGATATTAACAATTTTTATTAAACCTTCAAATTTTAGTGGAGGCTTTCCAGGCTACCTATTGAATTATGTCAGTCTCCTCTCTCCTGAAATGTTAGATAAGCTTAAACATGGTTTCCCCTTCAAAGATGATTCTTTCTTTAATTGTCCTAGATAGTTGCCTTCTACAAGTGAGGTGGTAGGTTGGAATCACAATTTTATGAGATCAAACACCATTTAGTTTTGCCCTGCTAGTGGTACAAGAATTGCTCTGGGGATGATTAATGTACAGCAATAAGGATTAAATAGGAAGGATTTAAAAGTGAATTTTGTTTTGCTGTGTAGCTAATGTGTGTAATGAAACCATAGCTGAGAGGGTCAAGGCAGGACTGAGAGTGAGCTGATGAAAAAGATTATCATTTTTGATGAATAGCCAGCATTGTGGGTGCACACACCCAGAATGCACAGTTGCTTGTAAAGAATCCATTGTAATTTCTTGTAAAGAATGCAGCCTCTGTCTATTTTCAAACTTTTGCTGGCTAAGAAGTGATGGATTGTGGTGCCCATTTTTTATTGGGGGGCAGAAATATGGATTGGTGCTTTGTTTTGTATTTTCAAGGCATGAAACCAATCCCATTTGCTTTTCTAATTGTGGAAATCTTCTATCAAGTTCCTTTTCTTGATTTCTGATTTGCTTGTTAGTTGAGGCGGTATTTCAATAGCAGAAGCAAGTCTAGTGAATTCTGGATTCAGCCAGAAGGCTTCAAGAGGAAGACTTTGATTTGGAAATCACCTCATGATTGTATCTTCTCCACTTCATCTTTTATTTTTAAGCAAATCTATATTGTCTCTGGTGGATAAGACAAAAGTGCTAGTCATCTTTCGTTTAGTTATTTGATACATTTGTATACTCTACATTTTTTCTAAGGAACTTAAGATAGCATGCTCTAATCTTTATTTTGCCTTGTGACCCTTTTGCAATTTAAGTTAAAATAGAAGTGGTATTTCTCCAAGAGAAAAACATCATTGTTCAATGGTGTAGCTCATGTATTGCATGCAAAAGATCCCAGGTAAATGCTAAATGGAGTTGTACCTGAGAATATCTGTTTAGACAAAATTGTTATTAGGCCTGTCAACTATCCATATCAGCCAACTGACAATCAAAATCATGGTGCCCTCTTCCATATGTAGTCCAGCAGACCTTGCTGTGGTTTGAACTTCATATCCTCAGTCCTGAACCTAACATTTCAACCAATTAGCTCAGGGGTGTCAAACTGGTGGCCTAGGGGCTTGATGTGTTAAGTGTAGGCCACGCCTATCCCAGCTCCATGAATGGGAAAAACATTGTGGAATGTCACGTGACAGCAACGTGACTGCGAGTTTTGACACTTGCCAGCCTAGAATTCTGGGAGTCTCAGTGCATTTGGTGGACACCTAAATTGGTAAAGAAAAGAGTTCCCTGGACGTTTCCTTCTGGTGACAAAGCTAATGAGAATAAGATGCTAAGTTGCATACAGGTAGTCCTCAACTTATGTCTACAATTGAGCCCAAAATTTCTGTTGTTAAGCGAAACATTTGTTAAGTGACTTTTGCCTCGTCTTACAACCTTTCTTGCCACAGTTGGTGAATCTGGCTTCCCCATTGATCAGAAAGTCAATGGTCAGAGGTCAGAAAAGATTATCACATCGCCGAGGACACTGCTACCATCATAAATATGAGTCAGTTGCCAAGCGGCTAAATTTTGATCATGTGACCAAGGGGATGTTGCAATGATCACAAATGTGAAAATCGGTCATAAGTCACTTTTTTCAGCGCCAAAAGGTCACTAAATGAACTGTTGTACATTGAGGACTACCTGTATATTGGACTGAGGCCAATATAGGAATCAACATAGGCAGTATTTTGAATAATATTGAAAATCTCCTTAAGGTACCACATGGCTCTTTTGTTCTGAAAAAAGAATTGGTGGTGGGTTGTTTTTTAAAAAGCAAGTATTTTCAAAGCTAGTATAACTATTTCTGCCTTGCTGTCAAGCTGAAATGTAGGTTGTTCTGGGTTGTTATTTTTATTTTGCTATGATAATCATTGGTTGGTGCAATCCCTTCTGTTGTACATGAGTGCAGTGTGCATGATGCATGAAAAAGCAGTGGGACTTTGATAATCCAGTCATATCCGCCATTTTGAAGTCAGTGACAATTACTGCAATAACAATTACTAATTGTTATTTCCACGGCTTCAATAGTTAAAACTGACAACCACATAGGAATATATCAGAGTCAAGAATAATGTGTTGTTCAGCTAAGATTCCAGTCCTCAAAGCAATAGAATAGTGGGATCTGTTCTTTTTCTGCAAAATAGCCTTCTCGGTTGTGAATAAAAGCTCCACTGTCAACAAACTTGAAAAATGTTCTTATTGTGCCTCAGTTTCCCAATAGCTGTTTGTGAGAGTTTTTTTCAATATAGGTTTCTGTAGATAGTGAACATAATAATTGATTATTATCTCATTGATTATCTCATGTAAATCTTATCAGCAGTGATAAAATAAATATAAATTGTAAAGTTAACAACAAAACCATGTCTTTCCAAGTGTCTGCCAGAAGTGTCTTAACCTTCTTCGGAAAAAAATGGAAAGAATATAAATGATATTTTCATAGCTCATAGTGGAGCATTGCATAGATAACATGGCAGTCCTGATAACTTCACTGTAGTAGAGAGTCTATATTATAGACCAGTGGTGGCAAACCTTTTTCGGCTCCCGTGCCGATAATTGCATGTGTGCTCGTGCACTTGCGCTTGCATGCCAGCACTCAGAAAGCAATGCATGTTGGGGGCCCACACCCCCTGAGCCTGTGCACGTGATCCCCTTGCCACGCACTGCACGTCTGCATGCGTGCGCAATTCCCCGTGCCATGTGTCTGCACATGCACACGCAATCACCCCCACCGTGTGCCATATGCCTCTGCACATGTGCGGGTGATCACTCCTGCGTGCCATCCATTTGTACATGTGCGCATGATCCCTCTGCATATGCACCCATGACCCTTAGTGCACACTGTGTGTCTCTGCGCATGCGTGCTTGTCTCCTGCACACCCCTGCCCCCCTGCGCATGTGCACCAGATACCCGACAATCAGCTGTTGGGTGGTGGTGGCGTGCACGCATGTGCAATGGGGCTCTTCCGGGCGAGCTCTTGCGTGCCAGGGGAAATGGCTCTGCGTGCCACTTCCGGCATGCGTGGCATAGGTTACAGACTGTTGAATCAGGAAGATCTGTATTGTGCTCTTCTGGACCAGAGGACTGAAATTTCAAGGAGGAAGAGGAACATATATCAGGTGTAGTCATGTAATTTTTTTTTTCACTTTATGACTACATTCCTTAGCAACAAAGTTACTGGTCCCAACTGCAGTAAATAAGTCAGGATTACCTGTAGTCCAGAGAGGGAAAGTGGAGGATAATTATATTTACACACTAGATAGCATCAAAGTCAATTTCAAGAAGCTTAAAAGTGTTAGACAAGATTCTATGGACAGAAGGTCTCAGGTCAAAGGGAGTGTAGGCTACTTGGAAATTCCTAAAAATTGACATGTTAGAAGTACAGTTGCACACCATTCCAAGGAGGAAAAAATCGAGAGCAGTTTATGAAGCAATTTTAAACACGTAGGGAACTTTTGACTGAGCTAACAACTACAAGGGAGATGTATAGGAAGTGAAAAAATGGATGTAATCACCAAAAGGATGGACTAACAAATGGCTTAAAATCAGAAAGACTAAAGCAACAAAAGGAACTTAGGCTCAAAAAGGAAGCTAAAACCAACAAACAATTTTTTTTCTTATCAGGTCAATAATAAAATGAGGAAATAAGGACTAGGCATGTCTTTGGAGATTCTCAGTCATCTGGGTCACGATTGTCCCATGTTTCTGGATTTTGTTTTTTCTTTGAAAATGTTTCGCTTCTCATCCAAGAGCTTCGGGTTTGCCTCAATCTTCTCTCCAAGTAGGAAATGGTGTTCAGATGGACTTCAACATAACCGTTACCACAGGAAGGTAATGGCAATCCAAGTGAAATACTGTAAAGAGTTTCTTAGAGAACACTTGTTTACAAGAACAGGTTTAAGTTTTCAGGACTAGATCAAGTACATTCAAGAACTTGAAGAAGTTGTAGATATCATCCCTGCGCACTTACTTGTAGATTTATTATTTTATAATATTTGAATTAGAAATCAATTGATAGATTGTTAGATATGTATCCATATTTTAATATTTGCATTTTTCTTCTTGGTTAATTGGAATCTAGCATAGTGTGTGTAAACTCTGCAGAAATTTTGTTTTTATTTTCCCATGAACTCCCTAACTCTTCATAAAACCATTAATAATTTGATTTAAAAGTTAAACTACATTAATCAATTTAACAGTATATTAACAATTCATGACTGCAAATCAGATGTAAAGTTCACCTTCTGATATTGTGCAACAGTTCTTTCAGCCAGCCATTCATGTCCACATTCAAAATTTATTATGTCTCCATAGATTCCAAATATTAGGCAGAGGCAACAAAAAGGTGTGTATTTTTAACTCACAGTGATCAAAGTTGTATCTGTCAATTTCAATGCAAACTTTGACAACTCCAAACTTTGTATTCTAACCAGGTCTCAGCTAAAGCTATAAAATCATCGCCTCATTTATCTTGTTTATCTTGTTCATTTCCTATTCTCTGAGCGTTATATAGACAATGAAGGGTGAATTTTACAAGCCAATTTTTTTCTGATTTTTTCCATGGATAGATTAAGAGGCCATGTTATAATAACAACCCCATATTCTTCTTTTGTGCAGAATGTTTTATTTGAGGTGCTTCTGCGCTTTTGTCTCTGGTCCCTCATAAGATTCAAATTAAAGCTACTCATTGTGTGGTATGTAGTACTCCGTTTCCAGATAACTGACTGTGGTGCCAGAAATCAATCCTTCCTTCCTTCCTTCCTTCCTTCCTTCCTTCCTTCCTTCCTTCCTTCCTTCCTTCCTTCCTTCCTTCCTTCCTTCCTTCCTTCCTTCCTTCCTCATCTTAAATCTATGAGTCTGAGCAGCTAACAATGTTAAACTGTAAATGCAATTAAAAAAAATAGAATTAAACACAGCACACTGGGGTAAAAAGAGATCCACCAATCACAAATTAAGATAACCAATGTATGGGCTCAGTCCCATCTCCTGACCCCTTTTCTTATTAGCATCAATAGCATAACCAGTTATACTTTCAGCATTTTTCCTTTAAAAAAAAATCTCTCCCTTCATTGCAGGGTTGAATGAAAATAAATACCACTTGAGCTTCTGGTGTTTTAAATATGATTCTGCAAATCACATTTGGAATTAGGCTTTTTTAAAATTGTCATATAACATTTTTCACATTTGAAATTTCTCATTCATAGGCTAGACAAACAAGTTGAGTTCCAAAGGGCATAAAAGGTTTTATTTTAAATTCTTTCTGATTCGGTTGACATTCTCCAGAGCTATATTTTAAACTATTCTTCATGTAATCCATTTGCTTTTTGAGAGCACAATTTTACATTGATAGCAGGACTGTAGCTCCATGCATTGTTCTGTCCTCATTATTTCTGTGCTTGTTGATATGCTTCCTAGCCCACTATACTTCAGTGAGCCTTCTGCTGCCCTCCTCTTTCCACCACAGCTTACTCACTAAATCTAGTGAGCCTTATTAATGTATTCAAGAGTGTTTAAATGTTAGCTTTTGTTACTTTGTATCTGTAAAAAGCATCAGGGGCAGGATTATACCCTGCAGCTCAATTGGATGCTTGTTTGCCCCTTTGGCTACAAAATGTCTCTGAGAATAGACTGAAATGAAGATTTCAGATGAGGTTTTAGAACCTAAAAGTTGTGTTGGTATAAACAAATACTTTTAGTTCAACATATGACATTTAGGATTTCCCTAGGGCAGGGATAGGCAACTATGGTCCCTTTATGATCCATGGTCTTCAATTCCCAGAATTCCATTTCCAACTTCCATGCTGGCTCAGGAATTCTGGGAGTTGGAAGTCTATGGGTCGCAAAAGGGCCATAGTTGCCCACCCCTGCCTTATGGCAAGGAATCATTACATTTTAAGCTCATTTCTCTTTCTTGCTTCTCTAAAACATTGATCCTCTGGAACATTTTCCATGCATCCTGCCTAATTCTTATCTGGCCCTATTTAAGCAGTCTAGCAAGGAGGCAAAGGTTTCTGTTTTTTGTTTTTTTTTAAGGAGAGTGAAAGCATCTCTATCAGAATTGCTTCCTCGGTGACACTGATGGCATTATAAAAACAGCAGGATCCCCTTGCATTTAATGCCATTTTTTTCTCCTAATGCTATAGGTAAGTGCGCAGGTTGAAAATAATGAGAAATACACTTTGTCCTTGAGCGCTCAGGTGTATGAAAAATGGTCATTGTGCCAGAACTTTGGCTTCTGATGAGAAGGGCCTGTGTTCACTTTGTGTGTGTGTGTGTGTGTGTGTGTGTGTGTGTGTGTGTGTGTTTGGTAGGTCAAGTTATGACACAAAGTGGTTCCATTAGACTTGAATCAGAGTGCTTATTAGATATGATTACGAAGGCTGTTTAATCAGCAGTCATTTGTATCACTTCAATTCAAAGTTGTTCCCAGTAGAGAGGCTGCCATCTTTAATTTTTGCAAGGGTTCTAGCTAAAACACATTTTCTCCCTGGAGATAATTACCTCTGTTCATGTGGGGACATGACCAAGCTTGATGACTTGAAATGCTTCTGACAAGTGAAGCTGTAAGACCTTGGTAATAAATAATTTAATTTCTCCCAGTGGATGGTACAGAATATTGGCTTTAACACTGATTGTCTTTGCTGCATCAGTACCACCTTTGTAGACTAGTTGTCGCCTTAAGCCCGTTGAGGATTTTATTATCTTGGACAAAAATTCTCCTTGCCTGAAAATGTTTCTTTTTAAAAAAAGGCTAGAAGATGGAATATAAAAGAAATAAAAAGAAACAATATAATACATTTGGTTAAGGGTAGATGTTTGGTTTGCATATGACTAGAAATTAACAACATTAATATTTTCTAAGTTCAAAACAAAATATAGTGATCTTTTTTGCTCTTTAAACTTGGAGATACAGTTCTATCAGGTAATATATAAAAATTCATAATAGTAATAATAGTACTGTAATAACGTATTAAATGCGTACACAGATTGATCCCAATGACTGGGTATGCAATGTGTGTTGGAGGAAATGACTTTGGAAAGATAGTACACAGTAAAAAAAACCTCTACAAATCTTCATGAATAAAATACATGTATGTGAAATTAGTTTTTTAAACTTAATCTCTTCTAACAAAATGAAAGAAATATAATTAAAATTATTTCATTTCTTTAGTAAGATTATTCAGCCAATTATTTAAAGATGAATTATTCTAATCATGTCTATATAATAGCAATAGCACTTAGACTTATATACCACTTCACAGGCTTCACAGCCTGTCTAAGCAGTTTACAGTGTCAGCATATTGCCCCCAACAATCTGGCTCCTCATTTTATTGATCTTGGAAGGATGGAAGACTGAATCAACCTTGAGCCTGGTAAGATTTGAACTGCCAAATTGCAGGCAGCCAGCAGTCAGCTGAAATAGCCTGCAGAATTGCATTCTAACCACTGCGCCACCATGGCTAAAAATCATTTAGTCATTATTTAGAAAAACCCATTAGATTATAAGATTATAAAACCCATTGGCTGGCGACCACTGCTGTAGAGGGCTTTGTAAATCATTACCAGCGCTTTAAGAATATCCGTTAAATCAGAAATGTGGAAAGCAGAAATCCTGAAGTTTCAGCTCTGAAGCCAGGTTGTGACAGTTATACCCAGTGGACAGTCAAATTTAATGTTTAAAGCTTCATTCTTGTTTGCAGTAAAGTCTAACCAAATCATGTTGGAGAGTCAAGTCTAACCAAAAGTGAATTAAGTGTTAAGTATCTAGAGAATTGACATTGATGGTTGTACTCTGGTATAAACTCTGAGAATCGTTTTTTCCTTATCTTTTTCCCATCTTCAAATTGAGAAGCCAAAAATATATGTCAGTTCTTTTCTATTTGCATGGTGCATAGGGATCAGTTGTCATGAAGTGAGTGCCATTTTACTCTTTCGTATCAGTTTGATCTTTTTCACTGTGGCGTATTCTGAAGGCTTTTTTAAAAAAGGACAGTCTGGTTCTTAACCTAGCTATTGTTCCTGCTTATCACATTCCATTTATGTTTGGCTTCACCAAATCAGTTTTTCATGAAACTACTTTTTAGCAGTTTAACAATACTTCCTGCGCTGCTTGGATAGTGTTTCCTAAAGCAGTAGTCGCCAACAAGTGGGATGGGAACCACTGGTGGTCCGTGAGAAAATTTTGGTGATCCGCAGAGAAATGTCACCCCCAAAGCACCCCCCAAAGGAATTAATCCAGGCTGACCGGGAACACAAGGCTGCGTCACCCACATTTGGGAACACAAAGCTTGCATCGCTTGCATTGCAAACAACATGAGGTAGTGAGGGGACAGGGGAAAAGAAGGAGGGGAGGCCGTGCCTGGTCACTGGGCTGCTTCTTTCCACTTCTTTCTTCGTCTGCTTTTGGTTGCACGCAAGGAAAGCAGCAAAAGTCTTTCTTTGTCTCCCTCAAACTCCGCCAGAAATTATTCTGCATCCTGCTCCAAGAGGCTGCGCTGGCACAACAGGTCTCACAAGGAGTCATTTTTGATGGAGTTTGGGGGAGAGAAAGAAAGACTTCTGCTACTTCTGCTGCTTTCCTTGCATGAATCCAAAAGTCTCTCTCTCTCTCCCCCCGCCCTGAGAACGGAGCTGAAGATGGTATCCTGTGATCCCAAATAAAGAATGATCGATTGATAAGAAAATGGGGTTTGGAATTTTCCTGCACACTGTTTTGGGGATTTTTCCAGGGTCTCTGGTCCGCGGGATTTAAAATTATGAGTTTGGTAGTCCCTGAGATCCAAAAGATTGGCGACCCCTGTGTTAAAGGACTAAATGTGCAAATTTGCTACTAAACAACACAAGCCACAATTTTGTTTACATTCTTCCCAGAACCATGAAAGAGGCAAATGCTATAGATTTATAAAATTATGTACTCTATGGACAGAGAAGAGTCCTATATGCTTCCTCTTTTAGTATTAGAATATTAATTTAGTTGGGTCACCCAACTAAATTAATTGGCAGGGGACATAATGTATAATTAATTGATGGAACCCTCCACTATAGTCATTGAAATTATTTATGGCCTGAATGATTTTTAAACAAATTAATGGATGTCTCGTAGTAAACTGGCAGCTTATCGGAAGCTTATTTGTCATAGAGGGCTTTGTTCAACATGGAAGCAACCAGTTATTTTTAATTCAGCCCCATTTCCTCTTAACTATTTGAAGATGTGGCTTGATGGGATTTTTATATATCAGTATCAAGAAAGATCTCTAGCATGGGGAAACATGTTTTAGTGTTGATCCAGCATTAGGATCTTATGTTTATAGGAAGATAAACTCTACAATCACAGAAGATTAATATTATATCTACTCTCCTTAACTTACTCAGTAAAAATATATCTTGTTTCTAGATCAATATATCCCACATCACAGAGTACCCAAATTGTGCAGCAGTTTACTTCGAAGATCAGACTTGATAACTATATTCATTAATTAATTAATGAAATAAGAAAATTTTAATATAGTGATAATAATGGTAAATTAATTATTTATTGATTGATATTCTTTTCTTTATGTCTCTTTTTTCTTTTAGACAGCTCCTTATTCTGCTCTTTAAATGTTTTAACAAATAAATTATTAATTTTTTAAAAATATGAAGAGTTCCACTGCTGAAAGACAATGTTTTAAAAGCTTGTAATCTTTTTAATATATAAATGTTATCATTTGAATCCTGTTAAATCTCAAATGCAGGATTAACTCCTGTTAAATCTCAAATGTAGGATTAAATGGTGTAAACTTACACTATTCTGCACTACGAATTTACTTGTTTTAATATTTCTGGTACATTCTGGTACTGATTAATATGTAATTTAAAAGCTGGAAATAAAATTAACATGAATTGGAATTTATAGATTCCATTGCCTTATTTAAAAACAGGTCTAATAACCACTTATTTTCTGAATGGTGTATAAAACAATATAAAATAATTTTATATGCATGCTAACCAAAGAAAATCTGCTTTAACTGTGTGATTTTTCATGTAATACAATACTGATCATTATTATTTTCATTCACTTTGTACTGTGATAGATTTTACTGATAAATTGTACTCTTTTAAACTTATCTCAAAAAATAGATTGTGGAAAATCCAGGTTCTAGTATTTTCCATTCTTTTTCCTTTTTTTTGAGCTGCACTTGCTATATAACAGAGGTTCTCTGGTGAAGCTTAATAGTGAGGCAACAGAACAGATAACGAGAACTCTACATAGAATATATGTTAATAATGTGAATTCATTTTTTTATTACAATGTGTAGTAAAGGTCATCCACTCAGCTACTTCAAAGTGTTTAGAAAAATTTACAGAGAATAATACTTAACACTGTTAATGGCCTCTTGTCATGTATTACTTCTGGTATTATCAACCAAATATATTTGAATGTTAGTTGCTAAGAAACATGAATAGAAAGCTATTATGCTTTTGTGTTCTACTTGTGGCTTTCCTGGAGGCTTGTGTAGGCCACTAATATAGTCTTGCTCTGATCTAGCAATCACATAAACTAATTTTAGAAGAACAGAAAAAGAAACTCATGTTGCCTGTTTAGGAAAAGTTGCCAAATATCAGGATACTGTATATAATTGTCTTAATATTTAACTTTCAAGTTCTTATCCTGTATTTGTAAGAAAAAAAGGCTTGCATTAGGAATTATTTCATACGAATGCCATTTTTTTATTATCCCTTCAATCCAGTTTGGAGCACTAAATTAATTCTTAATGTCTTGTTTTTTTATTGCTTCATTTTTAGTATAGGATTGTTGAAAGAAATATCCTTCTAGGTTCAGTTCCAAGTGGGGAAGAAAGACACTGGAAACATGGTGACTGCTTGGAAAGATGGTTTAATGGTGGACAGGATCACATGCCTTGGATGAAGAAAATGAAGGGCCAAGATGCTGAGAGACCCTTAGTTATATACCCTCTGTTGGGCCCCAACTTAGTGTTTCCTGTTCCTGTGTAAGAAATGCATCCCATTGGCTGTCAGACTCCCAGGGGTGGGGGTCTTAGCTAACTTTGTAGGCTTTGTCTGAACCACATGGCTTCACATGAATGCTGGTTGATGCAGTCTTCCCAGGCCAGGTGGTGAGATGGATAGAGGGCTTTGTTACATAGAATACTCTGGCCCAGGCCTTAATGGCCTGTCCTTTAACAAAGGTGGGGGTGAGCTTCTGCTTCTGAGGTGAGTTTCTGCTTCTGAGTTTCTACTTCTCTTTTTAGGGTAAATATTCTGCCTTTTTAGTAGATCCTAAAATATTTCATTTTCCTAGGAGAAGGGTGGGTTTTAACTTCCAACAGGATTATGGCTGCAAATTTGATTTTTAAGGAATGTCATGGAAGAGAGAGGTAGGCTTTTCTCTCCGGGTGCCCCTTTCTGCAACAGGAGAGTAGGCAAAAGACTTCTTTCAGACAGTTGGATAGAGGAAAGAAGGAATATAAACTTGAGAAGTTGCATTTTTGCACTGCTGTATAAAATACTCCTGAAACACTTTCAAGAATGGAGGAGAGAAAAAAGAAACTTGAAAATTTTGGGAGGAAAAAGGAGACCATATATAAAGCAAGATAGAGAATCTCTGGCTTTCCAGATCTTCTTGGACTTCAGCTAACTTGTTAATCTACCCAGTAGTCAGAGAGTATCAGTTGGCTACTGGTTATTGTCTCTCTATTCCATGATTGGTTCGTACTGAATACACTTTTAGATAACTAATTTTATGTAAATGATTAACTTGGTATACTTAATGCTATGAGGAGTTCTGACAATAAGGTAATGAGTAATATCCAGGCACTGAAGTGCACCTTTGTTTGTGTTTGTGTCAGTTTGTATCAAAACACTAATATGCTTACAGTATACAACTCATATTTGTTTCTTGATTACAAGAACCTTTAGTGTACTTTTAGTTTAAAAATCCTCCTATGTTGAATAGACCATTATCATATTAGAAAACAACAACAAAGTTAGGAGCTGCCATCGTTTCATCTCCCGGTTTTCCACACCAGTGTTGGCTTGTATTTTTATTTCAAGTTAGAGAAGTCCAAATTTAATCATTCTTGTCTAGGCAGATGTTCTCTCTCTTGAAGCCTGTCTATAACGAGATAACACTCTGTTCAGACTGTGTCAAATTAAATAGAAATTATAATTAAATAGAAATTATCATTGTAGGTCTTAACTCTAATTACTTAGTATGTTAGTTTTCAGATTGCTTTCTGGGGAACTCTTTAAGTTTCTTTGGAGCTGATCAGAATTCCTGAAAACCAGTAATAACAAACAGCTCCAAAGAGCTTAGTTATTGTTGCTGTCCATGCTCCAGCCAGAGCAGAGCACAGATTCTGTTCCATGCAGGGGCACATTTTCTCAGATAGGGAGGGATTGCAATGAGACAGGAGAGCCAAAGGAAGGAATCTCTGTGCTTACGAATCTAATAGTGTGCAATTGAACATGACTTCCAAATCCTCTGCATTGAGAGGTTGCCACAAAGAGGAGAGTGTCAACTTATTTTCCAAAGCACCAGAGGGCAGGACAAGAAACAATGGGTGGCAACTAATCAAGAAGAGAATCAACCTGGAATTAAGGAGAAACTTCCTAACAGTGAGAATAATTAACCAGTGGAACAGCTTGCCATCAGAAGTTGTGGGTCCTTCTTCACTGGAGATTTTTAAGAAGAGACAGGACAGTCACTTGTCTGAAATGGTATAGGGTCTACCGTTTGAGCAGGGGGTTAGACTAGAAGACCTCGAAGGTCCCTTCCAGTTCATTTTTGATTGATTGATGACAGATTTGGCGTATCTCAGCAGAAAACTCCAGTGTTGAAAATAAAAAAGGTTAGCAGTCTAGGGTCTGCTTTAAACCTTGCATTATTTTTCCCCAACCTGTTTCATCTGTAACGTGCCTAAGGGACACTCTAAATCAGATATGTCTTTACAGGTTACCATGTCTCATTTGATATTTGAAATGGATATAGTCCTTTCTCTTACAGCCCAAGAGGCTTAGATTCAAGTTCTCTGTTACTCAGCATTTATTTTTCACAATAGCCAACTAGATTAATGCTATTGAGTAGCCCATATAATGGATTATAGTCTTGATTATAGTCTTGACTAATAACTAATTTTCAAAGGCATACCTGCCGTATGCCCACTGCTAATTTTTAACCTGAATTTCTCCACTACAAATTTTCATTTAGCACCAAATGCTTCTAATTGGTGTAAGAACTAACACTAACACATCTATTGCATTTTATCCAGCATCACCTTTTATGTAAAAAGAAATTTGTGCACAATTTCGGCTAATGTATAAATATATTTGGTACATTTTTCAAGTTGGGAAAAGGATAAGTTTCAATATAACAGTGTATCATACTTCACATGTTAATTTGGAGCGCTGACTTAAGTTTATGTTGTAGTTGTTGTGATTGAAAGGAAAAGGAACATGGAATCTCTAAATAGGCCTCAGGGACATATTGGGAATAATGCCAGGCAAATGCAGAGGGAAGATGAGGGGGAGGATTCAATTATTTAATATTCTGCTTCGTGGATTCCCAAAAACACGTTGGTGAGATAACTCAAGCATACTTTTATTTTGATGTTGTAGGGTGCTCACGTCTAATGACTAACTTTAATTTGACTAACTTTAAACTACCCCCTATAAAAATCTGAAACTTTTTTCAGGGATGGGGTAAAAAGTTTCTGAGTTCCTTTTTGTAATTTTGTCACTGAGTGCTGCCATTCAGTGTGGTTGCTGTGATCTCTTTCCCCCTCTCCTTCCCTCCCTCTCTCACACTCCCTCTCATTCTCACACTTCCCCCCCAGGCCCCCTTTCCCTGGGCATTCCTTCTGGTTTGCCTTTGGAAAGTCATATGCAGAAGAACTTGGAAGGAGGAGGAATGCAGAGGCCAATGACGGAGAGGGTCTAAAGGGCAGGACTGCAATCTTGGGAGTCAGGCAAAACCATTCAGTTCTTGGAAATGCCCAGACAAGCTGATATGGCTTTAAGGAAATGTAACTGGAGCTATCACTGCCTCAGTCGAACTTGAGGGATGGTTAGAAGCTTAGCCGGTTTCTTTTGTTAGCCTATTTTAAACCTTTCGGTTATTTCCACTAAGGGGAATTCAGTCTGTCGGTGAGAAAGCCGGATGGGCTGCTTACTTAGGAGATTTTGTCTTGTGGCTCCGTTTTCTTTCTTTCTTGCTTTCAGGATGGCTAGTCCTGGGAGTACTGCCAGGAAATCTGCCGGTTCCTTAGAATTTAGGTACTTCTAGTATTATGGAAGTAGCTAGCTTGGATTGCAGGAAGCGGGTGTTCTGCACAGTCACAATTAGGGATACAGTACAACAGTAAAAAAGGGTGTGGAGAGAGGTGGCTGAGTGCAGAACCTTGAATGCCAGATTCTACTTAGCTCTATTTAGCAGTCACTTAGCAATGTACTTTTTTTCACTCTTCCAGGATCTATTGGAGTTTATATAGAAATTGTTACATTTTTTTCCAGGTTTCACATTGTTTACTAGTTGTCTATTATAATTAAAGTGTTTTTGAGAGGGATAGGACCGTGAAAGACACAGAACACCTCATGCACAGATTTGGAAAAGTGCTGACTCTTATTGACTGTCAATTCTTTTCAGCCATTTAGTGAGATATGAAATGGCTAAAGTAGGAAACCGGTGCCACCTAGAGGACATTGCAAGCTGTCAAAATGGGTTTGATACTCATTGGGGCTAAACAAAGCCTTGAGGCAATGGAGTGGGGTGATGGAAGCCGTGGAAGCAGTTAGAGAAGTGTTTTCAACTTAGCAGTTGTAAGATGTGTAAACTTCAGAATTCCCTAGCTAGCATGCTGGCTGCAGAATTCTGGGAGCTGAAGTCCACACGTTTTAAGATTGCTAAGCTTGAGAAACCCTGGGTTAGATTGTCAGATCATGGCCACTGGTTATATTGGGTGGTAGTGGAAACGGGTGTTCAATATAGCCAATTTGAGGAAGTCTGGATTAGAGTAAATAATATGTGGATGAGATATGTTTAAATTTATCACATTTTTATTGCGGTCAATAACAGGTCAGTTGTCAACTTAGATTTTTCATTATTCAGATGTTATATTTGTACTATCACACTTTCATATTAATATGCAAAATTTCTTGTTGAGGGTGCATGAAAAATTATGATACGATGTCTGTGAGATAGGTAGCCATATAAGAAGACTAAATAAATAATAGTTACGATGCTTGTACTGCCGCCAGAATCAAAAGTAGCTTGCGTTAAATATGAATTGCTAAGCAACAGCACTGAAGGAAGGTTATCACTTTAAATGTCCCCTATCCTAGATTAACATCTTCACCACTACCCACATTGGTCTCCTAGCTCTTCTTCTGAGTGCATTTCATTGCTCAACCTTTGGTTTAATATATGGCATGTTTTGTAATACTACAATTTTTCTGCAAAATGTTTTCCATAGTATGTATTTTATGATTTTTCTCTAAAATGTTGTGAGATGGACCAGTGGTCTAAGGCACGTTTTTATATCTCATATCAGTTAGCATTTGCATTTTTTCTTTATTTTACTCTGATGTAGATCTATATTGCATGAAGATCGTTGGCAGTAAGGGTTTGTAATAATATGTTGCTGGGGATATCTTTAGTGGCTAAAACAATTTAAATATTTGATATATTTAAAGGCTGATAAAAGTATTGTGGCATCTATTTTTATAGATTCATTTAATCCATAAGACCGACAATACCACTAGAGTGTCTATAATGGGTTCCTGCAGTCCTCACATATCTTGTTAAATCCAACATTATTTATTTTCTCTTGGCATAGCAAGTTGTATGAATGCAACAAATTATGATTGATTCAAATTATACTTATACAAACCATTGTTTAATACAATACGTGAAGCCAGCTTAAGTGTTCTATAACATGCCATAGCATTAAAGCATGAATAGGAATGCTCTATTACCAATACAATATTATGCAGCAGATAATTGAATAAGTATAATTAGAATGATTATGTCAGCTTGGATTTTATACATCTCCTAGCATCTCAGAATATTAGGATTTATCGAAGAAGTCTTCTATAACAGGTTTGATTAGCAACTCTGTGTTAATTGTATATTACAATTGGTAAAAAAGTTTTGATAAAGATATAGTTACAAAGAAAAAAGAAAGAAAAGAAAAAGTAACCAAATATGTAAGCTGTTGAACTGCATTTCTGAACTTCACTGCTGAAATTATTTGCTTCCCCTGACAATTGGATGAATAAAAGCAAAATGCTACTGGCTTATTATGATATGAATATAGTGAGCCAGCTTTTAAAATTTTGATTTAAATGACTTCAATAAATTATGTTAAGTGGAAACATTAAGAGAAGTTGGCCCATATTTTATTGCATTCTAATCAGACTTAACAAAATAAAATATGTGTAAAAGTTGCTCATGGGTATAAGAACAAATAGATGAAAACTATTACAGTAATTTTATGTTGAGCATCTGAAAAAATTAACCCATTGAAGAAATACAATTTTGAAGTAGCTACATATTTATATAACATGTAATTATATAAGGTAGTGCTTCATCTTGTAGATAAGATACTATTATCATTAATATATATATAGCCAACTCTTCCTGTTTTTAATGTATAGCTTTTGCTGCTGCAGTTTTAAATGTACACATCTGTTTTAGGTTCATTGCATTTTTTTTTAATTTAAATGTTTTTTGTCAATTGTGCCTTGAACAGAATTTTCTTGTGAGCCAGGATAAAAATATTGTAATAGAAATGCTATAGATGGTTCTGAGGAACTAAAAATGACATGTTTAAATTATACAAATGGGGTCTTAGCTTTTCTATTTTCTGGGATGCCCTTAGTTAGGGAAAATGCGTGCTAATAGTTAAATTGTCCTGGCCTGAATAAAAATAACATAGTAATCCAACAAAGAGATAATTATTGTGGGCTTCTGTTTTTCTTTTCCCTACAGATATTAAGCAGTGGAAAAGGAACTGGCAGAAACTTGGGAACTGATGTAAGGAGATGTGTTTGCGTACATTTAGGTAGCTGTAAATATTGGTGACTTCATAGGGAATCAAACTTTCTCTTTAGGGAAATGTTGCTAGCATCAGGACTAATTTATTGTGGCCAGCTGCAGACCAATTAAATTTAATACTCTGTGACAAAGGTATGATGCATGTAAAACAATTTGCTGCCATGTCTCATCAGATATATATCCTCATGTTTGAGGGGAGATCACGATTTGCAGATCAAATAGAGCAAATTCTGTAGCACTGATGACAGTACATAGATATTGTATAATGTAAGGCTGCCCTCCAGGTTGAGGTCAATGTTTCAGAAATATTTAGAGTGTGTGGGGCAGAGTGTCTATCTTCCAATCTAATCTGTATCCCTGGAAGTAGACAGACATCCCCATCCAATCCTTAAACAGGGCTAAATCTGCTTTGCTTTAGAAATTAGCCATGGTTCAGCTAGATGTTGCCACCTGCTGGTTTTTTTGTCTAGAAGGTGAATGTTTGGGAAATTATAAATGCACAGAATATGTTGCTGCATCTTTAGCAATGAGCCTGCTGAATTCTTGAAATGCTTCAATGGTAAATGTCCTCTAAACAATCAAAAAGGTATTTAGTGGCTATTCTATTAAGGAGATCCTAGGAATGAAGATTTCTTTTTCTTGAAAATTTAGTATAGAAAACCAGATGTTTTTGCTGAATGGTTGCCATTCTGCTGCATAATTAGCCAACAGGAGAAAACTTTTACTTTCCGTTTTTCATATTTTGGACAGAAGGACATGGTCAGCTTTCTTATTTGAAGAACTTCATGTGTAGTTGAATAATAATGGGGAAAAAAAATCATCTGAGAACATCTACGGAGTAGAATTAAGGCCATGTGTTTGATTCTAGTATTTAACACCTCAGTCCAAATATATCCTAGTGGGAGGCCTTAGGTCCATAGTGACAGGTTGGGGAGATAGAGGGACACAAAGGATAAAGAATTCTATGTAATCCATAGCAGTACCCCCAGATCCCCCTCAGCAAAGTGTAGGACGGCTTGAAGTAATTTGCATTCTAAAAACTTGCGTGCCTTTTTTGGTCAGCTGTTATATCTGCGTAGATAGCTAGGCTTTTTATGATATACAATTAAAGTATCTGCCTCTCTCTCACATATTCCAGCAGTCTCTTTTTAATAGTAGTAGAGGATTTGCAAAGCCAGTACAGGAAAATAGTTAATATATGTACTGCCACTGCAACTGGAAAAAATTGAGTCAAGGCTAACCCAAATTTTGTACAAAGGTTTGCATTTCGGGAGCTTTATGAATGATGCATACTGCATATGTTCAGAAATGTTTCTGCTGGGCTTGTAAAGGGAGAAAAATAGCAAATTGTACCCTCCATTCTGAGGTTTGCATATAAATCTTTGTGATGAATTATCAGTTGTATGTGATCCTTTTTCTGGGAAAAAAATCATTTCATAAACTTCGGTCTAAAAGTAAAAAGGTGTTTTTAGATGAAAAAGGTGTTCCATTTTTGTTCCCAAAACAATGATGCTGAAGGCATTTCTTGGAAATATCTGAACTGAATTTATTGAATTACTTCTGGTAATTCTGGTACTTCTGGTAATTTGACTGGGTGAGGGTTGGAACCTCAGAAAAACATTGACAATCTCTGTAATGTCTCATTCCTGACTTCATGCAGTGTAGGTGGATCAGGAGAGGACTGGGCCACAAGGAACTGCTTTGTTAATAAAAAACTACAAAAAGTAGTAACCAGAATTTTTTTTACTAGACTGCCTAGAAAATTGGATGTGTTTTCCTGCCAAACGCAAAAGAGGGGAAGTGCTCATCTTCATGGCATATGGAATGCAAGATTCTAGCTTTTTGGAACACTTAATAGTAAAAGGTGTTTTCCAACCCCTGTTAATGTCCCATAAAACAGACAGACTGAGAAAGAGGGATTCGTGTTCCTCCCTTCCCATTCCTCTCCTTAGAACTCCTGGTTGAATAATGACTAACGGTTGTTTAAACACCAGACAGTACTCTGTGCTAGTAAAGTGATTCAGAAACAAGACTGTGGGGATCAAATGGGAAATAATAGGATTCACTGAATAGGATGATTTGAGTGTACAAAGATTTAACTCAATCTCATGTATTTACTGTATCTGCTATTGGGAAACTTATGCTTTGGGTGTTGTTTACTATCCAAGTAATAAGTAAGCAAGGAAAAAAATCATTTGGGTTACATTAAGAGCACGATACTGCAATAATTATAAGGAAATTCCCCAATCATTGAAGTGTCTCTGTACAGAGCTGGCACTGGTTTCCTTTTGGGCAGGGATTTCTCCTCTGTGTGCTTTGCAACTTCCTGTCATAGCATAATCTTCTTAATCCTGCTTTAGCTCTATTAATTTTCCTCCTTTCCTCTTTTTCTGATCTGCTTTCTCTCTGCTGCATGAATTCAGGAGTTCCTGAGCTAGAGGAGCAACTTGGGCCCCGGCGTGGTCAGCAATATCCCGGGTTACCTCCGAAGCCTCTAGTATCATGCAGCAGGGGCCCTGGGATGGTGGTGCCTGAATGTATCCCATTCTCTCTGTCTTACAGGCTGTGCAGCCTTCGCCTGAAAAAGCTGACGGTGCTGCGGGAACTAGACAAGGAGCTTAGCTCTGTGCTCATTGCTGTGAAGATCCAGGTAAGCTGCTGATCTTCTGTACTGTATTCACCTATCTTTGGGGAAACCTACTGGGTCCTGCTCAGAGGTGCTTTACTTCACTGTACCACTGTTATAGTCTCATTATTGTTGCACATTTGCCTTTTCCACAAACTGCCATTGCCTCTGGGGAGAGAGGAACCACCTTTACTGTCTCTGCAAAGCTTCTTGCTCTTTAAAAGATAGCCATTTGATATGTAGAAATGTATATTGCTATATAATAGTAGTATCACAGACGAACGAGACTACGTTTATATACAGGAATGTTCACATCAGATTATAAACTTGCTAATAGCTTTACATAATTGCTAAATATATGAAGGAAAGAAAAGGATCTTAGTAAAGGCCATGTGCTTTTGTCCTAAATATGAACCTGGAGAAAGAGGAAGAGGAAGGCCTTTTCCTCATGAGTAATAATCAACCATCCCTAGTAAAAATATGATCTAGGTCATCACATATTGTATTAGATCATGTTTTTTTAAAACCATAGTTTACTGAAATAATCCTGATTAGTTGGATTCTAAGAGTATACTTTGCCATTATGCAATTTATAAATTTGCCATTATGCAATTTATAAATTAGAAGTGGTCCAGTTTCCTTTCTTGGGCTTCTAACAAATAACACTAATTATTAAATACAACAGAAATATAAACAAGCAGATCTGTGCAAGCTATATCTGTTTCTGAACTTCGACTGGGATTCTCCATTCTCAGACTAAACAAATACCAGCACATCATAGATAATTTCAAGAAACAACTGGACCAAACCATAACCTCAGAACACACAAAAATGCTGACTACCATCAAGACGAAGCGCGAAGTGAAGCGTGCGATTAGTGAACTGGTTGTTACACTGCGGCACCCCACCACTGCCTGGAATACTAGTAAAAGGAATTAGACCACCTATAAAATACCTTTCAACAAGGTGGATATCCACACCACTTCATTAAAAAATGTGTGACCACTTAATCCATACATACATCCTTTGGATGCCATACTTCAAAAATATCTCAGAAATTACTAATAAGCTATTACAACCACATGACATCACTGTAGCATGCAAATCTACTAAAGCCCTCCAAAACATTTTAAGTAAACTGAAAGACCCAGTAACTAAGAAAAAGAAATAAACAGAAGTCATGTACTGTACAACATACAGTGGAAAGTCAAAAGACATGATGAAAACTCCTTAATCTCACAGCACATGTACAGACTCAACCATAATTTCAGCAGTGAAACTGTGAGCATCCTAGCTCAAGATAAAGCCAAAAAATGCAAGATTGTTGGATGATTGGCATTCAGACAAATCAGCCATCAATAGACAAATTGAGATAAACCACATTTATACACTATTCAAAAGAGACCCAAAAAAAAGGAAATAAAAAAAGGAAATAAAAAGAAGGAAATAAAAAGACCAGAACACATCCTCTCCAGCAGCCACCAGCCAGATAAGCAGAAATTAACGCTAGACAAACAAGCAGAAAACAATAATCAAGGAACCATCAAGAAGAAATCCATGTTCCTACCAGCACCAGCAAGCAAGCTACTGTACATAAACAGGGAGCAAATCCCACACCTACTAGCATTGATGATATTCCCTAACTAAATCATGCAAGCAAATGACTAAGATCAGAGAACACCAAAGACTCCATAGTTCAGCCCTGATTTACAAATGTTTTTTCCATTAGGATTGTCCATTCTGAAATGCAATCTACAGGTAGACCTTAACTTACGGCCACAATTGAGCCCAGAATGTATATTGCTAAGTGAGTAATTTGTTAAGTGAGTTTTGTCCCATTTTACGACTTTTCTTGTCACATTTGTTAAGCGAATCACTGCAGTTGTTAAATTAGTAACACATTTGTTAAGTGAATCTGACATTCCCATTGACTTTGCTTGTTAGAAGGTCCAAAAGATGGTCATATGACCCCAGGACACTACAACCGTCATAAATATGAATCAGTTGTCAAGCATCCAAAAGTAAATCACATGACCATAGGGATGCTGCTATGCTCATAAGTGTGAAAGATGGTCATAAGTCACTTTTTTCAATGCCGTTGTAACTTTGAATGATCACTATATGAACTGTTGTAAGTTGAGGACTCCCTGTATATGGTTTTCTTGCTGGACCATAAGTATTGAGCTTGTCTTTCTGATAACTCCAAAATACAGTCACCTTCTTTTGTATTTGCCTCAATAAGTATATTAGGAGCCCATTACATTGTCAGGATTTTGTCCCATAAATTAAACTGTTGATGATTTTAAATAAAACATTTACCAATTACGTGAAAACTTTCAAAAATATTGTCAGGGGCATCCAAAACTTCAGGATTCTTGAGGGGTTTTCTTTTGGATACTTTCTATAGAAAGATCCGAATATGCTTTTTGCTTTCCTTTGAGAATCATAACATTCTAAATCAGGGCTCCCCAAACTTGGCTACTTTAAGACTTAAAATAATGTATAAATACAATTGTGCCACTAACCATCCCATTGCTACGGTAGCAGCGGGTTAGGAGTCTTTGATAGCTTAAGCACAATGGGATAAAAAGAATATTATTGTAATATATCTGTTTTTGTAAAAGGCTTTTAATTATAACATTTCTAAATATGACTATTAAAAAAACTGTAACTATTGCATTTAAAATTTAATTGCATGAATGAGCAAACTTGGCTAAAAATGCACACACCATATAAAAAGTCATCATCATAGCCTGTACGATTGAGTGTTTATTTGTTGTCAATACATGAATTGCAGGATGCTTTGAGGCGCCTAACTCCTTTGTCTAAGAAGATGGCTCCTTGGCTATTATTTTTTAGAAAATTATTAGCAGGGGCTTGTATTTGTCTAAAATTGAAGAGAGTTAGGGTGAGGAGTGATGAATTTCATAAAGGGCCTTTCTAGTCCAATAATTTGTACTGAGAATGGAAGATAGAATTTACTGGTTCCCATGGATTATGATGTATACATAGATAAAATGTCTTTAGAAATCAGAGTAATCGTTTTCTTTGGAAAATTGTTTTCCTTATACCAGATCAGGTATTTAAACCATTTGTTTGGCTCTCTAGATTCCCTTGGGGAAAAATATTCACAAGCAAACCTAGAGAGGTATTGCCCTTCCTGTGCCCTGTTCAGCTGTTGGAAAAGCTGCTGATGCCACTAAAAGCAGGTTGGGAAGAGACAGAGAGAGCTTTGCATTCTCTCTAGGCAACCATTAGGATTTAAATCCAGGATTAAGAATTAAAGCTGCTGTTTTTAAAGTTGCTTTTTGAAAGCGTATCGTAGTGATCTACACAGTGCAAGTTATACAACAGCAAGAGGCACTGAACTGTAGTCCACATGGTTTCCTTAACTTGATGGGCAAATATGGTGCCATTCCCGGAAATTCTTTATTACATATAGGTTATTGGGAAGCTTTACTTACAGATAGTCTTTGACTTACAACCATCCCCTTGAGGTTTCAACGGCACTGAAAAAAGTGACTTATGACCAGTTCTAACCAGTATGACTGTTGCAGCACCCCCATGGTCATATGTTCAACAGGCACTCAGCAACTGGAATATATTTATGATAATTGCACTGTCCTAGAGTCCTGTGAACACCATTTGTGACCTTCCCTTTAATTATAACATTTCTAAATACGACTATTAAAAAAACTAACTATTGCATTTAAAATTTAATTGCATGAATGAGCAAACTTGGCTAAAAATGCACGCATATAAAAAGCTTGCCTGTACTATTGAGTGTTTATTTGTTGTCAATACACGAATTGAATGGTGGTAGAAAGGATAACTAAATCCAAAGACGAATCAGACTTTGGGGGAGAGGGAAGAGTATCTTTGGGATTCCTCTCATTTTAGATTAATTGACATTCCTTACTGTGGTGATATCTGTAGGCAATGCCTATCAGTTCGAGAACCACAACAGGCTGCATTGCATTACATGCACCACATTTCATAAGTGGTTTGAACCTAGACTATTTAGAGTGTCTCTCTCCTCTCTCTCTCTCTCTGTGTGTGTGTGTGTGTGTAAAAGTCTAGTGTCAACCCTTTTGAGATACTGCAGACAAAAAGCATGACAATAAATACTGGTTCTATCCTTATTGTAAGGTTATAAGTCTAGGCTGAAGCTTTTCTTCATGTCTTTTTATAGCCCATTACACCAAACCATTTGGGAGAGGAGAAGGATGGGAGCCACAAGGGGATGTTTGTGGTCTATATCTGGTTATTCAGCCATACTCATCCCATAACTGTAATAAAGTCTCAATACTGAAGTGGCAAAATGTTGGGAGGAGCTGTGTAATACACAGTTGTGACCCCATTTCTGTGTTATTTTCTGCAGTTTTCAGGAAACTAGGAAGGTTTAGTTGATGCTGAGAATGAGAAATGGTATTTAAACAATAGGAAGACTGCACCTGCAGATATAATATTTTAATTGTGTAGACCAGCAGTGTTTAAATCAAACAGCAGTCTAAGAAGACAGTTTATTCTCTACCACATTGATTTTTGAGATTTTAATTCAGAACAAATCAGCTAATCTCTGAAGTAACTGTTGTAGTTGCGTATTTCTTCTCTTCTATTAACATAGAGGGTTTCCCTCAACCCCAAAATCCCATTAGAACAACTGAGGAAAAAGCCAGTGTGACTTATACGGCTTGGATTCTCATTTTTTCAAACAAGCAATGGCTTTCTTGTGAAACTTGGAAGACTCTTGTTTCATTTTCTTTTGGCCCCTGGAGTCTAATTTCTCAGTAGTTATAATCAGGTTTTTATGTGAGTTGCTTTCAGCATTTTCATCCTAGAGTGCAACAGTTTTTGTGTTTAATGCAGAAAACAAAGACATATACCTGGATGATTGTCTGGGTTTACTTAAGCTTGGAAGAGGGCAATATTTTTGCCCTCTAGGCCTAGAAAATCAATTTTATCCAGATGTACCTGGATTCCAGGGATGAAAAGAAAACAAAACATGAGCTTTCTCAGTTTCACAATTGATTTTCCAATGAAAGTAATTTGAAATCTATATGAAATTGTTTCTTAGTCTGGTCTAGGGCTGACGGCATTCATTATTTTATGATGAACCTCAGGATTCTGTCTTATTGTCAAAGCTGAAACATATGCTCAAACTGCTAGAGGAGATTATTAGGGGCTTTGGAGAGACTTGCCACTGGTGTGTTGATAACACCTAATTCAAACCTCAAGTAAGTGATTAGTACCCTTGAAGCTTAAACTCAACACTAGGCTGAATGACAGAGATTGGTTTTCAGCAACATTGCAATTTGCTCAGGAATTGGTGGGATGTGGGTACTTGATAATAGATTCCTGCAATGGGCCGAAAGTTGAACTAAATGATTTCCAGGTACCCTTCCAATTCTTCCATTCTATGACCCTAAGAAAAAGTTAATAATGACAATCATTTATTAAATGTATACAACTCTCAATTTCTAGCAAAAGTAAATTAAACCCCAACAAGGAAGTGGTACTGTTGATAAGGAAAAAGTTGAACTCTAAGACTGATGTGGAGTCTATTCCGAATGGGGTTGCATTCTCTGAGAAAGAAAATTGGATATATTTTTTTAACTCTTAACTATCAATAAACTTGAAGATGGTGGATGTGGTGAAGAACTATGCTTAGTGCCCCAACTGCAGTCTTCCTTAAGCAAACCGTTAAGAAAGATTTAACAACGGTTTTCCACACTTGGTTTCAGTCCATCCAGGGGTGGGATTCTACCAGTTCAGGCTGGTTCGGGTGAACCGGATGTTAATTTTACATCCAGTTAGGTAAATCACTAGTTCTGAAGAACAGCTGGCCCCACCCACCCCTCCCCTCCCAGGAGTCCCCACAAGGCCTGTTTGGCTCCCAGGTAAATGTGGGGTATCCTCCTGTGAGCAAAAACGGTTTGTGTGTGGGGGTCCAGTGCTACCGCCCCCCCATACATGATTTTGCTCCTAGAGACTTCAGGGAGGCTTGCTAGGTTGAAAACGCTGACCCCTCACCCTGTTTTTGCTCCTAGGAAGCTCCAGGGAGGCTTGCTAGGTCGAAAACTGCTTGGGGAAGGTGCCGCCACTCCCCCATGCCCCGTTTTTATTCCTAGGAGGCTCCAGGGAGGCTTGCTAGGCCCCGTTTTGGGCCTAGGAGGCCTTCCTGCAGTCTCCTGGGAGCACCCAGCTATCCAGTATGCCTGGATTCAGTGTTTAACCAAAAGAACATTTGGAGCTAATACAGTATTGATTATTGCCTTGGGAATGTTCTAGGTCAGGGATCCCCAAACTTGGCCACTTTAAGACTTGTGGACTTCAACTTCCAGAATTCTGGGAGTTGAAGTCCACAAGTCTTAAAGTGGCCAAGTTTAGAGACCTCTGATGTAGACTTACAGAAATATTTTAGATTATTTTCAGAACTATGGTAATGCTGACTTGTAAGAAATGTGTATGTGAGGTCTTGCAGTGTGCAACATTACATATCTGATCTGATTGGGTGAATCAGCATTTGGAACATCAGTGTTTTCACATGAGTCCTGTTACATAATACAGGCAATGTCTGTTTTCTCAGCATGAATTAGATACACATGTTAAGCAAAGTAGCTCTTGTTAATTTCTTGCCTCACTCACCTTTTTTAAGTTCTTCCTTTATTTCCTGGGTGTTATTATCTCATCCTTTTAACAGCTGGTTATAACACCTAAATAATCTCCCATAAACTGAATTAACAATTGTTTTTGTTCTAAGGCCTCTATAATTATTCATGCCAGGAAGCATTGTTTGCTGTGGAAACTGTAAATGAGCCTGGACTAGCCTTGGCTTCTGCTATCTTCTTTTGCTATTTCCCCTCATTGCAAGAAAGCTGAATTCCTTCTTTCCTTCCTTTTTTTAATTGAATTTATACCCTGCCTTTCTCTTGATTTCAATATTCCAAAGCTTAAAATACATATTCCAAAGCATATAAAACATAATGGATTCATTCCACTTTAAAAGCCAACATTAAAAAAAAAATCTTATAATTAATGTATAAGAAATATTTTCTTATTACTGAGAAAGTGAGAGCTAAATGTATATCCTTAGGGGACACATCATAGCTGGGTGCTACACAGAAGGCCGCCTTTTCTCATATATTCAAGTTTTCTCATATAGTCAAGTTTCCGGCAATGGGGCATCTTTGAATTAAGAAGACCTTTCCTGCTTATTCAAGTAACCAACAGTTTCATAGCAAGACAGATGATCTTAAGTTGTTTGATGTTTAAATCAACACCAGCTTCTTAAACTGTGTCTGAAGGGCAACTGATAGTAAGCATAGAGCTGTCAAAATAGGCTTTAATGGTTTCTACTCCTTGTGCTTGTCAGCAGCCTGGCCAGTTGGGATGGACTCAGGGGTGACATTCAAATTTCTTAACAACTGGTTCTGTGGGCGAGGCCTAATTTATGGGTGTGGCTTGATAGTCATGTGACTGGCTGGGTGTGGCTTGCTGGCTGAGCATAGCTTGGCGGTCATGTGACTGGCTGGGTCAAAAGATAGAAACTCACTTTAACAATGCTCTTGGAGCGGGGTTGGACTAGATGACCTCTGAAGTCACTTCCAGCCCTGGATTGCTGTGCTGTTTCAAAGCATCCTCTGAAGCTGCATCTGGTGCCAGGGTTTGTGGTCCTTCTTTCTTCTCCTTTTTCTTTCCCTTCATCCATCCATCCATATCTCATTCACATTCCTTTCCCTTCCCTTCCCTTCCCTTCCCTTCCCTCCCTCCCTCCCTCCCTCCCTCCCTCCCTCCCTCCCTCTTTCTTTCTTTCTTTCTTTCTTTCTTTCTTTCTTTCTTTCTTTCTTTCTTTCTTTCTTTCTTTCTTTCTTTCTTTCTTTCTTTCTTCCTTCTTCTTCCTTCCTTCCTTCCTTCCTTCCTTCCTTCCTTCCTTCTTTCTTTCTTTCTTTCTCCCATCCCTCCTTCTTTCTTTTTCTTCTTTTAAGAGAAAGAAAGAAAGAATAAAAGAAAGAAAGAGCTACCATGCATCTCTATGCTATTCATGGTATATTTTCAGCTGGAACCTCTTTCTACTTAAAGCAGGGGTCCCCAAACTTAGCGATTTTAAGACTTGTGGACTTCAACTCCCAGAATTCTCCTGTCAGGTCTAGTTGGTGCTTTTTAACATCTGTGGTGGTTTATGGTGAGCTTTTTAAGTTTATAGCAAATCTGTCCTTTACCTCTAAAAGTTTTTTTTAAAGTCACTCCTGGGAAGCATTGGCTTTGATTCTAACATAATTAGAATTATGAATGTTATAAATACATTGCTTTTGATTTTTGATTTGAAACATGTTTTAAGCTAAGAATTTGCAAATTTGACTTTTGATTGGATCAGTGTTAGATACCTTGTAGTTAGATCTCTATTGTTTAATATGTGTATATTATACTGAAAGCCAATTTATTTGATGTAATGGGTAAGGCATCAGGCAAGAAATCAGGAGACCATGAATTCTACTTACTCCTGCCTTAGCCAGCTGGGTGACCTTGTGCTAATCACTTTCTTTTAGCCCTAAGAAAGAAGCAATGGCAAACTATCTCTTAAAAACCTTGCCAAGAAAACTTCAGGGACTTCTCCAGGTAGTCTGCAAAAATTGGACATGATTAAATGAAAGAAAAAAAAAGTTATATTGAGAAGCATTTAACTATGAAAAATCAAGAAACTGCACAAATGATAGATTGGCAGTTGGTTTACTCCTCTTCCTAACAGAAATTTCAACAGAATTGTAATCTTCATGGGAAATTTCTTATATTGAAAAACTTCTTTTGTAAGCATACTAAATATTTTGGCAAAGTATTAATTTCAGCCTTTCTATTGATGTTTGGCAAGGCCAAATTAATGGTTATATACAGTTCTTATGCATTCACAGACTGGTCTTTTTGAATGATTAGATGTGACTTTATGATTATGGAAGCTCTTCATACAGTTAGACTGGTTGTCGCTTTTCTGTTTTTTTCCTTTCTATTCCAGTATTGCTGAAGTCGGTTATAAAGTGATGCTTCAGTATGTTACATTTTCCAGTCTCTTTTATTTTTCTTGCTGACGATCAGCTGTTTTTGCTGCCAAAGCTGATTTGTTGGCAGTGCTGCTCCCTGGAATTGTAAGGGAACACTTAGGAATGACCTAAAGTGACTTTTGGATAGCTGTGGACCCACCTGGGAAGGGGAGCCTTGAAGATTCCACTTCCCTCTGGGAGCAGTCAGAAAGTCATTGAGCAAATCCACCTTCCTGTAAGCAATTTTGTTTTCTAAGTGAGTTTTTAACTTTCACTTTTGAATTTATTGTTTTACTTTGCTTTTTATCTTTAAAAGTTGACCAGCTAGTTGAATGCTAATTTATGTAACTCTGTTGAGCTCTAGCTGTTTTTTTTTTCTTTTTCTTTCCCTTTGATTTATATAGTTGTTTTGAATAACCCTCCTTGTCACATTTCATCTTTGTGGATGTTGAAGTGCTTTCATTTAATTTACATTATTATGGGCTCTCACGACATGATTTTTTTTTTGTATTTGTAAAATATTTATTTCTTTTATTTCTTTTGTATTTTTATTTGGATCCAAATAAAGTGTCCAAAAAATATCTTTCCTGTTTCACTGTTCTATGTTCCCTGATCAAAGTTTCCCAGAGTAACAATGTATCAGGTTACAGACTAAAAAAGGTGGTTGAAATCTATGAAGAGACTTTTTGGTAACGTGCAACTTTCAGCTGAAAGGTTTTTAAAAAAAGTTTGATGGGATTATAATGACTATGGAAAATATGCAAAGGCATATAGTTTTGGATAAGTTAGATTCACAAAAGGACTCTGATATGAAAGTTGCAGACCAAAAAGATATGTACTCCACAACCGGAGAACTAATTGCGTCTCTTTGAAGTTCAAGGCTGCATTTCTTTACAATACTAGAAGCCTGAGTAAATGGGGAAGTAAGAAATATTTTTGTCACTAAGAGACTGAGGGTCCATATAGAATATGGATTTTGTTGGGAGGATAGAGACATCATGGAGACTGAATTAATTATATTTAATTAGACAATAATTAATTAGAGATGTATTAAGAACATGGATATTTGATTATTCTTAACTTTTGGGATGATTTAGGATAGATAAGATGCAGTAGCAAAGTTTCTATGAGTGGATTATAATAACAGTTTGTTAACAGAGAGTTTTGAAACCTTAACCTTGTCTTTTTTATTATTATTCTTCCTGTTAACTATTTCATCATTAATATACTGTATATAAGATAGGTGAATAATTTGCAAATAGATTTACTAGTTTATTTTTTTTTTTGGATTTGTTTCACAAGAGATGGGAACCAATATTGTAATAATGTGTTAATCAGTATTCAATTAGGGACAAAAACATGTGTATATGTATTTTATTTCTTTTCAATACTCTTTTTTCTTGATTGTTTTGTATTTTTTGTTTGTTTTTTATTTTTTTTTACATTTTTTTGAGATTTTCATTTTAACTTTCTTTTGAATAAAATAAAAAAAATAGAAAAAAAGAATGTTGCTTTTTCCTTTTTAAGAACAAGTCCTTCATTACTGAAAACCAACACATGAAATGTCTATGTTTACACAGTTGTCTGAGGAATGGACAAACTAGTAAAATACTCCTTGAGATTATGGTGGTTCAACCTTTTTGTTATAGATCAAATCATGTACTGTAATATTTTTAATAACTGTTATCTAACTTATTCTGGCATGAATTCTACCAGGAATTTCATTAATCCAGATTGTGATCTTAATATTTTGATGTACAGTATTGCAGGAAATCACATATATTTGGAGAATAAAATTGAGAGAAGGAATCAAATATTAAAAATTGAGAAACTGAGGCACAGATAGTATCTTATTGGATCTCATTCTCTGTCTCTCCCTCTCCCTCCCTCCATGTGTGTGTGTGTGTGTGTGTGTGTGTGTGTGTGTGTGTATGTTTTGTCACATTCTTAAGAGGATAAATAATCCATATTTATAATGACAGCCAGCAGTCTATTTTTTTTTTACTTTTATCAGTGCTAAATCTGGGGTGACAAATTGCTTCCTGAAGCTGGATTCTTCTTCTCTGCAGGTGTCAGGATAAAAATAAAAGTAATCACTTATCAAGACTCCTAGATCTGTGACAAGTCTGTTAGAAGCTTATTGCTACCAAAACATAATGGGACCCTTCAGTTAGATTAATGCTCATTTTCTTCCTGAAATACAGTGCAGTCAACATAAAGAAAGCCAAATATTCTTTACATTATTTTTTTCCTAAAAGCTGTTTGCAAATAACAGCTTTCATTGATGTTGGTAGAGCACCTCCCTCTGAAAGTTAGGCTATGGGGTCTCCAACCTTGGCCACTTTAAACCAAGTGGACTTCAACTCCCAGAATTCTCCAGCCAGCCAAGCTTAAAGTGGCCAAGGTTGGAGACCCCTGGTTGCTTTTATGAAGGAAAACATTGTGTCCTTGCCATGTTGCCCCTCACTTACTGGCAGTAGTTCAAGCTGTGAACCCAGTTGAATTGCTGGTTTTTGCTAATATTTTTTTAATGTATGTTTTCTGGAATAGCTTACTTTTTATATCTATATTTACAAAACCTTTTTGTATTTGTTTAAGTGGGGCAGAGAGAGAGAGAGAGAGAGAGAGAGAGAGAATGTTGATGAAACCTAGAATCACTCTGAAGGTCTGAAGATGATTGTTAAAGCTATGTGGTCATGGAATCATAGAAAATTGAAACAAAACCCAAAACAAGGTGTAATGATGGACATCCAGTCCTCCAGGAGGGGTCTCCAACCTTGGCCACTTTAAGACTTGTGGACTTCAACTCCCAGAATCCCTCAACCAGCAAAGCTCAAGGATGATGTTCTTAGAAGATAAACATGCTATTTTTTTTCTCTTGAATACCTCACTAATAGCTTCAGTAACTGTTCCCAAAATCTTACTCTCCCAGTTACTGGCAAAACCTCCAGCCAGAACTTGATTCAATGACCCCTGCTTATTATTTCCTGCATTTTACTAGAACTATTCTAAATGGTTGCTTACTCAACCCTCCAGCCAGGAAGGACTGTTCCTTTTCCTAGAAACAACTAGTTTCCTTCCTTAGGACATAAGTAATGGTAAATTATTTAAAATAACACAACAGTCACTTTTTCCCTGTCAAAGGAAGCTATAATTGATTAAGTTCTTGAGGAATAGAGTTTCATAATTGGGCCTTCTTTAGTGGCAAAGTAACTAAGACACTGGATTTGGCACTAACTTAATAATTCTTAGAAATGAAGACCAAAGGATCCATATTCAGAAATGCGCATCATGAAACACCTATCTTCAAGAGACTAAGTTCTATAGTTCCTAAATGCCCACACACCACAAGGTTTATCAAGGTATCAAGTATTCACATATCTCTCTCATTTCTGCTTGGAAGCAGTCTTTGAAATAGTTTATCAGTCTTCCATATGCAAACAGAGAGCTGAGATAGAAGAATGGTTCATTGTGTGAGGCTGCTCAGCAGCTTTTTAATAGGTTGACTTTTAAATACATCCTTTCTGGATCTTGATCTAACACCTCAGCCAGAAATTTGCTGTTAACTTACAAGATATGCAGCCATACACTAGTGTAGGCCTTGTAGTAGCAGATAAAACTCTTCTTTCTTTCAGCACTTTCTTGCTTGCCAGACACACTTCTCACTCATGTCTTCTGGCAAGCTATTTCTTATGTTTATCTGGTTCAGCTTTGTTGTATGTTACGCCTGTTAGTTCATTCTGGCCCATCCCAAATTAGTCTTGAAATGAATATCCATCATTTTTTCTTTTTTTCCTTTTGGCTTAGCTTTTATCTGGATTATGCATAATGTGTACCAGAAGGATTCTGCTAATACTATAATTTAAAAACTATATTTCTGCTTAGCTTATTCTATAAACTTTGTAAGATTTTGGAGAAGCTGAGGCTTGTTGCTTAATAGAGGCAATAGGACATTATTTATAACCTGGATTTGCTACAGACATATTTTATCAGCATAGTTTAGTCTAACTAGAATTAAGCTCAGGAAATGTGACATTTTGTTGAGGGTTTCCCCTTTCACACAGTGCTCCAGGCTATCAGCTGTGTGTAGTGTAGGCTGAATATACATCTCGACCTCAGGCTAGAGAGATTATGCTCTCTGCATATAGCCCACAAGGCAATGGTGGTAATCTATCGGTTTAGCCTGGTTCTGCTGAGCCGGTAGCGGCGATGAGCAACAGAAACCAAACCAGCTCTGTGTTGGGCCCACCCACCTGCCCAGACTCCCTTACTAACCTCTATGTCCTGTTTTTGAAGCGCAGCTGCGTGGCAGTTACTGAAGCGTTAGGGAGAGTACAGGACTTCAGGAAGTGACTCAAAACACTTCTGCGCCTGCACGAAGTGTGCGTTTGGTGCACGCACGGGTGCAAAGTGTGTGCGCACGCGCAAAGCGCACCCACCAAGCCACGCCCACTGAACCGGTGGTAAAAATATTTGAAACACACCACTGCCACAAGGTTTTCACAGCTCCCCTTTGAGGAGAGGAAATATTTTATCATTTTAAAATCCAAATGCCAATAAGAGGAGAGGCAAAAGACATCTACAGAAAAGGACAAATTTAGAATCAAGGCTGAAAAGAAGAGTTTCAGAAATTACTGTATTTGACTAAAATCATCAGAGATCATCTGAATGAGGGATCCGGGAATAACAGAGAGAGCTTTACATTGGGCAAGATAAATATAAAGGTCTAGCTGGTAATATTTTATAACAGTAATTTTACTTTGAAATATATGCAATTATTGAAGCTTTATGATATCTGATATATCTTGTCCTGGCTATTAATGGAACTTGGTATCTCTTTGCAATGAAGTTGCTTTATATTATTAGCAGATCTATCACCTTTTATCTTATCTTCTCTTTTGCAGTTTTCTGTGGGAGATTTTTTTAACATGCTAACTGGTTTTAATAGCACTTTACTTTTATCTCCTTGCCATAGAATGTTTTTGCCAGCGATAACTTAATGCTGAACAGGGAATTTTGCATCTTCTTCCCTTTTTTAAAAATATAGTAGTAATTTCAATTATCATTTGTCAGATGGAGCTGTTGTGAAGACCAGGAGGTAGCAGTATAGAATTTATTTCATTTTTATCATCTTTTGTTTCTTTGTACTTGCCAGTAAGACCACGTGGGATTCTTAACTGCCTCTCATGCTGGGACTGGGGAGACCATCCTAGGATTCTCCAGGAGGCTAAGTTGAAGCAGCAATATCTAAGAGGTGAGATCCTTGGTGCTTTCTGAGCTTGGTTGTTTTCTTGCAGACGTTTCATTACCCAATCTAGGTAACATCATCAGTGACTAGAAACCAACCAACCTTAGAGAGCACCAAGGACCTCTCATTTCAATCCTGAGCTGCACATATTCTCCTTTGTCAGCAGCAATAGCTGTCAAGAAGCAATATCTGTCAAGTAGCTTCATCCAAGCAAGGTTAGGATGTGTAAACTCAGGAGATTTGGGGGAAAGAAGGGTTGAGACCTCTAGCCTTTCTGCCATATACAGGTAGTCCTCAACTTACAACCACAATTGAGCCCCAAATTTATGTTGCTAAGTGAAAAATGTGTTGAATTTTGCCCCATTTTTATGACTTTTCTTGCCACATTTGTTAAGTGAATCACTGCAGTTCTTAACACTACTTACAGGGTTGTTAGGTAAATCTGTCTTCCCCATTAACTTTGCTTACCAGCAGGTCACAAAAGTGGATCATATGACCCTGGGGCACTGCAGCCATCATAAATGTGAACCACTTGTCAAGCATCTGAATTTTGATCTTGCAACCATGTTGTAGGTCACTTTTTTCAGTACCGTTGTAACTTCAAACAGTCACTAAATGAAACTACTTTTTTGTAAATTGGACTTCATCATTTTAGATTGCTCTTGTATTCGCATGTGTATTTCTACATATAAGAAACCGGAAGTCAAATTTTATATTGTAGGGATCAGGTCTAATTAGATTTTCAAAGTCCAAATGCACAACTGGCATTTCCTTAAAAGTTTACTAGATAGTAGATGGGTCTATGCATACATAGCAATTTAATTATGCTAAAACTACTATACAATAGTGCAATACCCCCCCCCCCCCGTTTCAATATGGGGATAGACGTGCTTTGCTATATTATGTGCTCTATATTGAGGGCCTAAATCTGTGCATGCAGTTTTTCCCCATCTTTGGGCTGAATTAGTACTCTCCATATGCTGTGATGTTTGCTTTTTCTGAATATGTTTCTCTAATTCAAAGTGAGCCAAAGCAGCACTATGATTTTTTGGCAGTCAAAAAAAAAAACTGCCTGGGAGGTGTTAAGTAGAAGATGACATCTCCTTGACAAAGGACTGCATGGAGTATATCTGGATGTTTGCCCAGAATACTTGAGGTGAAGATTATCCTTCTAGGTTCTTTTAACAATTAGGTTAAAACTGTTCCATGTGTTAAAAAGCAACAAACAAAGAAAAACAATGGTTGGTTGGGTAATTTCAATCTTGGATGGCCTTTTTTCAAAAGTATTTTATGCTCACTAGCATTTTTTTCTTCTTCTGTGATGCTTCCAGCTTTGAAATACAAGTAAATTGTCTCAGTAAATTAATATTTTAAAACTGATCAAAAAGGTGTCATCAGTTCAGCTCTCAGAGTCCTAATGAACACATGCAAGAGTTATTAAAACCATCTTTAAACCTTGGGTTGGTTAATCCTTTTCTTTCTCTAAGGCGGGCCACGTTGCAGTTAATCCTACTGGGAATTAAGCCTCTCATCAAATAATATCTGTGTCTGGATCAAGTTTATTTCTATGTAATTTAATGAAGTAAGGTGAACAAGTGATGGGGGCTCACTATACTTTTGCCTAACCTTATCATTGGCCGTAAAGGTAACTTTTCTGCAGTACAGTATGGGAAAGTTTCTTCTGCATCTATTGAAAAGGAGATAGTGAAATAGTTCTTGAGAGCATCTTGCCGGCCAAAGTTGTAGGATAGCATATATAAATATCAGGCAAACTTTCCTTCTCATGATCCCCTCTAACTTCCAGATTAAGAGTACAGAGCATCAAGAGGCAAGAATAAATGAATACTGTACTACAGATTCCATCATTACTAATTGTTGTTCATTCTGGTGGGGGAATGATAGAAGTAGGAGTCCAACAACTTGTGGTGAGCCACACATTCTCTATCCTTTTTTACGAGATGGTGCTAAGCATAAGACGAGCATCTTGCCTTTGTTTCTGTCTATCAGTGTCAGAATGTACAGTACATGGCAATGGAATGAGGAGGACTGGGAACCATGATAAAGATCACATAATCCTTAATATTAATAGGGAAAACAGGTGAAAGCAGTCTAGAGAAAAGAAGGACTAGAGGTGACATGAGAGCAGTATTCCAGTATTTGAGAGATTCCCTCAAAGAGGAGGGGGGTTAACATATTTACCAAAGCATCTGTAGGCAGGACAAGAAATAATGGATGGAAACTAATCAAGGAGAGAAGCAACCTAGAACTAAGGAGAAACTTCCTAACCGTGAGGACAATTAACCAGTGGAACAGCTTGCCATCGGAAGTTGTGGGTGCTTCATCACTGGAGGCTTTTAAAAAGAGATTGGACAGTCATTTCACTGAAATGGTATAGGATCTCCTGCTTGAGCAGGGGATTGGATAGAAGACCTCAAAGGTCCCTTCCAGCTCTATTCTGATTGATTGATTGATTGATCATTAATCTTCACTAATGATCATCACTAGTGATCATTAATATTAAGGTGGCAAAAGTAGGTGGTAGTAATTATAAACCCAAATAATGTAAAAAATATAATCTCTATTCATAAAGCAGTCTTAATAATATAAACATTATGACAATAGAAGACTAATTATAATTAAGTTCTGTAGTGGAATAAAGAGCCATTGTTTTGATTCAGGTCTCTTACGATAGAATCAGATTTCTTAATTAGTTGTGATTCAGTGATTTAATTGTGGAGTTAGTTTTCATGTTTTTAAATCTTCCAAATAATCATTTTAATGACAGTAGCAGTTTCCTTGGGAAGTTCAAATATTTTCCCAATTTATTTGGAATGTTGCCATTTCTGCCCTAGGATCTGTATATGTCTAATGTTTTGTCTAAATAATAATTATTTGATGTTGAACGCAGAATGCAGTTGAGAATATGCTGCACTGGAGGATTAACTGTTAACAACCTTTGATATTGGTGCTGACATTATTACATCTTGTAGTGCTGCCAGATAAATTATCTAGAATGTATAAAAGTACTCCAAATGTATTTTGGAAATGTAAACAACATGAAAGGGCATTTTATCATTCTTGGTGGACATGTAAAATAGCTGGAAAATATTGAATTCAAATTCATACTTTGATACAGACAGTGTTAAAAACCAATATTCAATTGAAGCTGGAACTTTTCTTTTTAGGATTAATGGATAAACAGTTAGAAAAAAGCCATGGAAGATTATTTCAGTATATGATTACTGTGGCAAGATTACTATATGCACAGAGATGGAAAGATTGGACACTACCCAATACGGAGGAATGGTTGGTGAAGTTAATAGATATTGCTGAAATGGATAAATTGACTTCTTTGAATAGAGAAAAGATATTATCTAAATTTCTTGGAGACTGGTGGCCTTTTTGTGTAAAAATGAATTTGTGATCTGCGCTTTGATAATTAAACAATAGGTTATGGAAAGAAAAGCAATATGATGCAACTTTAGAAACATACTGAAATATATTTGTATTTTTAACTGCTGTGAAGAATATCAAAGCCACTTCTTTATATCTTTTTTATTTTCTCTTTTCCCTCAACTTTTTTCTTTTCTTCTTTTGGTTTTTCTTTGATTTCTATCTTTTTCTTTTTTTCTACATATATATATATATATATATATATATATATATATATATATATATAAAGATGCTGTAGTATTGTTGCCTGAACAGTTGTAAAAGCATCTGGATTTATTTATTTATTGCATAATCTAGTCCTGTGGTAGGTGGGGTCTTTATTTTGTAATCTGATGTAGTGGTTTTAGGCTAGGAGAATAGTCTGGTGACAACAAGAAGTCTATTGATTTGAAAAGGGAAGTATGCTTGTTTTTCTGTAATTTTAAATGGAAGCCGTGGATAGCAACAAATTATGTTTTGTCATATTTCTTCTATGCCTGACTTATAACAGATTACTTCTGGGTACTAATGTGCCATTATTGATCTGTAGGAGTAATTTGTATTTTAGTGCTACATCTCACAAAACTTGCATTTTTATATGCTTGTTTATCTGTGATCTTTTAAATATCTAGCATCCTGCTGTGCCTGCAGAATGTGCAGTTTGACAAAAATGTTCAGTCAGAAGCATTTTAAAGTTGCAATTGTGAGATAAGGGGCTAGGTGATTTGATTAAATAATTAAATAAAGCGAGCTATTGTTTAGACGCTTGGCATCTCCAGAAAAATTCCATGGAAATAAGATATAGCAGGGAGAAAATCTGAAAGTTAAAAAAAGAAAAGAGTGGTGAACCCCTTTACCAGAATAATAGGAAGAGGAAGTGGAGAAACTAGTTTGAGATGAGACATGCCAGGAGGCAACCCAATTTGGGAGAGAAGGAAGGGAACTGGGGTACAGGCTGGAGATGGCATCTGAGGGTGAGAGAAACCTAAGTACAGAAATATGAAAACAAAACTGTGGTTCTCTATTTGAAGAGGGAGGTTTTGAAAAAGAGAGGGAAATTAAGGACTTTTAAGCTATGCCTGTGATTTAGTATTTAATTCCCCACCTCTAATTGTTAGCAAGTTACTTGTGAATAATTGCAGCTCCTAATAAGAAACTTATTACGTATCATATGTAATGCATGTTGGATGGGTTGGTATGAGTGTGGCATATGTAGGGCATGTGTGCATACCACATAAATAGAGATTTAAAGATAACTGATCTATCTACTGGAAGGTATGTATCTATGTATGTATGTATGTATGTATGTATGTATGTATGTATGTATGTATGTATTAGGCTTTCTTTATGGTAACTGAATTGAAGTAATGATGTAGTTAGTGATTGTTCCTGGACTTGTTACAGGGCTCAAAAAGAGTCTTGAGATCCAATGAATATGTTTTACCACCTGGAGGCTTGATGGAGACTGATCTGGAGTTAACATTTTCACTGCAGGTAACTTTAACTTTCTTGGGCAGAAATAAAGAATTGTGTATCAGTAAAAGATTTCTTTCTCTATTTTGAACAGAATGTATTTAAGAATAGCACTTCAAGTAACTATGTTATGAATTGTTAAACAGTACTTGCCTTCTATTTGTAACCTATGATCAATATTCTTAAAGCATAATCCTGGATATATTTATTCTGTGTTCAAAGGATCTTATTTTCATAATTAGTTTATTCTGAGCACAGCCTAAGCTATTTTCCAATCACATTTGTGCTCTAGTTTTAAAATGAAGCGTAAATGAATGAGTATGGAGGATGCTTGAAAGATCTGGTATATTCCTTCTTTACCTCTCTGTGAATGTTTCACCAGAAGCACCTTAAAAATGAACTTTCAGGTCAATACTCTTTTTTTACAGTATCCACATTTCCTGAAAAGAGATGGTAACAAGCTCCAGATCATGCTGCAGCGCAGAAAGCGGTATAAGAATAGAACTATTCTGGGCTACAAGACTCTAGCAGTGGGCATCATTAACATGGCTGAGGTAAATGGAACAGCAGAAAGATTGTAACACAGCTATCTGGGAATTGATGGGGAAGAGGAGATGCTTATTTAGGGTGTTGATTTAGGACCAGAATATAATACTGGCTGCTATGTACATTGTTCAAGAAAAGCATGGAATGATATTAGTCTATGCTAGAGGCCTTTTGTGTTATATCATCTACTCAGGTCATGCAGCACCCCACAGATGGAGGGCAGCTTTTGGGCCTTCATAGCAACATCAAGGATGTGAGCATCCGGGTGGCTGAAATCAGCATCTACTCACTTTCTAGTCAACCTATCGATCATGAAGATGGAAATGTCCCCTCTGGTCCCAAAATTAAGGCATCTGGTAAGGTTTTGCTTATAAAGCTATACCCTGCAGGGTTTGAAGTAGTTGAAGTAGTTCTCTGTTTGCTCCAAATCCTTTGGACATGTCTGGATTATATTATTATTCCATCTTGAAGTATTTTTTTCTTCTTCTATTAATCCACAATAATGTTAGTGATCCTTCTTCTAATGTGTGGCTAAATACTGGCATACACTGTCCAAAACCACAGTAATTGGTCCCAGTTTGGATATCTTCAAAGAGAAATTCCAAAAATTGTAACTATAGGTTACCTCTGTTATCTGAGGCAGGAAGCATTTTAGTAGCACTTGCTTGGAACACAACCAGAAGGGTGAGAGCCAAACACCTTCATTGTAAAACTAAAAAATATGTAGACTGTATCTCACATTAAAATAAGAACTGTAGAATATTTCAAATGTAGCACAATTCTACATTTAAAATTGTTGTCTAGAAATGGCTTCCAAATGAAGTCACATACTTTTGTGACTTTTTAGATATGAAGTTATTCTAGACCTTGAGAAATAATCTCCTAGTTTAATTCACCATTCTTAATTCACCATGCATAGAGGAGATCAGAGATCTTTTCCATTAAACAGCATATAAAATCCTTACAGCTATTATGTATAATGTTAAATATAATATCAGTTTAGTATGTTTTGAAGAAATGTATGGTTTAGTGAGGTTTAATAAAAACACCTCAGATTGTAATGGGATAACAACTTTCAAAATTTGTTCTCTTCTGAGATGAATTGTCATTATGTTCTATTGTGCTTTGTCACTCTTCTCATGAACCTTGCAGTTACTTCCTTCCATTAGCTTGTAGCTTTCCGTTAGAAAATCTAATGCCTTATTGCTGTATTTTCTTCCATTCTTCTGTATCAATTCATGAATGGCCATGGTAACCATCTTTTTCCATTCTAGATCGCTCTCCAGATATTGATAACTATTCTGAAGAAGAGGATGACAGTTTTTCCTCTGAGCAGGAAGCCAGTGATGATGCAGTACAGGGCCAGGTATTTATCTATCTATTTGCCTTTCCTTTCCTGTAAGACAAGAGTTCAAAAGCTGGATATTTTTCAGGTGTATTTGAGTTACAAAAGCCTCAGTCCTTGAGGATGATAAGATTTGGTCGACAAAATACTCTTACTAGAGGAGATTAGGAAGAGTATATCTTTTTTGAGTTACCCATCCAGATGTCAACAATGGGATATATTTTAGTGCTAAGTACCAGGTATAAATTGCTAGTCTCTTTCCTCCCACTTCAGCAGCTAATCTGTACCCAGTTTATATTAGGCTTAGGGGACGGAGAGAGAGAGAGAATGAAGGAAGGGGAGAGGGAGAGAGAGAAAGGAGAGAAGGTGGAGGGAGAGAATACAATTGATTAAAAGAATATTTAGTAGATGATAAAATATGAGAGTGCCCCAAACTGAGAATTGAGATGCAATGGAGCTTTGTCCTGCAATTCAAACAGAGGCATGCAATAAGTGATTAAGGTTTTTTCCTCCTTCACTTACCAGAAATAAATGTTTTTTCATTGTGGATGGATCCTTGTGGGAGAAATGAAAGCTATTAAGAGAGAAAAACAGGTTTCTAGCAACAGAAGTGAATCTATTGAGATATTTATCAGGGAACAACTAATAAGTATCTGGAATGCTACTGTTAAAATAGTTTGATGAATCGTACACATTCTTTTGACCCTGAATAAGCTAGCTTTTAAAACATACCTTCTGAGAAGATTCCCCATCTCAACTTTCTATTCATTGATCATCAGCCATGTAATCTCTTATTTGTTGCTCTCTAAAACTCTCTAATTAATATCCAAGGAATCACCAAGTTCACCCCGCTCACTGAAACCAGATGGTCATGACAGTTTATTGCTCTCTCTTTCTATTCAGGATTTGTATGATGAAGAGGACGAAATGAGGAAGCCAAAGAAGGCCAGGCGGAAAATGATCCGAACTACATCAATGACCCGAGTAAAGTCAGCCCTTTTTTTTTCCTGGGGGTGGATTTCTGTGGGTTTTAGATGGGAACAGGAGCAAGGGCACTCCGTAGTAAACCATGATTGCAACTTCGACTTTACTTTTCCTCTTTCTTCCCACAAGGTGCCATCCATAAATAAATTCAAAGAGAGAGAAAAATTCATGTAGTCTTCCATCAGCATAGATTTCAGGATTAGCTATGTTATAGACTTCTTTCTGGATTCAGATTCTTTTTTTTAAGAATATAGTGATATTTTCTATTTTTTGCCACGAAAGCAGAAATACATGCTTAGGATAGCCTATAGCCTATTAGGATGTCTGATACCTTATTACTTAAATCTATCACATAAAAGATGGGATTGATTTATTTCATAATACTGGATAAGTAATAATGGGTTTAAATAACAAGGAAATAGATTTCAATTGGACATTAGGAAAAATGTCTTAAATGGTAAAGGCTATTTGACATTGGAATAGACTGCCTCCAAAAGTGGTGGACTTCACTGAAGATGTTTACATTTATGTTGGATGGGAAGTCATTACAGTCAATTCCTAGGGAAGTCAGAGGTTGGACTAGATCAAGTGTGTCAAACTCGCATTGTCCTGGCGTTGTCCCATGATGTATCTGGACTTTTTCCCCCTTCGCTAAACCAGGCTTGGGCGTTACCAGTGTGTGGTGCATCCGGCCCGTGGACAGGGAGTTTGACAGCCCTGGACTAGATGATCAAGGTTCCTTCCAACTGTTCAGTTCTGTGATTCTTTAATATGTGTTATAACATGCATAAGAATAGCAACTTCCAGGTAGGAAGCTGTTGGGATGAAAAGGCCATACCGGAGAGGGCATCCACATTCAGCAGATGGGAGCAACAGCTGGGGTTCCTCCCTTCCAGCACAATGATTCCAACTCCCAGTTTTTCCTTTTTAATCTTTAGTTCTGCTGCTCCTGCTGCTCCTGATTAAATCCACCATTGATTAGGTGACCATCTAGAATCAGTAGAGGTTAGCTCTGAGAAAGAAGCTGACACTGATGCTGCTATTCACAAGGGATTGCTCATCCTCTCCCTTTGGAAATGTGGGGAAATTGGGCTGCTGTTAGGTCATTTTGGCTTCTGTGTTTGGGCAATGTTTTAATTCTGCTGGGAGGAAATGGCAAGATGGGCCAATTACAGAATGCGTTGTAGTCCAGCTGGAGCAGAGGTCTCTAAACTTGGCAACTTTAAGACTTATGGACTTCAACTCTCAGAATTCTCCAGCCAGCAAAGCTGCCAAGTTTGCCAAGTTTGGAGACCCCTGAGCTAGAGGGAGGTAGCAAAGGAAGACTCTTCCTCTATTACTAAATCTGTTTCCTCTCAACTTCTTTTACATTTTAGCAACCAAACTTCAAGCAGAAATTTGTTGCCTTGCTGAAGAGGTTTAAAGTGACAGATGAGGTAAGGAAATTGATTTTGGATAAATGTGGAGACAGCTATTTTCCCTCTTCACTCAATATTTGTTGAACACTTTTACTGAATATTTTAAAAGGGGAAAAATCATAAACCCAAAGAAGAGGAGAGGGAAAAGCACAAAGCAAACAAATAAGAGAATTTTTTTCTTACCCAGGTTAATACTTTTTTACTGACTTCATTTAACATTCACAGTTTGCTGCAACAGTAATAAATACCAGTGCCATCAATCTGCTGTTTTAATGCCTTCTCCTGCAGACCTCACCCCCCCCCCCCCCAAAAAAAAAAAATTGGGTGCAAACTACCCAGTAGCCAAAGTGCTACTCCTTATTATATTATTTATTATCCTTTCCATTTTGGTTCCTGTGCTGGCCTTAGGTCATCAAAACTTGAAAGGTTTGAGTGACTGAAAATGTTGACAGATGTGGGCAGCCCCTCCCCCCTGCATTACATTGTTTCATAACAGCTGGCAGCACTGGGTATGGGTTGCAACCTGGGAAAGAGACACCATGTGTAGCATAATCTGGTTCTGAGTTAGTTAAAAGTGCTCTTTTGATCCCAGATTATTAGGAGACATGTTCTATGTGAACTATATACACTATCTCAGGAGAGTGAAAGTACATTCTCCCAGAATTATTTGGTTAATAGCGATTCTGTAATTTGGCTTTAATTAATTTAGTTTTGCCTGATGCTGCAGAGCGTAAAGCAAATCCTTTGCTTTGGTCATCGAGATAAAACTTGGATCCCGTAGGACTCAATTTCCAAGTTTTTTCAGGAGGAGGGAGCACTCCTTTTCCCCAGCCCGATGGCCTGGTTTAAGCTTCTGCAGGCAATCCCTCATTCTCTCTCCGTGTCTCTCTTTTATAAATACTTGCACTGTGGAGTGCTTGGCAGAGGATGTTGAGCTGGGTAGCTTTGGGGAGGCTCCTTCAGGATCAGAGGTATTTTATTGTATAGCATAAAGGCTTGTGCTTAGCCACTGTGGGATTGATCGGTAACACTTTCAAAATATAGAGAATGTCAAAAACATTTATGAGATTAATACACTCAGGGAGCAAATTATTTCTTCCTTTTTCTTTAAGAGCTTCTAGAGAACTATAGTTATGTTAGACATTTTCAGGAAAACCAACAAAGAATTCTGTGGCACTTTAAAGATTTTTCTCAGAGCCTTTATAAATCATAGTCAACAACATTAGTTGCTCTGCAGAGGCCTGTTCCCGTTTCTGCCGTAATTTCCCAAATGTGTAAAAACAAAAAAATTCTCTCCCTTCATAAGCGGCTCGCTATAGCCTCTAAATGATCAGGAAATGAAGTTGTGTTTTGTGGCCCACAGCCTTTTAAAAATTGTCCAGTCCTGCTTTATGATTAATTTGAGAGACTCAAAAAGTATTCAGATGACTCTAAAATTAAGTACATGCACTCTCTCCCTCTCTCTTTTTCTCTAACACACATTCATCTCTTGACTACTATACCCTCAAGTGACATAGGATAAATGAATCATTACTTGGGATGGATAAATATATGTACATCTTGAATTGCCAAATAGTCTATAAATGAAGGAAGTGTCTTTTCCCAAAGGTGCTTTTTCAAAGTGGTAACTGGACTTTCGTGTGTTTCTTTGATGATGTTTTGCTTCTCCTCCAAGAAGCCTCAGAGCTGAAGAAGCTGAGAAGTGAAACATCTTCAAAGAAAAATAAGAAACTCCAGTTGCCTCTTGGAAAAAGCACCTTTGGGACAACCATGACCTGGATAATTGAGAATCTCTATAGACAGGAAGGAAGTGTCTTCTATATAAGTCCAGAAATTCTCCTTTATCAAATCTTTGTCCTTTATCAAATCTTTCTCCTTTATCAAATCTTTATCAAATCTTTTTAAAGAGGCATACCCTTTATCATAAGTATTTACCATAGGGGGCGTGTATAAGTGCACCAACGTGCCTACTGTCCCTGTCCTATTGTTTCTTTTATTTTTTTTATTTTTCTTATATGTATCCATGTATTCATAACTATGTTTTTACTCATACCTATTATCTTGTAAGCAATTGACATAAATAAATAAATACCCATTTGTAATAAAGCTGTGTTTGGGCCTCTTCATCTGTTAAAAGAGGTACTAACTTTGGATCAGGTGGTACATTTGGTAGGCTGGTCCTTATGATATGGTACTCCATATTGAGAATTGGAGTAAGATTGAGTTTCGTTGCCTTCTGTCACTACTGTCCTTCCTCAGAAAAGGAATATAGGATCATAAAGCAATATTAATTTCATTCTTAGGAATGCTTAAATTTATTTTCTTTTTGTAATAAATATTAACATTCTGTTTTTCCCCATGTGTTTTAGAGACACATCAAGGCTATAATGTTGTTATTAAAAACTCCACAATTTTTTTTAAAAAAATGATTTCATAGTGGTCCGTTTCAGTGGCTCAGATATATATAGTTGTATTTATCCTAGTGCATCAGCAAGGAGAATTTTAATTTTGGGTATGATTTTTTTATATGTAATAAAAACAGGGAGGAAAAGACACCATGAATTAATGGATGAAATTAGTACTTTATGTTGCTGTACCATTTTCTTCCTCACCGTGGTTTGGGATCTCCAGGTTTTGGATTCTGACCCAGTGGATCAGACCCAAGAAGTGGAGGAAGACCTGGGTTTGCTCTATGACAGCCTTGAGGAATGCAATAATAGTGACAGCGGCCCTGAGATTGAAGATAATGAAAGTGTTCATAGCACTCCTAAGCCAACTCTGAGGTAAGAGCTCAAAGATGAAAAGCCACTGAGCCCGGCTTGATGAACTGGCAGGAACTATTTGTCCTGCAAAGCTTTCGTTTGGATTTCAGCCTCTCAACATTTTCTCCGAAATTCAAGTAACTCCATGCCCAGCCAGGAATCCATTGCACGATCTACTCCAAAGCAAGCCCCAGTTGAGTTCACTGAGGCTCAGTCCCAGAGAGCTGCATTTGGCTCAGCAGCCCTGACTTTCCTTCCTCCTCAGTGCAGCTGGGCTGATGACTTGCAAGACACAGTTTCCGCATTTGTGATTCATTTGCTGGGAAAGGGAAGAGTTGGGATCATAAAGCAATTTGGTGATAGATGGGGAAAGCTTGAGGCTGACCTTAAATGTGACAGGCTAATAAAAGAGCCCTGCATAAGCCACAACAGACCAGCAGGGATTGATGAAGTAGCCAAGCTCCTCTGGGGCAGTTATGCTGAGTCTGCCTTGCAAATGACTGGGTAAAAGAAGAAAGAGACTGGTGGTGAATTTTGTATTTTAGTGCTTGCTTAAGAAAGCGGTGGACTACCTCTTTAAGTGCTTTCATATGATTTTTCTTTCACCGGGACAGGCTTCCAATTTTATTAATCTTTAGGAGGATTTAGTGGTAATCTGAGAGATGGAATAGGTCTACAGTTAATCTGTATCTCTTAGTTCTGCAAATCTCACTATTGGGAAAAGTGCAGCGGACAACCGGAGCATAGTTAGAATTGAATATTGTTTTACTGAAAAAGAGAAGCAGACTTTGCTGACCTCTGGTGCTTTACAGATGGATTCAGCTATAACTCCAATGCTTGGGAGTTGTAGTCCCGCACAGTCAACAACAATTGACAACGTTCAATTTTTATCTTTATTTTTTTGATGGTAGAAAAAACTTTGGGGGAATATCTGACTGCCTGTTTACAAAGCGGGAAACGGGGCTATTACTTCCTTGGAGCATCTCTGGTGGTGCCAGCCCTACTTCTCCCAAGGCAGCAAAGATTTTAGAAAAGATTCTTCTCGTTCCTGAAGGTCATATCTGCAACAACTTCCTGTAAATTTGTTTCATTGGTGGATGAATGTTCTTATCTGTATCACATTTGAAGCATAGATAATGAAGGTGCATAATGCACATCTCAAATCTCCAGGAAAATGGCCCCGCTGATTAATCCACAAAGAAGGTTGTGTTTGTCCTGCCCCATTTGAGAATGTTCTGTGGTTCATCAGTGACCTGAGAAAAGGGGGAAGGTGTCTCCCTCCTTTTCCATTTGAGAAAAATTCTCTATCTGTTCAGTGCAGGTAGTGATATGGTAATGCAATCCCCTTTGGGATTGGGCTTTTTGCTATTTGAGATGGTACTTCAAGACAATATCCTTGAAATTAGCTCCACCAGAGATCTATTTGCCCAGATTCCATCTCTGAAGAACTGTTGGTTTGATCTGAGTGAATTAATGTTTATGTTTATGTTTATTAGATTTTTATACCAACCCCTCTCCCAAAAAAGGGACTCGGGCGGTATACAGCCAGCTAAAACAGAAACAGTATAAAGTTATAAAATTAAAAACAATTTAAAATGATTAAATTGGAGGCCGAATATAAAATTAACAAGTATAAAAACTGATAAAAAATTTAAAAATACCAAATTTAAAACCCCACAAATCGTTACTGGGCCAGGCCGGCCTGTCGAAAAAACAGGGTCTTTACTGTGCGCCGGAAGGTCTGAATGTCGGTGATGGCCCGTATCTCCGGGGGCAAGTCGTTCCAAAGGGAGGGAGCCCCCATAGAGAAGGCCCGCACCCTCGGGGCCGCCAACTGGCAACACCCAGCCGGTGGAACCCCGAGGAGGCCGACCCTGTGGGAGCACACTGGGCGGCGGGAAGCTGTTGGTGGCAGCAGGCGGTCCCGTAAGTACCCAGGTCCCGAGCCATGGAGCACTTTAAAGACGATCACTACCACCTTGAATCGGATCCGGAAGGCCACAGGAAGCCAATGCAGCACGCGCAGGAGCGGTGTAACATGGGAGCTCCGAGGAGCTCCCAAGATCACCCACGCGGGCGCATTCTGGACCAATTGCAGCCTCCGGACACTCTTCAAGGGGAGCCCCATGTAGAGAGCATTGCAGTAGTCCAAGCGGGAGATGACGAGGGCGGAAGTGACTGTGCAAAGTGCGTCCAGAATGTTAGAGTAGTTAGAAGCACATGGGAATTGACAGTTGATGGCACTTCTCCTTAGAGTATATTAGCTTTCTTTTGTTTTACACTAAGATTGGTCACTCAGTAGAGCTTGCCATGAGGTTATGGTTCTTTGCGGGTATTCCCTGACATGCATAGTATTGAAGAGGGGTTATGGAGACATACGTGAATAACTATGCACATCCCATTAGTTTTTATTTTTGTTTATCACATTTTCGAACTGCCATCCCCCTTGCAGAGAGACTCTAGGCAATTTACAGTGCAATATTAAAACATAGAAACAATACATAAAGGTTAAAAAGTAACAGGATACAAGTTCCTCGCAAAGGTCTTTGAATGACTTTTGCAAGGAACTTGTCTCCTTTTACATTTAAACCTTTATTTAACCTTTGTATGTATAATGTGAAATCTGAAAAAAAAAATCTTAGCTACTTTGGGTGATTCCACCTTGTGTAAGCAGTACCTGTGTTCACCAGATACTTTATCCTGCTCCTTTTCAGATACTGGAAATGCAAGATCTTTACAAAGAATCATGTAATCTGAGTTCTTGCAGGTAGCTTTGAGTAAACACCCATATCTCCAAACTCTATTTATTTTCCGATAGAAATGATGCAACTCAATCTTACCTAAACCCAGCAATATGCTTTAACGCTGTGCAAAAGGCCAGAGTTAGACCAATCTGCAATGTAGATCTTATCCTTTAGTTGTGCTGTTGATGCATATTTGTTACAAAATAAAGTTGCAAGCTTGAGCCAAAGCAGACTCACTTAGTTTCTCGTACTATGATAGAAATCATAGGAAGGTAACCAAGAGTTACCTTTCAGTTTTGCATTTGAGGTTTTTTTTCCTCAGCCATTTCAAACCTAACAATAGATCTGAACAATAGCTGCCCTCTTTCTCCTGCAGATTCAGTTACTTTAAGAGAGAATCTAGTTGGTTGGGGAGAATATACTTGTTCTAGCTGGAAGTAGAAGTGCTTTGCTCTATTTTATTCCTTCTCTGTTGAAAGTGACACTTCAAAAACCCCTTGGCTCACAAGGATCGGCCCTCCCTCCCTTCCAACTATCTTTTTGTGTTGCTGGAAGACCAGGTCTTTGGTGATGGGTTTGCTTGTGGTGCTCCATGGGGATAGAGAATGGGGTGGAATTCAAGCTTGGGTTATGGTGACTTCACTTCTCCCTCATTTCTCTTTCTGTCTGTCTGTCTCTCTGTCTGTCTGTCTGTCTGTTTCTTCTGCAGGCGCTTCTTTGAGGGCGTCTCTCACTCTGGTTCCCAGACTGAGATCAGCAGTCTGCACAGCCAAAAAGGGCAGGAGCGAGAGTCGGGCAGCCCTGTGAGTTGTTATTCCTTCCTTCCTTCCTTCCTTCCTTCCTTCCTTCCTTCCTTCCTTCCTTCCTTCCTTCCTTCCTTCCTTCCTTCCTTCCTTCCTTCCTTCCTTCCTTCCTCCCTCCCTTCTTTCCTTCCTTCCTTCCTCCCTCCCTCCCTCCCTCCCTCCCTTCCTTCCTTCCTTCCTCCCTCCCTCCCTCCCTTCCTTCTTTCCTTCCTCCCTTCCTCCCTCCCTCCCTCCCTCCCTCCCTTCCATCCTCCCTCCCTCCCTCCTTCCTTCCTTCCTTCCTTCCTTCCTTCCTTCCTTCCTTCCTTCCTTCCTTCCTTCCTTCCTTCCTTCCTTCCCCTGACTTTCCGGTTTGCCCATCCAGAAACTCTGTGCTTTAATAACAATTCCTGCTACATGCATTGCTTTTTTCTTTCTTCTGTCTTTCCTTAATGAGCTTCCTTTTTTCCAATTTAGAAGAAGTAGGATAGGAGCAAGCCAACCAAACTTACTTAGCTGGGCTCCTTGGGTTCCGGCAGTGTCCAAATGAAAGGGAGGGTGGCTATTTTCCCCTACAACTTCTTCTGCAGCTCTTGGGTCTTTTTCCAATATTCTGGACAATGAGAAAGCACAATGTATTTTGACGTGTGCCTGTTCTTTCCCTGTCTGGAATAGCCCTGCTTCTGCTCCTTTCTTAAGATTTCATGGATTCAAAGATGCCACTATTCACCCATTTTCTTCTTCCCTCCCCCATGCCTGCTTGCTCTCTGCCCACTCTCCTAGGGAGAAGCAGAGAAGTGGAAAGTGGGTATCCCACGCACCCAAGATGAAGCTGCTGTGGAAAATGCAGCTATGGTGAGTCCTTTCCTTTCCTGGCTGTTTTATGAAGTTTCTGCCACCCTCCCATCTGATCTGGCAGTTTATCCAAATGAGCAAATGGTTGACTTCATGTTGCTCATCTGATCCTGGCCATCAGTTTGACATTTATTCTGGGCAAACGATAGCTATTCCATTGGGAACAGAACAGTCTTTGGATCCAGATTTCCAAAATATTGTACAGTTGCATGTTCCTAAGATAAAACAAAGCTGCCATGTCTCCTACTGCAGGAATTCTGAGATGGTTGGCACTCACTGTGTAGATATGCCCAACCCTTGCCACTTATACTCATGGGGCCCTGCCACATATGGTCCCACAACAGCATTTTTTTTTTTTGCTTTGACCCATCAAACTCATTAGCTCACAACAAAGAGATGCTTTCTCTGGGTGATTTGTTATATTGTTTCTCATGAGCAACTATATGTATGGGGACTAGACAAACTATTTGGAGAATTTTTAGAACAGTAAACTGAGATCTATAAATTAAGCATTTGTAAGTGGTTGGTCTGAGCATTTTCCTGCTTCAGTCTGTTCTAATGTCTGTGTGAGCAGCAGCTTTCGAGGTGGTGGGAGAAAATGACTCAAGGAGCCCTTGAGATACATTGGCAATGTTTGGGGAAATTCTAGCATTAATCTTTCTTTATCAATGCTAGATACACTAGTCATCCATTCTGTATATTCCGGGTACTACTCCCCAATACTACATTCACATGAAGAACAGTACCCTATGCTTTCTTCTACTCTATAAACATCCACAGTCTCTGGGGGTACCAAAATATTTGGAGCTGTTGCTGGCATATCTACATCCTGGAGTAGTGGTGGATGGAATGAAGGGAATTTAGAAAGCACCATGTTGAAGGGAGTTTTGAAAACACAATGGTTGTACATAGCTCTGTTTGGTTGATACTTTGTTCTCAAGGGCTACATTCTGCTGGCCAATTCAGTTGTTGATTCATCCCACCATCTCAATGCACAGTGGAATCACATATTCTTTAACTGTACAGGTAATCCTTGACTTATGACCATTTGCTTAATGATGGTTTGAATTAATGATGGTTTTGGAAAGGGTGCAATTCGGATCATTGCAAAATATTGCACTACCAGTCTCATGATAGCGATCTGACTTTTTCGCAACCAGTTTGCACTTACAAGCAATCATATGACTGCCATTTGTAGTCTTGTCTGCTGGCTTCCCCAGAAAGTCATTGCAGGAAAGCTTGGAAGCCTGCCGAGAGGACTCTTTCTAATCTCTGAGGACTGGTTGAAAGAGCTCCCTGCCACAGGATTTCAGCTCCATGTTTGCTTAGATTGTTGAGATCCACATCCAAATTCAAAGGGAGACTCTACTGAAATCCAAGCAGATATAGAGTTGAAATCCTTCCATAGGTAGCTCTTTCAGCCAGCCCCAAAGACAAAGAGAACCAAGATCAAAGTAGGGATTTCAGCCCTGAGCAGAGAGGCAGCACAGTGAGGTAAGGAGCCCATGGTGCCTCTGAGTGAGGAAGGCCTTCAGAGACAGGGTAAAGCTGCCTGTGAGCGTCTCTCTGCTCAGGGGCTTAAAATCCTACTTAGACTTTGGCAGGGAGGATTTTCAGCTCCTGAACAGAGAGATGCCAGGTTCTCCCAAGATCTCCCCCACTCCCCCGAGGCACCAGGCACTTCTTATATAGGATTCCCTCTGCTTTGTGATCTGTGAGATTGCTTAACGACCTCACTTGGGAATGCCAGAATTGTGATCATTGAGTGAAGCAGTCATATGACATCTCACTTTAACAACCGCTTTGCTCAACAACTAAAATTCTGGTTGCAGTTGTGGTTGTAAGTCAAGGAGTACCTGCAGCTTTTCAGGCACAGTTGAGGATTTTCTCCCCACCTTCTAGAATCATGTAAATTCAATTTGGCTCTTTTTTGAAAGTATGGAACAACTTCTAATCCAACCTTCCCGTTAGCATTCCTTCCGTTTCTGTCTGTTTGGCTGGGGTGAGCTACAGAGATGGCCTGGAATGGTGTAGCAGTGGGGTAGAAATGTGCATTAGTGAATTGAGGTGTAGGAAGAGGTTGAAGAAAAAAGCTCGCCAGTGGGTAAGAGGCATGCCAATCAAGCCATTCCATTTGACATTCTTCTGGGGCTCCAAAGCCAAACACATCCACAAACAAACTTTCCAATGCTTTTTGTGCATCATCATTTCTTTGGTTATTGAGCATGTTGGAAATATAATAACCACATGATCTCAGGAGCTGGAGGCAAACGATTCCTGTCCAGGAGGAGCAGCTGAGACGGTGTTGAAGGAGAGCAGCATGGACAGGCTTGCCCAACTGAGCAATGTAAGCAAGCCGGAGTTCCCAGCCACTGTTTCCCCCAGGTAAGAAAGGCCCTCGTAGGCAATGGGCAGCTGATCTTGCATAGGTAGCAGCTATGTTGGCCATGCAGAGGAGGATTTTAGAGTATAAAAAAGGTTCTTCCCCCTTGGGACCAATATTCAGGTAGAAACCCTAAGTCTGCTGTGGCTCAGGCATGGATTCTTGGCCTAAGATTTCATGAGGTAATCAAATCAGTAAATTCTTCAAAAACCTAAGATATTTTCCCAGATACCCTTTCAACTCTAAATTGGCATAGCATATAGATAAACAAAGCACAGGTGGTGGTACATTTAGTTGATGTTTATAGACTTTGACAAACAATATGTTTTGTTTTACAATGTCCAATTAATCCCTTTGTGTGAACTTCTTAGCCGCCTCTCCCCCTCTTCAGTCTCTATCTTTGGGTCTCGATAGCCATTGATGACTTAGAAACTCTGGCCGCTCATGGCATTTGCTCACTAGCGCAGCAGGGACTTTCTTTGGGCATCTGAGACTTGGCTACCCTCCCTCAACCTCAGTTGATAACCTGCTGTTTGTCTTTCAGCAAAGCTGAGAACAAGCAGCTCTGGCGACCTCGCAGTATGTCTGTCAAGGATAGACAAAACTCCAAGAGCCACAGTGACCGAACCGGTAGCCTGGACAGTGAGGGCTCTCCAGATTCCCGGCAGAACAGCCAGGTTAGGCAGTGGTGAGCGGGATGCTGGCTTGTGAGGAGAGAAAGGCTCTTTCCTGGCACCAGGGCGTGGGGGAAGAAGGGGGGGCAGAAACGCCTTAAATGGGGAATGGAAAAACAAAATCAGAGCAATAGAGACATTTGGAACTTTCTCAAGACAGCCAAAATCTCTCCTACCTTTGTGGTCTTTGATGATGCAGGGATTGGAACTCTCCTCAACATGGTTGTCTCAAAGGTGCTTTTTCCCAAGAGGCAGTTTGGTTTTCTGATTTTTCTTTGAAGACATTTTGCTTCTCCTCTAAGAAGCTGAAGAAGTGAAATGTCTTTGAAGAAAAAGCAGAAAATCCAATTGCCTCTGGGGAAAAAAAGCACCTTTGGGACAACCATGACCTCGATTGAGAATCTCCATAGACATTTGTGCTGAAAATGGCTTTCCTTTGCTGCTGCAGGTACCTCGGAAATCTGTGTATGATCAGCTCAACCAGATCCTGGTCTCAGACGAGCAGTTGCCTGAGAGCATCATCCTGGTGAACATCACAGAGTGGCAAGGCCAGGTGAGGAAGCCCTGAAGGCAGCTGATTGGACATGGGTTGCATTTAACTAAACCCTCCGCTTTGAAAGTAAAGGGAAACTTGTGAAAAGCAGTTCAGGGTTTTACAGAGCACATTGGCCAAAAAGGGGCGGGGGATATTTAAAATAATTAAATATGCATTAAAACAATTAAAACTACAGAGGAGTATACCAGATCAGATGTAAAGATAACTGCAGATTCATGAATTATATGGTATCAGATGAGAGTAAGTGTAAGGCAATGTAATAATCTAAACTTGCTGAACATTCAAGTAAATTCAATATGCCATGTCTTGGTACAGTTTTGCCTTGTAAAGCATCATAAAGCATTATATACCAAATAAGTCCTTCTTGTTAGCTCAGGAACAGATCTCCTCCCATTCAAACCACAGATATAATAGGAGCAGAACTTTGAGACCAGAGATGTTGCATATTTGTCTTAGCTGCTTTTCTCTACGTTTCTTGTTTTATGTTGGCAGTACTTGTGTGATCAGCTCCAAGAACACAAGCAACCCATGGTCTCCACCTGCTCCATGGCAGATGTCCAGGCTGCCTTCAACACTATTGTTTCTCGCATTCAGAGATAGTGAGTATAGTCAGCCGAGGCCATGGTGAACAGGTTCTGACAGGTTTCCCAAGTTAACCGTGTGCCTGAGAACTTTGGTACTTGGTTGTGTGGACTCTGAAGCCACCCTGGTTGTAGCTTCAGAGATGGGAATTGCTTTTCATTTGGTCCAGCTTTCCACGGCCCGTTGCTTTCCAAGGCAATGATGCACAGCTTCCCATTCTCTCCAACTGAAAGACTGTTGGCTAATTAGGAAGTCTAGGATCTTCCAATAAGGTGGGTGGGTTAAAGTAGAGGGAGTGCTGGCAGTAGGTAATGAGGGGTTTGGTGTTGCTCTCCTGGATCTGCAGCCTTCAAACCTCTCAGACTTTCTCTTCCTTCGCAGCTGTAACTGTAACTCCCACATGCCTCCCCCGGTGAAAGTGGCTGTGGCAGGGGATCAGAGCTATCTGAGCATCGTCCTGCGCTTTTTTGTGGAGCAGCTAGCCAGCAAGACTCCTGATTGGCTGAACTACCTCCGTTTTCTCGTGGTGCCCTTGGGTAAGAGTCTTGCCCGCTGGCGCCAGTTCTGAAAAGCTGTGGCGTATTCTAAACCAAGGGAGCCTTCCTTCCTTCCTTTTTGTTAGCATGCAAAAGCAGCTATGCTAACCAGGAAAAGAAAACATGGGCTAGAGAAATGTGTGGAGGTGAGGCAGTTTGCTATTCATGTATGTTTGGTCAGACTTTTGGCTCAACTTTGTAAGGAGAGGATGAGGAAATTATCTGGTTTATGTCCTCTGCTTTTTATTTCCTTTGTTTAAATGCTTTGTATCTTTCCCAGGCTCTCACCCCCTGGCCAAGTACCTTGGTTCAGTTGATAATAGATACAGCACTCTGTTTCTGGATGCAGCCTGGAGAGAGCTCTTTAGCAGAGTTGAAGCCCCTAGTTCAGGTAAGAGCTAGAATTGGCTGTAGCAATGCAGACCAGTCATGGGATATTTGATCTAAGCAGCTCTTGGGCCTCACTGGTGCTCTCTGTATCCCCTCCAACACCTCCCCCCCATCTCTTTCCAGATACTGTGGATATCCCTGGCCGGGTTGCTCAGTTCATTACAGGTGCCAATGTATCTCACCAGCTACCCATTTCAGAGGCCATGTTGACCTACAAACAGAAGAGGTAGGACAGCTCGCAGTCTCCCTTCCTTTCATCTCTCCTTCCTTTCACTCTCTTGCAGGCCTCATTTGGTAACAGAATTACTTATTTGAACCCACGTACAGCAACATGGAGCCCATCTCTTGTGGTGCATGGCTGGATCCCCATATTTCTTGGTGTATGGGAGGGTGGTATGCTCGGCTGGGCAGGGAGGCCTGATAAGAGGAGGAAGACTGTGGTTTGTTTTCTGCCATGTTGAGATAGGACACACACAAAACATACTGTAATGAATGCTCAAAAATAGGCCTTATATGTTTACAACCAGAAATCATCTCTGGGATGCTTCCAAACCAGGAAAAAAACCAGGTGCCTATATGTTTGACACAGCTCATATCTACTTGATGTCGTTGGTCTACCCATTGTGACCTGATATCTCTCTGCTTCCCCCTGACCCCCACCCCTACCCCCCAAAAAATCATCCTTCTGGGAGCACCAGGTGGTTGTTGCTTCTATTTTACATGATCTCTTTTCTATGTGTTTCTAGGGAATATGTTCAGGTTTTGCTGTGTGATCCTCATACAGCTCTTAAAGGACAGGGCAACCAGGAGAAAGCAGAATAGATGGGCTTTTTTTTTCTGCTTTTGCCCCAGGATAAAGGCTGGTCTGAATAGTAAATTCAGTAAATATGGAATTGCAAGTGCTGTTTGCGTCCTTCCTCCTGCCACCGTTCAAGTGTCTGGGGTACATCAGGCCCCACTGTTCTCTGCTTTTCCTTGCAGCCAAGGGGGACTGGCACACAGTATATACAGCTGGTTTGCTACACTCAATGAGGGAGCTTCTGGGGAAGTTGAGAAAGGACTTTGCTCTTTGCTGGGACATTCCTGGACCGAGGGAAACTGCCCTCCCCAAGCAGACTTGTTATTGAATTGGAGGCATGGTGATGTTTTCCTTTCTATAAGCCATTTTATTAAATATTAAATATAAACATTAAAAAGAAAGCTGCATGTCTCAAAGCAATGCCCAGCCTTCAAAATCATCTTTATTTCCAAGGATGCATTCAGCTTCCACACAGGTCCCACAAATGTTTTCACAGACTAGCAGTACAGGCCTTCGTTTTAGATTTGCCCAGCAAAAAAGGCAAATGGCATTCTGGGAGGCCAGAAAGGGTAGCAGGGGGCAACCTCACCAGTTTGCCTCCTGATGAAGTGAGGTTTTCCATCTTGACAGATTCTCTGTGATAGTTTTCCCTCAAATAACGCACCAGTCTCCAGATGCTGAGGATGCCTTGCTCTAAATTAACCTCTCCGAGGAGCAGTTCTGTGCTAAAGCCCCACCGATGGAAGAGTATGTGCCAGGAAATGAAACCTTCCCAGTGGCACTGTGAGAGGAAGGAGGGGAAGGGTGGGGCAGGACTGTAGGTCATAAAGAACTGAGTTATCTGAACACATGATAGTTGTCAGTACAAGAACTTCTTGTTGTTATGTAATGCCAGCATTAAAAATGAGCAAGTTCTTGGCATTGCAGAATCTGTAGTTACTGTGAAGAAGGGAACCCTGAACCCCTTTTTGGGGGGACTCTTGGGGATCCCAAGGATGTGCCATTGAAATTTAGTTAAGAGCTGTCAATTTATATGATATCATTATTTTATTATGGAAAGCAACAAAAGAGGTGCTTTAAGCTTCTCGTATACTTGAATGCACCTATTTTACTTTTTTTAAAAAAGCTATTAAAATTCCCTCTGATGTTGTCACTCTATATCCCCGGTGGCCTTAACTGTCAAAGACAGGAGGGAAAAAGATGGTGCTGTGTAATTCAAGGAACTCACTACTCAGATAACTGAAGGCAAAGAAATCAAACTATGAGTAGGAGGACAAGGCCTACATATATATTTAAATTTTTTCCCCTATTATTAAAGTATATTGGTATTCAAGTCAAAAATTAATGATGAAATGAAATGTTGACATTTTCTAATACTAAACGGAGCCTAAAGAGCTTTGAATAAATTGTTTTTATCTTTTTCCCTGCCTAAACTTTCTAAAAAACAGAATAGAATATTTCCAATATTCCAAAGTACATAGTAGGTGGAGAGAATCTGTCTTTGGCCTTAGTGAACCATTTATACATTTGTATTTCTTCTGGTAGTTCTTTGACAACCATTCCTCAGAGAGAGCATGCATTCTGTTAACACATCTCACCTCATAAAGCAGAGCCATAGGGAGACATGGGGTGTGGCATTGGATGGACATTTAGTTAATGTGTGAGGACAGTACCCGGCCAACATCCCAGTTGAGCAGAGGAGACACTAGCATCTCCCTGGTGAATTATTTGCAATGCCTGGAGTTCCAGGTCACTTCAGATACCCTGTTGTTGTGAGGGAAAACAATTAAAAATAATTTAAGAGCAGTGGCAATGATTTGCAGTTTTCTTATGTTTGGTATCTGAATGGAGAGGACATGAGCCTTCATACCAAATGAGGATGCTTAGATCTGTGAGAGCATCAACACTATAGTCATGCAAAATGAAGGGAGAAGGTCCGTAGCAGAAGTTGACATGTCCCTTTTTGGCTGTGGTCTCTCCCAGGCAGGAGATCCATTGTGGATGACAAAAAAGGCTTCTCTTAGGCAGGAAACACATTTTTTAAAAAGCCAGTCTTTTAATTCACTGGTGGCTTTAGGTTTATTTGATGGAACAGTATGTTTTTAATCTTTAAAGTGATTGGCCTCTTCTTCACTGCTGCTAATTTGGTACCCTCACTCTTGTTCCCAGCAAACTCTGCCCCCACATCTCTCTTTCTTTTTCTTTTATTCTCATTCTCTATTTCTCTTCCTCTTTGTCTTGTTTGAATTCTGCCAGATTTTACATTCTCTCTGTGTTCTGAACTGTGGCTTATAAACAACTTATCCAAAAGAACTGGCTCCTGGGCCTATGGTTTGTTGTCTGGGAAAGGGCAGGCAAATGGGCAAAATGTGGAGCCAGTGCTGTACCAATGTTTTGTAGGACAGCTCTCTCTTTCTCTGAGACATGTTGTGAGCACCTGCAACATAAATACTCCAAAGTACAGTAAGTATGTTAAGTGGGAAATTGTTGAAAAGATGTGAAATCTTCCTGTTCCTCTTTGTGGAATTTGAGCTAGCTTCTGCTGAAAGCTAACTAGGAATACCTTGGAAAGGTGGCCTTGGGAAGAAATGTCATGCTCTCTAACCACCAATTCAAAGGCCACGAGGAGTCGCACTGGGAATTTCTTCTATCCCCTTCCTTCCACATGTTGAGTACAGTATAGCTCTGATGGCCCAGCCTTGCCAAGTGAGATGGGCACTGTGTGTTGTCTCCCAGCGCCAGTGTCTAACTGCTTGTATTCAAGTAGTGCTGACGCCTGTCCCTCTTCTTGGTTTTTGGCATTCAAGGAAAAGAAGCCTCTATTTTGATTTTTATATCAGGTATTGGACTGTGGCTTGCTGCAGTATTGCCTTTCTCTTCTGTGTCCATCCGTCTCATCTCTTTGTCTAGGAACAGAATGAGTGCTTCTGCTGCCTGTCTTGCCTGAGGTCAGGCTGCTGGCTGTCCCTGGTTGCATGTGAGAACTCCCGCCTGTGGAAGTCGCAGAGAAGGAAGCTGGCCTCTCTTCCTTCCTCTTGAGTCTCTTCTGCGTTTGTCCCTTTGCCTTCCCATCTTCCCTGCGCACTGTGATCCTGTGCTCAGCATTGGGGCTGCGCGGGGGAGGAGGGGGGAGTTTGCTATGCTATGTGAGAGTGAGGGAACCCTCCCGCTTCCTTCCACCTTCCCGAGAAAGAGACACCATTGCTTGCCTCTGCGATAGCTGCTTGTTGATTACATCAGGCTTTGGCTGGGGTTGCCTGGCCTAATCCTGGAGTTTCAGGATTTCTTCCAAAGCTGCCCTTTCTGCTTGTGTCCAACGGCACTGCAAGGGGAGGGGCCAGAGCTATTAGACAGTGGTTGGTAGCCTGACCAGCAAAGGATGATGGGAGCTCCACTTCACAGGTGGCCTTTGCAGGTAGAGGACTCTGCAGGGGCTTGCCATTTATAATCGCCTTTGTTCCGTTTTTACAGCCCAGATGAGGATTCCTGCCAGAAATTTGTGCCATTTGTTGGGGTAAGTGCGTTGGAGTGCATCAGCCAGTAATTGCTAGAGCAGAGTTTTCCAACCTTGGAACTTTAAAATGTGTGGACTTCAACTTCCAGAATTCCCCAGCCGTTTTCTTTGCTCTTTGAGATGCCTGCAGGAGAAAATTGAATGTGTATGCCTTGCATGAATACACATGAACTCTGTTGCAAGTTGGTTTTTTTGTTGTGAAGCTGTGGGTGGGCCCATCCGGGAGGTTCTCAGGGTGTGGCTGAAAAGTCAAGATGGCAGACGTGATGGTGCAATGAAATCTCCATCTGTGATGCACATAAAAAAATAGGCAGCTTCTCTGACTTTTTGAACCCCACACTGTGGACCCCACTTCCCCCCCCCTCCCTCCCCTCCGCACAAGCACCCCTCCCAGATCTACCTGTCAGGGTGGTGGAATATTGTCTGTTGCAATTTCTTGGTTTTGAGCAATTTTTCCTCCCACACAGGTGGTGAAAGTGGGACTTGTGGAACAGTCCTTCAGCACTTCAGGTGAGAAGTGGGCACGGATGGTGATAAGAGTTGGGGCCTTGAGGCAGCCGCCTTGCCCTGTTTTCATTCCTGCTTTGTGTCCTGCAGACCAGGGAGCACTTGGGGTAATTATGGGGCAGAGAGCTGAAGTCTTGCTATGGCAACCTGCCTCAACTATAACTTCTTCTGGTTTTGCACATCACTGAGGCCTAGGCTTTTGAGAATAACAAAAACAAAAAACAAAATAGGAGAGGCAAAATGAATCCAGGCCTGGTCATTCTTCAGTAGAATCATGGCAGTTCTCACAATTGACTGTATTGAAATTTGGGAGGCTCCTCTTTAAGTCCACTTGTCCTTTTCAATCTTTTCTTGATTGATTGATTGATTGATTGATTGATTTATATCGAATTTATATACCGCCCTTCTCCCAAGGCACTCAGGGCGGTGTACAGCCAACTATAATATAATACAAATTACAAAAGTTAAAAAGAAATTAAATATACAGCTGCTACTAAAATTTATACTTAAAAACCCCAATAGTTAAGATATAAAAACCTCAATTTCTAAAACTCCAATTTCTAGAACCCCAATTTCTAAAAACCCCAATTTAAAATCAGCCCAGGCTGGCCATTGATGCCATTAAGGCTTCAAATTGAGGAGAGTTAGGACCCTTCCCCCTTTGTCCTCACATTCTGTCAATCTCATTCTCACTCCTCAACCACCATCCATTTAGCTGGGAAGTCTGGAGGGGAGTCATTATGGCTGCATCTGTTGTTTCATTTGGTTTTTGGATCTGCTGAAAACTGCAGTCACGTTCAGGTGAATGTGATTACATCTCTCCTCCATTACTGAACCCATCATATAACATTGAGGAGAGACAAGGAGGTGGGGGAAGAAAAATGTAGTGAATAGGCCGATGTTCCTCTACCTTATTTTTGGCGTTCAAGCAAACATCTGAACATCAAATGGTTCTGAATGCCCTCCAAGTGAAGCATTTCTCTACACCCAGTTACGACATGCAGAAACAGCTTCATGTTTTAATTATTGTACTTTAGTTACTTTTATTACCCTATGGGTACTTTTAATTGGTTTATCAGATCGTTTTTACTGTTTTCGTTCTCTGAGGTCTTTTGGGACAAAAAGGATGTTTTGCCAAGTTTCAGGGTAGTCCAGGCAATCAGTTCTTTTGTATCTTGAGACAAGAAGTATACAGTAAATAAGGAGGATTTAAGCTTTATTATTGACTTCAGCAAACAATTTAAAAGCATAACATAAAAAGCCTATATTGTATACCAAGCAAGATGATGCCAAAATCTCTTACAAGCTATCGAGAGATCCTTAATGACAACAGATACCCCTCCAAAGTCTGGCCAATTTTCCCACGACCCAGTGCTAGGCTTTGTGCAGAAGCTTCCCGCTTAAGGCCGGGAAGGGGCCCATGAGCCCAGCTGAGCGTCGACCAGGCAGTGTTGCGGGTCTCGGGATCTAGGAAGGGCGCTTGCCTGGAGAGGCCGGTGGATGGAGCTCCGGCAGGCCGTTGGCCCCTTGTTCTCTGCTGAGAGCTGCTTGGCCCCAGTCACCGTGGGCCATGAGGAGGAAGCGGTGCCTGGTGCGAACTCTGCTTTCCTCCATTGTGGGCAAGAGGAGGGGGCTTCCCTTTTCCTCTGGACATTGTACAGCTTCTCGGTCTTTCTCAGAATGCTTCTAGATGCTGCTTAGCTGTTGTGGGTGCCTGTGATACAAAAAATGCTGTTTTAACCCCCCTTGAATGTGCCACTGTTGCAGGAAGTGTAGCCTTTAATAAAGGACTGTTAGCAGCAAAAAATAAAAAATAAAGGCCAGTATGAGGTTTTCATTAAAATCTGGCACCATGATTTCTAAGGCTGTGCTTCTAAGGTCACGAGACTGCAAGATCTGACTTTGACTGGGTGACAGATGACTCTGGGGTGGGCACTGGAAGTCTGGAATTTTCACAGATAAGGAAAGCTTTGCAGCTATGTAAAGACATCCTCCCATACTCCTTTATTCAGCAAGAGTGTAAAGCAAATAGGTTAGCTCAAAATCAGCTCTAAACTTTTAAACTTTTCTTAATATGAAGGAGAAATCAAATTAAACCATTCAACTCCTTAAAATACAATGGTATTCCGCATTGCCACTACAGAGAGATACAGTGCTGCTGCTTCTTGTTTTGTCTTGTGACTTGAGAAGCGGTGTCGCACTATTAGAGAAAAAAGTGTTGTTTTGACATTTGTCTTTGAGAAGACTCAAAAGGGCAAGCATGCATTGTTACTGAATAAAATTAAATATCTCTCCCTGCATTCTCCCTCCTTTCTCTCTGATAAAGGAATAGGAATCAAATAATAACACTTGGTAGTTATTGTGGCTCTAGGGCAGAGGTGCAGCCAATTTATTTGTGCACCATATTTTTTACCAAGAGATTGTGCTGAAAATACTTGTTCAAACATAAATATCACTATATCAAATGTGTCCAATTACATGAATTCAATTACAGTTCACTTGGAAAATACCAAGTTTAATTAAGCATAAAATAAATCATGTACATTAATCATGTCTAGTAATAATAGCACATTCAGTAGTTTTTATCTAGATAGACCAAACAGAAAAAAGACTGAAAAACGAAGCATAGAAAGTGGGAGAACATGGGGGGTTTTTTCAGCCAGGAAGAGATTCATTGGAATCCTATGTCCTGAAACCACAAAAGACGCTCATCTTGGATTTCCCCTTCAAGCTAGCTAGTGAGCAGGACATCAGGAGTCTCCAGATGCAGTGCTGTTTTGGTTCCAGATGTGGGGAAAACCAAACAGATGCCAACACCATGCCATAGTTTCTTTTACTGAATGTTTCCACATTGTCTGGGAACATAGCACATAACTGTTGTAAAACTGTTTTCAAACTACAGTGGCTGGGTTGACACAACAGACTAAGCTGAAATCACATTGTGACGTAAGTTTGTGTCCATAGCAGCTACCTTGATAACTTTTATAGGGTAAGACATATGGAAGTAGCCCAGCTCTGATAGCAGATAGAAATCTCCTTTGCTCCTCATTCCTCCCCAGGTGCTCTGGGCAAACAAGAGATATACCGTAATCAGGTGCTTTCTCACGATTTTTCCTAGTTGATTCTGATGATGCTACCATTTGCTCCACCTCACTGCTGAGCTCATCATCTCCATCTGGTGGAGGGATCCCTTATACCAAGGAAGCTATAGGAACCCCTCCGCCCTCTCCCTCTGTCAGCAGTGGGCTCTCAGGAACTGGGTAAGCACTTTTCAATTTACTTGTGGCCATTTTGTGATACTATTAACTGGATAAAGTTCTTTTGTTTAGCAATTTTAGGTTGGCATAATTTCTTTGGTTAGCACGCTGCACTAGGACTTATGTAGCGTTACAGGGTTGCCACTCTAAAACTAGAATCGGAATCTGATTTTGGACCAGAACCCATTTTTGGGGAGGGCATAAAAAGGTATTAGCTTTTACAGTGCTTAAAGCATCATTTCACTCATTAATCTTTCTTGGACCACTTGGGAGAAACTGGACAGAGGAGAAGAGTAGAGTCAACTCCATCATTCTTAAGGAGGCTCAAGAAATTGCAAAAGGATATGGTGTTTTACACTCCTGGGTTAATTCAGTGCTCCCTAGAAGATTGAATGATTTTAAGGAATCATGACAGAAACAGATGAGCAAAAGAATGTATTTATCCAGTGAGTTTATTCTTATTGTAGAAATGCTGGAGGTATTGCCAGAATTTTTTGTTTGGGGACTATAACAATATTGGCACAGAAATGTGGCTCCATGAGAAAAGAAAATCTAACAAGAAAATTCAACTATTGAATGGCTGGAGACCACTAAAGGAATGAGATAATATCAAAGGCTGATTACAGTGACTCTGGGCTGTAAAACAACAACTTGGAAAATGAAAGGGGGCAAGTCATTCTATTTATAAAGGTACATGAATTGCAGCATTTTTACTCAGAGGAAGTCAAAAGCAAACCTTAACAGTGCATGAGAGATCAGAACGCTTCAGAATTCAACTAAATGACAGCAAGTTGATCTCTTCTTCTCTTATAGGCTTGGAGTGGTACAATGCCATCTTGTCCTGTGGAGGAGTACACAACTTAATTCCGATGGTTTTTGTTTTTCCCTTCTTTCAGAAATTTGAGCCCGGGTGTGGAGGTGATGGGTCTGCAGGTAGACTACTGGACAGCACAGGGGCCCGAGAAGAGAAAAGAGGCTGAAAAGCGGGAAATAGGCATCAAGAACACCCTGAAAAGCAACTTCCGCTCCCTGCAGGTCAGCCGCATCCCTAGTCCAGGAGAGCTCACCCCACCTAACACCATGGCCATGACTGTGGTCACCAAGGAGAAAAACAAAAAAGGTAGTCAAATCATTTTTTCCCCTCAGGTTGTCTCACCTTGTTTGCCTTTAGTCACCGTGAGTGCCGTATGGGTATAAATTAACATAATTCATAAAAAAAATGCTTGTGGTTTGAGGTAGAATCTGGAATTGGCTACTTTGCCCATTAATGGCTTAGTAGAGTTTGGACTTAGCTCTGTTGAGCCATGATCTTTTCTTGGCAGTGATGTTCCTAAGCAAGAAACCCAAGGAGAAGGATTTGGAACCCAAAAGCCAAGTGATCGAAGGGATCACCCGCCTGATCTGCACAGCCAAGCATCAAAACACCATGTTGCGTGGTAAGTGGGTCGGCTCAAAAGTTTTCCAGTTTGGGATCTATCTGGGCAGAGTTCCCCTTCTACTTGACAAGGTCAGAGAACAGGTCTCCACATGAGTCTGTCAAGTCTGTACATTGCTTTCCCCAATCTGGTGACCTCCAGATGGGTTCCAGTCTCCATATAGCTGAAGGCTATCAGCTTGAGGAAGATACTTCACAAAAAAGCTAGGGTTAAATTCCTTCCCCAGCACCATCACACAGTTTAGTTATATAATATGGCTCTTTTCTCCCTTCGCACATTCTCTAGAACTTGACCTAGATATTTATCCTGCCTTTACCGCTCCTAGAATGATAATGTTCTGTCATCTTTCTTACAGTTTGTATTGATGGTGTGGAGTGGAATGATGTGAAGTTTTTCCAGCTGGCTGCACAGTGGCCAACGCACGTCAAACATTTTCCAATTGGCATCTTTGGCTACTCAAAGAGTGTGTGATATGAAACAAGCCGTATGGAAGGGCCTGGGCTCTGCCAGACAGACCAGGAGGAGGAGCATCCGCTACCTTTGCTTCTGAAGACTGACTGCCCATATAGAACCGACTCTGGCAAGGGCTCTACTTGCTCCATTTGTTCTGTGCAGGGAGCATCCCGATTTGCTTTATGTCTCACCCATGAGTTTTTTAGTTTAACGTGAACTTGGGTTGTAGGAAAGGGAAGGAAGACAGATGCACACACAAAAACACAAGAGAGAAATGGCTTTTCAACACAGACTCTTGGGACTAGAATATCAGGCCTGTCTTCTCTGTTCATGTGACATCAGGAATGAAAGAGGCTGAGCAGGGTTGAATAGCTTCCCAAGTTGCTTGTGGAAGGTGGGACAGAGTTCCTTTCCATGCCTTGTCTAGCTGGCTTGGGCAAGAAATGGGAAGGCAGGTCTTCTTTTAACTTGCTGCTACCTTGTAAATCTCTAATGGGGAAAAATGTGTATTAACATCCTTTTCCTAGAATTGCTTAGCCAGGCTTGCCCAGAAGCATTCTGGACCAGTTGACCTCTGCCCACAAGTGCCAATTGGCAGTCCTCTATCTCAGAATTCACCGAGGGCTACGGCATCTTGGCATCTTGCAGTTTCTTTTTAACATGAAGCCACTTTCCCCTGTCTCTCCTCTTATTTGGAGTGGAGCTGGCATCGTTCTCACACAATTGGAATGTGTAGAGCAGAGTATCTAACACAAGAATAAGGAATCAATAACTGAGACAAGCATGATTTCTGGATCTGCTCCAGAGGCTGCTTAACAGGGGGTGGCCTGTGAGCCGTTTTGTGTTGTTCTTACCTTCTTAAGCAGCTAGAGGAACTGTTTCCTCCATTCATCAGCTGTGAGCACAACAGAAAGAAGATGGCACATAACTGGACTTCAGCCAGGAGAAAATGGTCTAGGCTGTGCCATGAACCAACAGGCAAGAGTACTCTTTTTTCCAGCCAAGGAAAGGAAAGAAATCGTAGAATAGATTCTGAATGAACACTCTTTCAATAAAATAGAGGGGAAAAACTTTGCTAAGCAGTATTGGGGAGGGGAAGATGGAATGGGACAGGGAGCCATAAGCTCTTCTTCAGAGTAAGAAAAGGTATCTTGAGGGAGGGGGGTTAGGCCATTTTCTCCCCAGAAGTATTTTAGCTCTGCGTAAATGTTGCATATTTGTTTTCTTTGCCTGTACCACACTGCTGTGCCCTGCTGTATAGGTAAGGTCAAGTACTAATATCTAAAGCTCATGGAAGTGGTGGGGCAAGCTGGGCCCTACCCACCTCTATTCAGATGAAGGAAAAGGTGCTCTCATGTGATGGAACCGGCTTATGAATCAATACACTCCATCTATAGCCAGTAAGAGTGCTTCCTTCCCCCTTTCCCCAGATCAGCACTTTGCCTGGACAGGTCTCAGGGTAGTTGCTACATCCACAAGTTGTATCCAGTCCCACCTTTGCTGTGGTGGTGTAATAGATCTGTGGCACTGGCAGACTGATGAAGCTGGCAAGTATGAGATCCACTGGCAAGGTCAGGTGCAATGATGTGCAGAGGGAGAGGAATAGTCACAGACCTTTAAAATTGCTTAAATTGATCAGGAGAAATCAAACAAGTGAGTTTGTGAAAATACAGTAAGTGTCAGAAGGCAGCTACTAGTGCCTCCTTTCCTTCCCTAGCTGGATTCACTAATGTCCCCATTCATTCTCTTATCCCTAAATCATGCAGGCTCCAAAGGCCAGGACGTCTACCTTCCTGGAGCTTGTGTCACTAGAACTGCCAAACCAACGTCCCCTGCCTTGAAAGTGTGTCCTACCGAACTTAAGAGACCTAAACTGTGGTATTGCGCCTGCCTGGCGAATGCAGCTGCTCGTGGTTAGGAGAGCAGGGATGGTGGGTAAATCCCATTTTTTACAAGATTCTATTTTTGTTAATGTAAGGTTGCTTTCTGGATTAATTTTAATAAATTAATGCTGGTACCATTGTGACTGAGAGCATCAACTTGATTTTATTCTGTTTGGAATTGCATCTAGTTCTTCGTGATTTAGAGGCACCAGGCATCAGTCAAAGGATTTCACTAGTTAAAGAGGTCCTTACTTTTGGAATTGCTTGAATATTTGAGGCTTCCCACTCCCGCTAAAATACAGTCTAAAAAGTATGGAGAATTTAAGACAGGCATGAAAGTGATGGTGGGGAATGTCAACCAGAAGAACACAGCACAATTCAACTGGCAGCTTTAGGTCTTTTGTGTGCAGTTAAACAACTCTATGTCCACCTACTCTGCCTATGTAGTCATCCCTATTCATTGACTGGGAATACAATTAAAAATATAGCCTGTTATCCTAGCAGCTCTTGACAGAAGTGAGTGTCTATATTTACCCCATTATATTTCCTTATCTGCTTGTTTATGAACCATGATGAGGGCATTTAGTCTTGACTATATGTCAAGACATGGCAGGATCACAATTGCAATGGAATTAGCAGATCATTTCATTATGCTGCTCCCAGTTCCATTATCTTCCCAAGTCATTTTAATATTACTAAATAATATCAATTTGCAATGTTTTATTTATTAAAATCTTTGAATGCTAGTATGGTGATTTAAATGTGGACATTTCCTCATTCACACTTAACTAATCCATGTGATTTTTGCCAGTTGGCTTGTCAAAGACATGTGGCCACTGTATATCTATTTTCTGTTTGCAAAGTATGCACACCAGTGGTGGGATTAAAATTTTTTTACTACCGGTTCTGTGAGCATGGCTTGGTGGGCGTGGCAGGGGAAGGATACTATAAAATCTCCAGTCAGAGGTGGTATGTTCCGGTTCTCCGAACTACTCAAAATTTCCACTACCGTTCCCAAAACTGGTCAGAACCTGCTGAATACCACCTGACACACACATACAACATGCACGCATAATTCTTGTTTTGATACAGAGTTTTTAAAAAATGAAATCAATCCTTTCATGCTTTCATGTTACCTGTAACTTGGAGAAAAGAGAAGTGAGAATTTCTTTTCTCCTTCTACTTTCCACCTTGGCAAGTGCCTTACTTTAAGTTCCCAATTTATTATTTTTTAATACATTTTAAGTATTAAATTTAATGTTAGCTTCAATCTAAATTCATCTGCCAGTCTAGTATAGTCAGTATAGCCTGTTATAGTCAGTTTTATATGGGCAATAGAACACTTGATTTTACATTTTTTTCCTACTTGTAGCCTGCACTGAATCTTCCCTTAGGAGTTTTCCACAGTGAAATTGATAGTACTGTATTACGGACTTGAAGCACTTTGGATTTGGCAGGTAATTGGAGCTATGATTGCTCACAAAAAAACACGAAACCTGTCAGAAAAAAACAATTTTTGTGGGAAAACAGCATCTGCAAGTTCGATTGTTCTATGTCAAAATCATTACATTTTCTTGGAATACATTCGGAAATAAGTTCGTCATAAATCAAACAGATGTTTTTCTGTCCCTTCATTAAGATTAGAGAAAATAGAAATTAGATTCTCTGTAATTGATTTAAAGGAATAGAGAAATTTTTTGCAGGATCCTATTGAGTTGGTCACTGGGACAAAGGCTTATTCTTCTAAGCTTTGTTGGAGCCAT
>CM042836.1:39998467-40014651 GCA_023653725.1 Bungarus multicinctus
TTAAGTTTATTGTTTATGCTGAACTTGCATATTATATACATAGACTGTGCTTTTAGCGCTGTGTTAGCTGTTTTGAAAAAGAGACTTAAAGATATTCAAATAAATAAACAATGAAGAATTATGGGCAGAAATAATATCTTGGAATCTAATAAGAAACAAGTGCATTTGAAAGAACCCCCACCCCCAGTTCCTTTCCTTAGGAAGATCACAGGAAGACCTGTGTGGTATCACCCATACTTTGCTTGAGAAAAATCCAGATTTAATCTACAGCAGCTACAGGAAAGGCTAGGAAAATGTCCAGTGTGAAACCTTGGAGAGGTCTTGCCAATCAGTGCAAATGCTAGTGAACTTGGTCTAAGGCAGCTTTCTATGTTCCTATTATGCTGCATCATTCTTTGTATTACAGAATCATCCTATGTCATATAAATCATCTTGGAAAATGCAGCATAATTGACTGGAATCCTCTTGGACAAAGAAAAACCACAGCAGGCTAAAATGGTTCCGGGCTGGGAAGAATACAAAGAAACATTCCCTTTGTTAATTGATTGGCATGTCTGGTGAGGCGGGCCAGCTGAGACATGTCAGAGGAGGCTTGATCTGCAAGCCTAAGTAAAATGAAGACACCTGGGAGAGGCTCAAGTGTTGTCTCTGAATAGCAGCCTGAATAGCAGCCGCTGCATACTTTCCAGCATGAAAGGGTGAAGATGATGGCTGAAAGCAGGCCAGAGGGCAACCCCCCCACAACCCATCCTACAGCCTCTCTCCAGCCAACCATTGTTAATAGAAACCATCTGTGTGAGGGTTATTTGTGAACAGAGTGGGTTGCCCCCTGTTGGCTCAGTCAGTTCAGAGGCCTGGATTTATGTGGCAGGAAGTGGTATAGACCTAGATTCAGCAGTGGCTTGCCTCTTAGGATACTATCAACCTCAGCCACATCTCACCTTCTCCTTCAAAGAATTTCCACCTGTTCTTCCATGCTACTGGTGGCCCTCTTATCCAGAATGGAGTCATTTTTCTTTTTTGCCTAAAATGTGAAAGAATCATTCCAATCAGTGTGGGCAATATGGACCAGTGGTCTTAATATAAAAAAAATTTCGGCATCTTCTGTGACCTAAGACTATCCTCTCAGTCTTTATTATGTGACAAATTGGAGAGCTATTTTCAAATATTTGAAGAGTTAACATGTACTGAAAGAGGTGATGTACATTTTTGTTGCTTTGTTGATAGAACTAAAAAATAAATATTTGGAAAAGCTTCCTGATGATACCTGTTTGATAGTGGATCAGTTTGCTTTAGAAGTTGGTAAGCTCTTTTTCATGAAAAGTTTTTAAGTCAAAGTTGGGTTGGGACCATTGTTAACTGTGGTACTGTGTAGTGAATATACAGTATATACCATTTCACAGTGCTTTACTGCCTTCTTTAAGCAGTTTATAGAGACAGCATATTGCATCCAACAATCTGGCTCTTCATTTTACCAACCTCACAAGCTGAGTCAACCATGAGCCAATTAGAAATGAACTGCCAAACAGCTGGCAGCTGGCAATCAGCAGAATTAGTAATACTGTAATACTGCATTTTAGCCACTGTGCCACCATAGCTCTGTGTATTATCACTAGAGTTACATGTTGTTCTTACTTATCTGGAGACTCATGGCACAGTGTACATTGTTTTTATCTATTTTCTACTACATATTAACCCATACATACAGGGGTATACACAATGGGACTTTGATTGCATAGCCATTGTTCCCTCTCAATGTTTTTAACATCTAACTCTGGGCATGAGCTGTGATGGTGCAGTGGTTAGAATGCAGTATTTCAGGCTACTTCTGCTGACTGCTGGCTGCCAGCAGTTTGGCAGTTCGAATCTCATGAGCCCAAGGTAGGCTCAGCCTTCCATTCTTCCAAGATCAGTAAAATGAAGACCCAGATTATTGGGGAAAATATGCTGAACTCTGTAAACTGCTTAGAGAGGGCTGTAAAGCACTGTGAAACAATATATAAATCTAAGGGCTATTGCTATTCCTGCATGCATAATACCTAAATCAAAGATTAGCTGCCCAAGTAAAGCTGCCCTGTGCAAAGTACTTTGTACTGTATGGTGGCTTCAAAATGTTGTACTTCCTTTCCACTTTTATAACTTCAAACAAAGGCATAGTCAGATTGGTTTTCTTCTCAAAAATCCTGATATTTCCCATCTGAGTGCTGCTACAACATCCAGTTTATATTATGATAACAAGAGTTCTTATTTTGAGAACTTCTTAATTGTTCTGAGAATCCTCTTTTGAGAGTCCTTTTTAAAATGTCTAGATGAGATGGATGACACACAAATCTAATAAACAAACAAATAAATGTCTCTGTTATAGTATCTTTCCACATGTTCCATGAATTTAATTCTTCCATTTATTTCCTTGGCATGCTTTGAATTGGTTGTGTATATTTCATCTCTCTAGTTAAACCTTCAAATACTTGTAAGAATCAAGCATCTACAAATCAATACATACAGTACTGTAAATCTAAGTGGCATTGCTATTCTTTATTTTCCTGTGCGAGGCAAGAGGGCCACATATTCAAGGTACAACTGTTGTGTATCCTTGCATCAACAAGGAATTGGGTTTAATGGTCCATGAATAATACATGTAAAATATAATTCCTAACTTAAACTAAACTGGTATCTTTTCCTCACTTCGTTATTGGGCAGTTTAGAAATTAAATAAAATGTTCTATTCCCCATGCTTTATTCACATTCCTCACAAAATTTGAGAGACCCAGGGTAGTTGAGAATATTTCAGCTCTCTCTGTTTAGATGGGGATCAAAGGATTTCCTTCCTTGATGTTCTACATTCTCATATCGAGTTACTTGCCATGTAGTGTCTCTGGAAGTCATTAAGCCTTCCCAGCTAACAACACCTATTCTGTCCCAATGCCCTGAATTCATGGCTGATCTTACTCAAGTGGGCCCATGTCTGAGAGAGGAAAACCTTCCTTTGACACGATACATGCCTAATTGACTATTCCATCCAGAATAAGATCATGGATGAGGACAATCTTGATATCAGCAGCTAGAAGCCAAGCCTACTGTGGATCCAGAGACATGGCTTTGTGTCTGAATGCTGAGTAATGGAAGATGGTTTTGGTTTCAAGCATAAACATCCCTTTCCTTATGGTCAACCCACATCCAGATGCAGCCTTATTTTTCTCTGCTTGCCACAACCAAGATATCACTGCCTGCCCTATCTCCATAATCAGTCCACCCCTAAATCCTGCCATCCTTCTCCCAGAATTTAAGCATGTATTTCTTACCAATCATGCAATGATATCCCAGCCTAACTATCAGTTGGCAATAACCTCAATCTGCGTCTGCCTACCACACTTGACAACTATAAGACATGGCTGACTCTAATAAGTTACCTAACTGACATTTTCACTATCTCCACGCACATCCAATATCTTCTTCCTAAGTCCTCAAATCCCCAGGCCAGCAACTGCCACAATATGCTACATGCTCAATGAAGCTTTTTCTTTCTTCTATTACCAGGGATGTATTTAGAAGAATATAACCATCATACTACCGTAGTAACAACTGGAAAGCTTATCCTCCATGACTTTTTCTTATATTGCTTTTGGTACCAATGGCCATTACTGCATCTTATGGCAGTAAGTTCCACAAATGATTTATACACCATGTTGCTATCTTTTTGTATATCCTGAATTTCATGCCAATTAACCTTAACTGGTTAAAGTGCTAGTCTAGAAACCAGGAGAGTGAGCTCTAGTCCGATTTTAATCATGAAAGCCAGCTGGGTGATTTTGTGCCAGTCACTCTCTCTTAGCTTAATCCACCTCATAGGGCTATTGTTATGAGGACAAAAGAAGCCAGGAACATTATGTATATTTGCTGCCTTGAGTTGACCAACGACAGCCATAATACATACTACCGGTAGATAGAGTAAAATCATCATCATAATCACTATAATCAGTGGCACAGAGTTGCCTGTCTATAATACATTAATACATAAGAAAATACAAATCCTCACCATCAGTGTCCCCCCCCCCATTCTTGTGTGGTCAGTACAAATTAGCTTAATATTTCTTTTTTGAGGAATTTCCTTCCTATACCAGGAATTGGTGTAATGACCAGGATATGGTTTTGCATCACCATTTTCCTTTTGAATATAGAATTTTGAATTTGTTGAGTTCTGCTGGGATCAGACTATCAGCCTCAATTCTAAGCAGCTTTAAATCTTCTTGTACTTCCTCTTCAATTGTCAGTTACCAACTCACTACACCAACTGTTGATCTGCTTTGAATATAACCAGTTAGGACAGAATTGAGTGGCAGATGAAATCTGCCTCTCATAATGCTGAAGTGGAGTCAGCAGTGTTCTGCACTGGGGCTATTGGTAATCAAAGCATCTATGGAAGTACACTATTCTATCAGTAACACAACCAAGGGAAATGCAAAAGGCAATCACCCATTGTAATACTGAAATGGGTAGCGCTATGAAGAGGCTTAAGTGTGTCATAGTAAAGGCACTGTTTTTTTAACTAGATCGTGGCCTGTAGCCAACATAATGGGTATTTTGCTAGCAAATAATGTTTACTTGTTAGCAAGTGCCCATAATGATGGCAACTGGCCAGCTAGCTCAATGCACTAGGCTGTCTGGCTCAGTTAGTCAGAACGTACTGTTAATGATGCCAAGGCTGTGGGTCTGAGCACCACATTGGTTGGATAGGAAACTAGCTATTTTCTTATTCATTCTGAAATTAATCAAACAAATTCATGGAGAGATTATGTTTCTGCATACCTGCTGTATGAAACTTAAATAATAACTATGTGTCCAAGGGTGCTATACCTGAGATAAACACAAGATGAAGGAAAACAGTGAGAAAGAAAATGATTGCTCTCATGTTGTGAATTATGGCCTTCTTAGAATAATGAATTTAAAGTAAAGACATCAACATAGCTGTCTAGATAGCCTTCCTTTTCCATATAAAATGACAACTCTTCATTTCAAAGGAATAAACTAATACGTTTACATTCGAAGGTACTATTAATAGTAGAGGTGTAACATAACAGCCTTTCATTCATCTAATCCAGAGTGGACTATTTGGATTAACAAAGGCTGTCCCAGTAACTTCTCAATTGCTATTTAATGTGGAGATGTTGGGAAATACACAAAGTCACCTCTTAATCTATACAGTTCTATTCTGTCTTCTATTTCTTGATAACACCAGAGTGCAATGTCGTGGAACCTTGGAAACCAGGCTTTGATAGAAAAAGATTTGTTGTTCCCAAATTAATATATTACAACACAGCTGTATCTGCTTGAGTGAACTTTGACTACAGGCTTTTTGAATTTTGTTTCTTGCATCCCATAAACAAGATTAGACTCGCTATCAAAATTCACAAGGCACAATGTAGTCTTCTTGCTAAATTTGTATTTTGTAAAATGCATACATTTTCATATCAAATTTGCTTGCATTTCTGGTAAAATTTTAACCCCTTTGAGCAACAGTTTCATTCTAACATAGCAAGACATTATGTATGCTTATATGGTGCAATTGCCACTCTGTCATCAGCAGACTCTCATGGTATGATCTGCAAGATATAACCACTCAGGTTGCACATCATACAGTTATTTTATAGGGGTGAAAATTACTTTTGATTAATTATTCCTGATGGGTAGGAGAGAGAAAGGCCAAGTGAATTTCTTTTCTTTCAAAACTACACCCAAATGGAAATTAAACAGTGTATTTGTGTGGGAGTGAGTGAATGAGGCAATGAGACAGAATATCTATTGATCTATATGTTATTTCATTCCTTTGGTAGAAAAAGGCATAATGGAGAGAAAATAAAAGAGACAGATGGGGAAAAGAAGATGATTGGTTCCTTCTATTAAGACCAACTTTTTTCTAGGCCTCATTTTGTTGGCTTTCAATTAGTGACAGAGCACAAACAGTGTATGGTCACCTGGGATTCTTGAAGGTCCCAATTAGGCTTTTCAGAAGTACAATATTGGGGAAGGGGAAGGAACTTGACCTTTAGGGGCCTGACGGAGGGAAAAAAAAGTTTCCTCCAATTTGTTTTTTGTACAAATTGTAAAAGAGCTTGTGACTCTTCTTGGGTCAAAAAACCCTTACCTGTTTTGTTATTCTTCCCAGCAGGTGTTATGTGAGAACAAGCAGGTGTTTACAGGCTCCTGACCTTGAGGATGGGCTACTGACCCACCACTCTTTTTCTTATGACATCTTCTCTTGAAAAGGGCTGGACTCAGATTTGTGAAAAGAGAGGAAGAACAATTATCCTAGAAATGTTAAAATAAGCCTCCTTTATGGTCCACTATTCATCAATGGGAGCTGATCTGTTTTGCTGACAGATGTCTGCCTCATTTAGGTCTCAGCTAGAACAATCCATGATGAATAGTTAACTTTTTAGTGTTTGCTGAAAACGGCCTCATTTTTGGTGAGGTTTAACAGAACACCTTATGAAAATATGTTCTTCTACAACATGGTGGCAAACCAGGTTGGGTCATAAATAAGGTAAGTGCATACATACATTTCAACATATTTGAGTTTTAGAAATTGATTGCTTTCATACCTGAAATATCTGCCCTTTAAGGAAAAAAATGGAAACGATGAAACACGTATTGAAAAAAGCTGGGATGCTTTATTTAACCAACTTTCTTTTTAAATGCTTTAACTAAAGGAATTTATCTATGGGTGAACCTAACAAATTATAAATATGCATTGTTAATAATTGGCTTTTACTATTTTTAAAAATCATTTTAATATGTTCAAAATCTGCCCTTTTGTCTGATTGACATTTCTTTTAGTAAACATTTATAATTTTAAAATACAATCAGATTTGCTAGTTAGCAATTGTTTGTAAATATAATCAATCAAGGAAAGAACAGCAGGCAGAGAAAACAGAGTTGAAATTTCAGTAACCAAGAAGGAAATTGCCTGAAAGTTCTAAGGAAGATCTTGGAGTTTAACAGCAACAAAAGAATTATATCAATTAAACTGATAGTTAACTTATACCTTTAAATTAAACCCAGGAGAATATTTTGCAGAACTGCAAAGCTATCATTGCAACCCAGAAGTTGAGAATCAGCAGGGCTTACACTTGGCTAAATGGGTACAGGACCACAGTCTAAGCATCCATGGAAAGGTTCATTTTAAGATTATAAGGCTGGGCTATATTTCACTAGAATTACTACTTCTACATGTTTTACAACCCTTTCTAAGATTACAATTTTATACATACTTAATGGAGATTTACATTTGTTGGAAGTTCACTCTTGTTGCTTTTATACTTGTGGCTAGCAAGTAAAAGCTATCCCCTTATTCAAGGAAAAGAAATTTTCTTGCTAGCTACCATGTAATTAGTTCTTCTACATGAGAGACATATGCTATAAGTGGTTAAGCTATCAGATTTGGGAGTTGGAAGGTACAGGTACAAATAGTTTGTCCTCAGCCCAACTTATTTCACAGGGGTATTGTGAACAATTATTTTTATTTCTTTGATTTTTATCCCACCTTTGTTACTTTATAAGGAAGGCAAGGCAGCAAATATACATAATGCTTCTTCATCCTCCTGCTTTTCTCACAAGAACTCTGTCAGGTGAATTGGACTGAGAGAAAGTAACTAACCCAAGTCTCCCAGGCAGTTTTTATGCCTAAGATAGTACTAGATCTCATGGTCTTCTAGTTTCTAGGTCAATATCTTAAGTAGTACATTAAACTGGTCCATTTAAAGGAGAGTTAATAAGTCTGACATCTTGTTCATCCAAAGAAAAGATATGATATAAATATAGCAGCAACAAATATGGGAGAATGATTTGGATCATTCCAAATGTTTTCAAGCTCTACTATTACATGGCATGCAACAATGATCTTTTGCACCGGATTAAAGCAAACAACCAAAGGAAACTAGCTAGCCTACAGCTTTCACCAAATTTCATTTGAATTTGAAGATAGAAAGCTTTGCTTTCCCAGCTGAAATGCTAGCCACACTTTTAGTATTTGTGAATATTTGTTCCAGAATGTGAGAATGCAGTCTGTGATAAATAATGCACAAATGAATTGATCACAAGGTATTGGGTATGAACCACTGTACAGCCAAGCAATGGGAAGACTAAGCTAACAATGAAAGCTGATATTATTTTCTTGTTTACTTATTTTCATATGGGAATTGCTATTCTTTCCTTCATCTCTTTTTTCTCTCTCTTGGAAGCAAGAGGCTTTTTGTTTGGAATAATTTCATATACAGACAGATTTTCAAAGTAGGGTGTTTTTTTAGTGAGTCCTATTTTTGAATATATTAACTTAATATGCAACAATTTGGAGGAGTTGAAAAGCATGCTGAGGAAAGCACTAAGCTTTCTTAAGCAACACTGTTTGGAAATTTAAGTGCGCTGTCTGTTTTTATTAGTGTTAATAAGATTTTAATCCTGCCAAAGATGCCAGGGCCAATTTTCTGTGCATATATGTGCACAAACATAAAGGTAGGCATATAGAGCTGAACACTGAGCAGGCCTCCTTGCAGTCATTTTAATTTCTCTTCATCTCCTGTGAGGTAGGCAGGTGTTATTATCCCCATTTTACAACTGAATGAGTAAAGATTCAGTCAATGGATTAAACTTGCAGAACAGTACAAAGGGGCAACTGTTTCCTTCAGCAAGTTCAAGAGAGGCCAAAGGAACATCTTTCCCTGGAGTAAGACTGTAGCAACTAGCTCATAGGGTGACATATCATGTGGGATTTACTCCTTTAAAAAACATTATATGTGGGTTTTTTTAAATAATATCAATAGTACTTAGACTTATATAGCACTCCATAGTGTTTAACAGTATGCTGGATGGATGAAAGTGTTAGCATATTGCCCTAACAATCTGGTCCTCATTTTACTGACCTTGGAAAGATAGAAGGCTGAGTCAACCTTGAGCTGGTCAAGATCACATTCTTGCAGGGGTGGGGTTCAAAAATCCCAGCAACTGATTCGCTGCCTGGTTGCTGGGTGGGTGTGTCCATGGTGGGCGTGGCCTACTGGAACTTCCTGTTTCCAGCTGCCGGTGGGCCTCCAGAGCCTGGAGGAGACCGTTTTCACTCTCCCAAGGATCCGGAGGCTATCCCAGGGCCTCTGAGTGGGTGAAAACTTCCCCAGGGCCTCTGGGAGGCCTCCCCTGGGCTCTGAAGGCCTACTGGAAGCTGGAAACAAGCCCATTTCATGACTTCCGGTACTTCCGGGTGGGCTATATTTCACCCTCTCAAGGGTCCAGAGGCTTCCCCTGGGCCTTTGGGAGGGCAAAAACAACCTCCCCTGGGCTCTGGAGACCCACCAGAAACCAGAAACAGGCCTGTTTCCGGACTTCCGGAAGGCCCATTTCCCCCGCCCCCCGAGCCTTCACATGGAACCTGCACTTACCTGCATTGCATGGAGACTCCTGGGAGGAGTGAGGCAGGGTGGGCAGGGCCAACTGGTCGGTTGAAATACCAGATTGGCGAACTAGATATAACTTTAACATTCGGTTTGCGCTTACTGGTCCGAACCAGTAGAATTCCATCCTTGCATTCCTGACTGTGAGCAGAAGCAGCCTGCTATACTGTATTTTAACCACTGCACCACTATGGCTTCTAAATAATTGGATTGTACTGGAAAGGTATAATCCCTGTGTCAGGATTCCCCCAATTCCCCCAATTGAATCATGAGCCTAGAGCCAAGCTTCAAAAGAAACCAAAAGATTTATTAGGAGCAACATGTCCAACATTAATCTGTATGAAGCCAACTCTGGCATACATAAGTGGTTTCATTGCTCCTTCAGATTTCCTCCCACCTCTGTTTATGGCAACTCTGTAACAGGCATAGGAATGCTTTACGAGTTGACAACCTGAAGGATCAGTCAAATTAGAGAAATAGATACCATTCACTAGGAAAGTATCAGTGTTCCATGTGCCTCCCTCATTGAGATGAGATGTGCACTGCCTCCTAGAATTGGACAAGATTGTACAGGGGAAACCTTTATCTTTACCTTTTTAACTCATATTACACTTTCTTTGAGTTTGTGTTTTGAAGGCTTCTTAAGATTACTCTTTTTGCTTCTGTTTGTGTTATTAGCAGACAAATATTTGGAAAGCTGGAGGATAGTTGTGCTGATTGCTAGGGAAAGATCCCAAATGAAATGTAGCTCTAATAATCTAGTGTATAATTATTTATAAATCCAGTTTGTTTGTACAGTGTTTTAATTTGCCTTTTTTTGTTAAAATCTATATGAAATTAAATTATATGTTCAAATTCTTCACCTTTTGCCAATCATATTGGAAATGCATTCTCATTGGATTTGGGTTTTTTGAAGATTAAAACTTCAGGCGACACAAAATTTTGTTCCTACAAAACATAACTTTCTTGGCCCCATCTGGATGATGATAACAACTTCAATTGTTGATAGTAAAAGTGGGTGAGTTAGGAGCAAATAAGAAAAACAAGTGGTTGAAATGTAAACAAGAACAGAGATGATCAGCTACTAAGGCTGGTATACACCAGCCTTGCCCTTCTTTTGCTGCTGAGAATATAGCAACAGAGAAAGACTCTACTGAAGATGGGTGAATTGAAGGTAGTTTTTTTTTTTTTTTTGGGGGGGGGCAAATAATGAAATCAAGTGGCTGAAACAGAGGAATCAATCCAAAAGGGATGTTGATGATTTTGTTTCTTGTCATTCATTCTCCCCAAATAGATGGTGAATATCTGAAAGAAATTATATCATCCAACCATATAGGTTTTCACAAATGATGTCTCAGGAAAACCAGGTTCCTCCAACTGTTAAATGGTTTCCAGAGATAGAGAACCTCTATCAGATACTTACCCTCTGCGCATGGATGGAACAGTAGCACTAAACAGAACTAGAATCTTAAATATACATATTTTATACTGAGACCTATTGAATCCATCAGGCTTATTATGTAGAAGCAAGCTTACCCAATTGAATTCAACTTGTGTAAGAAATTTGTATGAGAGAATGGTGCCTGGGTATATACGCAGATAAAGTTCAATTAATCTTACAAAGGGAGTACTTTACATTACTACTTTAATTGTAAAATAGAACCCTTAAGTCAATTTCCATACTGCCCAAGTGTGCACACATATCTACTAAGTTTGTCATACTCTAACTGTCAAAGTAAGAAATCAGGGTAGTGTACATCTTTGTATGTGCTGTACATAGCTTTTTTCTGTCTAATAATCCTTTTGGAAAGATTGTCTTATGGTTAGACCCATCATCTTTTCAATAAATCTGGTAGTTTTTATTCTGACTTGATCTATACTTCCCCCCACTGGAGTCCTATAAAGCATGGCCCTAATCTAAAGCATGGTCCTACCCACTGTTACCATAAATAACATTACAGTATTTCTATTTATTTTTGAAACAATTCTAAATCCAGATTATGCTTTATAAAAAGATCTTATGGATATAAAGAGCAAAACCAAGAATTAATAAATAAAACTATTACAACCCTATTCTGCTAGATGATTCAATGTGTGACTGTGCCTTTGCCTACAACCTACTAGTGAGACCATTAACTCAAAACAAGGCATACTCTTTATTTTGCCTCTTTTATTTTTTGGGAAAAGGCAGATTTAGTCATGAACAAAGCATTGTCTCTGGGGTATCTATGTCTAATTTCAAACTTCTGTTGAAGGAGCACCAGAACAGGCTTTTTCTGTGCCACCTTTTCTTGCTTAAATTTGTAATTACCAATAACACTTTCCAACTCAGGTAGTAAAAGATACAGAGAGGGATTGTGGGTGCCAACCACAACTTTTATTTTGATTCTTTTAATTCTAAAACTGTGAGTTATTTCCTGCTGGCAGAAGGATGCATGCAGCCTACAGCACCTTGCTTGCTGGAGAGAGATCTGTGAGCATTTGGTTTGATCAGCCCCTGGCATGGTAATGAGCCGATTTCTCTTGAAATTGGCTCATGACTATTCATTTTGTTGGCTCTGTATTCATTTGTGACCTACTATTTTGATTTTTAGGGTGGGTGATGGGAGAAGAAAGCCACAGGGAGTCAGAGAGTACTCAAGAGAAGGGGCAGAAGGAGAGGACTGAAAATTATTTTGTATGATTTGTGTACCTACACATGCACACATACTCTAATCTTAGTACAACTCCTATACTAACTATATTTCTTGAAATATTAAGAAAAAAAAATCTTAACCAACAATTGTTTGAGAATGGAACCAATTTCCCAGGAAGGTTGGCTCCATTTCATTGTATTTCTAGCCCCATCTGACAAGGACGTTTTATTCTGGATACCTGCATAGAGGTGGGCTTGGAATGGGGTGGACATAACACCATAAACTGTCCTTTTCTTTGTAAAAAATTTGATTGCATAAGATTTGGAATTGTTTGCCTGTTTTTATGTAGGAAACTCCTTTCGATTAGTAGCTGCTATTTTTATCTCAAACCACTCTGGAAATAATAATATTTTAAGAAAATGGGGGTTAGGGAAGGAGATTCCCTACATGATTTTCAACTGCGTTCATTACTTGAACATTAGCAATTAATAATAAAAAGAGAAAATAAATATTCTTTTGTAGTAAGGATATGCATATCTGGCAGGAATTTTGCTTACAACCCCCATTCTACCCCTTTATGGCTTTACCCAGTTTCTGAGATGAAAATTCTTAGCTCTAAATTATTCTTTTCTGCTTTTAAAGATTGTGGGCTGATAAAAGTTCCACAAGATTTTTTTTTAAATTAAGAAATGCAAAGTATTTGAAAGTAAAATAAATAACACAATGCAGTTTCTTACAAAGGGCTCTGCAGCTGAAGATGTAAAAGCAGCTTAAATTACATTTAAATGTTTGTTAGACTTCTAAAAACACTGTCTTTAGTTAAAGCCTGGTATAACCAAGTACCCAGCACCTTTTAAACCATATTAAGAGTGTTAAATTCCACTTTCCTTGTCTGGAAAGGTTGAACAACTCTTCGGACTCATAGTTTGTACCAGACACGATTACAGACAAGAAGACCTTTTAATGGAGTCTTGTAAAACCTTTCATTAGCTTTTATTGGGTCATAATGTAATTAAAGTGACCTAACCTGACCTTTTGGAGGAGTGCCTTAGGTCAAGTGTATTTACTTCTGTCTATATGAATTTAAGACTTTAAATACTCTTCTGACTACTCATCCCAATAAAAACTGGCCAAAAGTGAACTATTATCTCAGACTCCCATTGGGTCATGTTTATGCCAGCTGGTTTCCTTTATATATTAAACCACTGTGGCTTATTTAAAAGCTGAAGCTATAAAGCTCTTGGATTAAGAGCAGAGAACTGGCCAGACCCTCAACCTAACCTTTCCATGTTTGTATGACTTTGGTCAACCTATCATGTTCTCTGGTCTCCATAGCTCCACTATTAAATCACTACTGAAACATAAACAGTCTGACAGTTTAGCTACATTCACAGAAAGGAAAGGCCAAACCTGTCTGCTCACGGCAGATTTCATTCAAGCCCAAGAAGCTCTCCTTTGCTATGGACTCCAGAAAGGTTTTCAGAAATCATAAAATGGCAAAACCAAATCCACAGAACTAAATAGTACCAATGCAAAATGAGCGTGTGGTAAGGGACATAGCTTCAGTGGCATTTCTCATGGATATAAAGCAAGCCAAGGAAATAAATAAATAACCATGGCTAACTTCTACATACTATTTAAGGGACTGATCCAAACAACATAATGCAGCAAATTTACTGAAACAAAGTAGATGTCAGTAGATCTGGTCAGTGTTTGAATGTTGAATTTCTTGAAATACAGTACTTTGTAAGGCATCTTAAGTTTAATTCGACATATATTTAATGAATTCATGAATATATTTTTAAACATGTCTATATAGCCTTGGTCCTAGAATTCCTACTGGTGATTTTTCTTCTTTATTCTCCCTCAGTGTTCATGTTTTATGGTAAAAGCCCATTGAGAGCAGAATTGCTTTCTACAGTTATACTAGAAAAAACAGATTCTTCTTTATTATTTTTTCCTTGGCTTTCCTTTATTTGGCTTTTACTCTTTTATTTTCTTGCCATTCAGAGGATGTGTGAAGTACTTAACTAAAGGATCTAGGGACTTTTGGTGATACATGGATGTACATGAGAATTTTTAGCCTGGCAATTATGCTTTAAAATTATATAGCCCCAGAGATCATCCAAAACCAAAAACTAGAATGTAAACTTTAAAATAAATACATACAAACGCAAACACATATACCAAAGCATAGGTTGATGCTTTCTAAGGCTACACCCACATTTACCTCTTGTTCTGTCATTATAACTGGCTGGCAGCCATTTCTGAAAGGTAGAAACCAATGATGTTATCCTTCACCAATTACCCTCAAGTCACCATCCATGTGCATTGACAGCTTGTTAGGCAAACTGGAGACATAGTGCCCTAGACCACTCTCTAATAGCTCAGGATTGCTCCTGGTGCAATCCTCATGGGGATCTTACTTGTAAGATTATGAGGATTTATCTCCATACATAGATTTGTATGACATAAAACAGCACCCTCTTTGGAAAAGGTGAAAAGTATCAATAGTCTTGGGGTAATTTCAAATTTTGTACATTCACAAGAAACACAAGAATATTTAGGAGAAAAATGTTAATGGGGCACCAACTCAAAATATTCCAATGTGAACTGCTTGAGAGTAGGTTTTTGTACAAGCCAAGTGTAGGTTTTTGCCCAGGACTGTGCTTTTCCCTTGCTCTTTTTCTCCCCTCCTTTATTCAGTCAAAACTGTTCTGGATTGGATGTTTTTATATTTGAAATACTTACTGTTCATTGGTCTGAAATCCGGCGGGAGATCCTCCTCCTGTCATTGGCTGGCGAGGCTCGGAGAGCCTTTAAAAGAAGGGCTGCCGCGCCTCCCAGCATCTCCGTTTTCCTGCAATAAACAGAAAGAGCTGCTTTCAATAAGAGTGCCTGCCTCGTTATTGCCGCCGCCAAAACACTGGCGACGAAGGTGGGATCGAGACAGCACTTTTAAAGAGTGCAAATAGCGGCGGAGATCGAGCGGCACCATGTCCGGAAACAACGCCCCGCCGGAACAATTCAACCCGGCAAGGGAGGAATGGCAGACGTATGTGGACCGTTTCCTCATGTTCCTCGAGAGCAGCGATCTGAGCGGTGTATCGGAACATCGGAAGAGAGCGGTTTTCCTGACCCACCGCGGCCAAGCAGTATTCCGAATGGCGAAAGCACTAGCCTCACCAATCGATGTTAAGACGTTAACCTGGCCCGAACTGGAAAAAATCCTGCGAGCGCACTACGCTCCCACAGTTTCCTGCCTAATTAAGCACCATGAATTTTACCTCCGGAATCAAAAAGAAGGTGAATCTATCGCTGACTTTGTGGCGGACTTGAGAGACATTGGGGGTGAATGCGAATTCTCGGATTTCAACGAAGCCCTAAGAGACCGGATCGTGTTAGGGTTAAAAGATCCAATACTACAGAGCAGACTGCTAAACCGACCCAAGATAACGGTGCAAGAAGCTATAGAAGAGGCCACCGCAGCCGAAGCCGCTTAGAAATCGGCAGCAAAAATGAAAAAGATTAACCAAGCTGCACACTACAACTCCAAAGAAGCAACCAGACCAGAGGGGGGACGAGAAAAGACCTCAACACACCATGAGGACCTGGAAACCGAGTCCAGTAGTGAGGAAGACGAAGTTTGTCACCTAAAGACTGGTAGAGGAAAAAAAGAGCGGGCAAACAGAAGGTTTGATTTTGAATGCAACCGTTGTGGAGGGAATCACCCCAGATCAGAGTGCCGTTTTATAGACGCGATATGCAGAAAGTGTGAGAAAAAAGGACACATCGCAAAGGTATGCAGAGCCAGGTCCAATTACAGTCCAAAGCTAAGAGGAAGCCCTCCCCCAAGAGAAAGAGAGAGAGAGAAAGAAAAGAAAACAAGCAGCCGTTGGAGCCAAGAAGGAAGGAATAGGAGATACAAAGAATCATCTTACAGGAAAGAAGAAACACACCAGTCATAATTGGACACTCAAATACGAAAAATGTAAAGAAAGTCCACATTCAAGTAAGAATTGAGGTACAGGACTGTGAAATGGAAGTAGACTCGGGATCATTTCTATCCATGGTCTCGTGGGATACTATCAAAAGTTTGATTCCAGAT